>BQMZ01000370.1:0-121742 GCA_036984285.1 Chlamydomonas sp. KOR1
AGGAGCTGGTTGTTGGTGTAGTGGGAGTGGTTAAGAGGCCCAGCACATGGCCAAGTTGCTGTTTGAGTATTTGGAGGCTGTGGGACGTTAGGGATCAGGCATCGCCGGGGCGCCCTATCTCACACTTCGCACGTGGCGACCAAACTTTGCTCCACCCCCCCCCCAAGGCTTTGTGCTTACGCATGGCGACCAAATCGCGCTCTACAAATCCAAGGCTCTGTGTTTACCCGGTTTAAACCTGGTGACGTAGTGCGTGACTCCATCCCACGCAACCCCCGAAGGTTGTGGAGGCCATGGCAGCCCTCAACGAGCGGCCCCTCATCTTCCCGCTCTCCAACCCCACGCACCTGGCGGAGTGCACCTTCGAGCAAGCGTACAGGTGCGGTGCTGGCGCGTGTGTAACCGGACATGTGTATTACCATTACGGCGGTGCTGTAGTTGCAGGTGCACTGTCAAATCCCACCCACCTGGCAGAGTGCGCAAGCGTACAGGTGTGTCTGCGGGCGAGCAGCTCGCTGCGCCTCCGCTTGTGCCTTGACTACCCTCATACTCGTACACTTGATTCGTTGCCCATGACACTCGTCGTCTTAACATTTTAACCGTCGTCTTGTATTGTGTGCATTGCCCATGCAGCTGGACGAGCGGGCGAGTGCTGTTCGCCAGCGGCTCCCCCTTCGACCCCATCATGGACGACTCGGGAAGGCAACGGGTGGCGCCGCAGGTGAGAGACACGCGCATTTGTGTTAGTGCGTGTCTGGTGAGCAGCTGGTTTCGTGCCCATTGTGGACGACCCGGGGCGGCAGGGGGTGGAGTCGCCGATGGGCAGCAGCGGTGGTGCGCATCCCTGTAACCCGAAGCGAACCAGCAGCGCGTCCAGCCGCGTTTGCGGGACACGGAACCCACGGGCACAAGGCAAGCCACCTCCTGCAACCCTGTTATCTCTGATAGCCTCAGCTTCAGCCCCGTTCTAGCCCACACTTCCTCCCTTAGGCCAACCAAGCCCACACCTTGCCCGCTGTGGGCTGACCCTGTTACACAGAGCACATGATGCCAAGAACGCACCCGCCTTGCTAACCCACAGCTCCTCACCTAACCCCACCCATTGCCCCAGGCCAACAACGCCTATATCTTCCCCGCGGTGGGCCACGCGGCGGTGCTCACACGCGCCTCGTGCATCCCAGAGGTGGGTTAGGCAGGAACAGTTGCGGGAGAGGGAGCAGTGGGGCTGGAGGGGCAGCTCAGCATTGCTCACGCGTGCCCCGTGCATTCCAGAGGTGGGTTAGGCAGGAGCAGCTGCGCAGAGAGGGAGAGAGTGACGAGGCTGGGTGAACAACTGGGCAGGTGTGTTTCCCCTGCGCCAGCCTCCTTGCCGGCCACCCACCAACCACCCGTAGCGCCACGTTGTACCGTCAGGCCTGCTGCAGCTGGTGCGGTACCCTGACGGCTCGCCCCTATCACGCATAGGCCTGCCCGCAACGTGTCATGATGCCTGCCACGTGTCCCTTGGCATGCGACGCGTTCGCCGTGACGTTTTCTGTCCTGCACGCGCACCTGCACACGCGCACCTCGCCCGTCGTGCTTAGCATCTGTGCCTGCACAGCGTTGCCGCGTTCCGTTCAACGCGTCCTCAAATCCGCAGGAGGTGTTCCTGGTGGCGGCTCCCGCTATGGTCGACACGTGCCTGCCCCCCGACGCGTCTCACCCATGCCTCACTGGTGTCTTGTCTACTACCGAAACCCGCCCTCATCCTGCAGGAGGTGTTCCTGGTGGCGGCGGAGGAGCTGGCGGCCATGGGTACGGCAGAGGCGCGGGCGCTGGGCAGGTGGGGGCATCGAACCTGTGAACTTGTGGTTCAGCAATTGCATGAGTAGGGTGGGACGGGAGGCAATGCGCCCCGTGCCAACTTTCCCTGGAGGCCCGGGCGCAGGGGCAGGTGCGTGCGCAGACCCTGGAACGGGCTGGAGGGGCAGGATGGGGCGCAAGGCCCACGCAGAAATAACGTGCAACCCTTTCCGCCATCCGGCACGCCTACGCCCTGCTAAGCCCCGTCCCGCCCTCTCTGCAGCTTGTTCCCTCCCTTCTCCGCCATCCGGGACGCCTATACCCTGCTAACCCACACCCCCGTCCCGCCCTCTCTGCAGCCTGTTCCCTCCCTTCTCCGCCATCCGGGACGTGTCGGCACGCATCATGGCGCATGTGGCCGCGTTCCTGGTCTCCAGCGGTCTGGGCCAGCCGCCATCCGGCTGGCCGCCGCTTAAGCAGCAGCAGGGAGGTACTGGTGGAGTCGGTGGTTTTGTGGCGAACGAAGGCGTGTGGGTGCAGCACGCCCGCGATGCAATGTGGAGCGTTGGGGGCCCGGCGAGGAGCCGCCTGTGAGCGGCAGGCAGCTGCTCACTTTGCGCATGGCAGCTGCTTTTTTGGTTGTTGGCACCTGTTGCTCAGCGGGGTCGGTGCCGGTGTGCATGACGAGAGGGCGGGAAGAGGTGGTGGCTCCTGGTCTGCATGGCATGGCACGGCGTACTGGTGTTACCTGGGGTGCAGCAGCACGGCAGCGGATGTCACTGTGTGAGCAGGGAAGTGTGGGGTTTGGTGTGGGCCGTTGGCTGTGCGTTGGCGCAGCACCAAGTGTTTTGATGCTGGGCCCTGGTGTCGTACGCGTTGCGGTGACCAGAGCGCTTGATCTGATGTTGCTTCCCTGGCAGCAAGGGTGATTGACTTACTCGATGGTCACCGACAGATGCAATGCCCTTACGTGGTGAAAGGGGACTACCTGGCGTCAGCACGCCTTATGTCGGCCGCGGCCCTGTACTGGACCTCACTAGAGTAGAGCGGTAGACTCTTGTGCTGGACGTGGATGCGACACATCTGGTAAACAGCTCACTTGAGCTCACAAGCGGGCCACAGGCTTTAACAGAACACCACACAGCCAACAGCCCACCAGACACCAGCAACCTCGGGGCAAGCCAGAGCCCACACCAACGCCGGGAGGCAACGGCAGCCCCACGTACAGCAGAACACCCCGCCCCCGACCGCTGCCGCGACCCCTCCTCCTGCCGCAACCCACCGGACGCCCACAGGGAGCACCAGGGGGAGCACCCTGTCGCAGGGCTGTCAGCCGGCCAACCACCCGACCAGACGACCACGAACCCCAGACACGCCACCCCTGCACGCCACCCAGCACGCACAGACACCGGCTGCGAAAGTAAACCCAACCACCCGCGACCCTCAGCCGCAGGATGGGTACTTCCTGATAGGTGTGGTCGGGAACAGTAAGGATCGTGTGGCCACACCACCTGGAACGTAGCACAAAATGCCATAGAAATGGATGTGGGTGAAGGCAGGAGCGACGTTGTGGTAACGATGTACCTGAAGGAGGTCCTGTGCACCCCCTGCTGCTGGCGGCGTTCACCTTCCCGGGGGAGCTCCAGGAGGCAGTGGAGCGCGGGGCCGGGGAGGTGGGGGCAGCAGCTTGCGCGCTCTGGCGCATGTGGCGGCGGCGGCGGCAGCGGCAGGAGGCACACCAACGAACCAGGCCGCACCAGGCTACCTGTACCTGCCAGCCTTGCACGGCACGCTGATCAGGGGGGGCGACAACGTCCCGTAGCTCATGGATAGCCAAGTCTCCCTGCCTTCCTGAGCGGTTTCCTCCTGCCTTCGCGTTGCCTCCTGCCGTGTGTTCGTTCCCTGCTTCCGTACCGAGCACGCGATCCACGAAACCGAAACGGCTTACCATCCGTGCTGGCTTCTTGAAACCTAGATGCGTGTATAGTGTTTCCGTGTGCGCAAGGTGTCAATAACACCTGATAGAGCCTGCAGTTTCCGGGATTTGCACAAGCGATGGCCCCTCGGAGAGATGCGTCATTGACTGTACCAAGCCAAAGCTCGAGTTTGCAACAATTGTTAAGCTTCGCTAGACTGGTGCTCCAACAAACTGCCCGTGGCCTTGACCCAGGGCTTTCGGTGTCGGAACTCTCCGCTGCCTGGGGAGCTGCCTCGGCTCTCGCCCACGAACTTTCAGACGAGGCTCCGCTCTCCGAGGAAGAGTTTACGGCCCTGTGGTCCCAGCCTGGCCAGGACGCCGCAGCCTATGTGGCCCTCCTCGCCCTGGCGCTGCGGCGTGCACGCTTCTCGCCAGGCAATGGCCGCGGGTATTACTACGCTGACATCGTCTCCTTCCTCTCCTATCAGTTGCACACGCTCTGCTTTGTGCCAGATCCTGTCCTGCGGAAACACATCTGTGGTGACGTCCTGGCTCCGGCGCTTCTGGGGGCGGATGCGCTCGAGTGCTACTCCGGTCTCTTGGCGGACATCGCTGAGGAGCTCAAGCCGGCAGCGGCTGCTGCGCTACTTGGGCGTGCTGATGGCAGGTCCACATTAGCAATCCCCCAGGGCGGTGCCTCGGCAGCTGCGGCCGGGGGCCGCCCTGGGCGGCATCGCTGCACATACGGGCACTTAGGGCAGCCGCACAGCAGCCAGGCATCCAGTCTGACATCTGGCGAGGCCCTTAGGATTGTCGACGTCACTACCACATTCCTATCAGGTATTGTAGACGGCGTTTTCCGATCGGGCAGCAGCAGCGACGGCAGCGGCAGCGGCGGCAGCAGCAGCAGCAACAGCCGCAGCGGTGGCGGCAGCAGCGGTAGCGGCGGTAGCAGTGCCCTCGCTAGCAGCAGCAGCGGCGGCGGCGGTGGCAGCGGTGCGTGGGCTGCTACCCAGCATGGCCGCCAAGTGCACCAGCTGCGCACTCGGATGCATTCCTCGGCAGTGGTGGACAATGTGGCGCAGGTGCTGCTGCTCAGCACTGTGGTGGCCCCCGCAAGGGACGAGCGGCTCAATGCAGCTGCCGCTCTGGCGCGATCGGCCAACTGGCTGTGCAGGGTCAAGCACGCCGTCGACTTTCGGTTTTCACTGTTCCTGCGCCGCCCCTGCGGCTGCGCCCTGGCCGCCGCCCACATGGCCCAGCTGTGCGCCGCCCTGGACGGGGGTGACGCGTTCGGCGCGGCCAAGCCGGAGGTGCTGGTGATGCCGGCGTGCACCCAAGCGGAGTTTAGGTACCTGGTGCATACAGACAGCAATGCCAAGAAGTACGACGAGGTGGCGATGCGGCTGAAGCGGGCTGCCAACCTGCACGCAGCGATTGTCATCGCCGCTGCGTGGACCCGGCTGCAGAGGACGTCGAGAGCGCTGCAAGAGCCTCCGTGCCCAGCCGCAGGCAGCCGTGGGGACGGCGCATCCCCGACAGAGGCGGCTGCGGGGCAGGGCGGGGCGGGGGCCAGTCAGCAGGCGGTGTCTGTGGGGCAGGAGGGGGGCGGAGGCGGCGGCGCGGACGATGGGCTGGCGCCGGAGGACGGGCACACAGCGGCCGACATGTGCCTTCACAAACTGCCGCCCTTCAACCGCACCGCCACCATCCACCTGTGCCTGCGCCTGGCCAAGGGGGTGCTGGCCTGCTGGGGGCGGCCGCTACCCGGTGTGCGGCTGGAGCTGCCGAGCGAAAACCCCAGCGCGCCGGCCCCGCTGATGCCCAAGGAACATGGCTGTGCGCTGCTGCATCAGGCCCTGGCGTGCGCGCGGCTGGCGCTGCTGCCTGCCGCGTGGGGCCGGGAGCGGGTGCCCAGGCGCACGCGGGCGCAGCTGCGGGCGTGGTGGGAGACGTGCGTGGCGGCGGCGCAGCACCCGGAGGCGCTGGCGGTGGGAGAGCCGGTGGAGCCGGCCAACTACCCAGAGTGGATGTCGCAACAAGGTGGCTCTGGTGAGCGGTGCGCGGAGGTAGTTGTTGTCCTGCTCCCGTTGGGTTGCTCTTGGAGTTCCAAGTACCAAAGGTGGCCCAGTGAAAGAGCACGTTGCTGCACTACATCCTTCACACCGAGACTGACAAGGCGCCAGCGGCGCTAGCTGCAGCATACCGCCAAGGCCTGTACAACACAGGGCACGGGATCAGGCAGTGGCGATCCGCACGCGCATATCACGCACGCGCCCCTTGCTCCCAGCCAGCACGTTGAGTTGATCGAATCAAGTGTCCTCTCCTCCACGCCAGGCGCCTGCGACGGGCTCTCCGCGGACGCCACCGCTGCCATGGAGGCGGGTCTGCTGCCGTGCCTCAACCAGATGGTGGACCGCATGGGGACGGGCAACAGCTCTGGAACTGTGTGGCACCCGCCCAGCATCTTCCCGGGGGTTCAGCCCTGCCTGGCAGACGTGCTTCAGTTCGGCCCGTTGGGGCCGGTGGGCCAGCTGGTTTCGGCGGTGGGTGTGCGGCTGCGTGGGGCGGTCGAGGAGCTGCGGGTATCCGCAGAGGAGGGCGGGGGTGCGGGGTGGCGCTGCGGCGAAAGGGCATTGTGGCTCGCGAACGTTGTCCGTCACGCAATGCTGTACACCGAGACCTGCCTGTCGGTCTTGGTCCTGCGGTGGCGGGCCGCCCACAAAAAAGGAGCGGCAGCGGACTCGGCTGGCCCAGGCAGCGGTCCTCTGGCTTCGGAAAGCCACGCGCCGGCTGCCGCCGCCGCCCCGCAGTGCCCGCTGCGTTCGTCCTTCGCGCTGGCTGAGCTGCTGCCGGCCCTGTCTGCAAGCGTGCGGCTGTGCGGGGAGCTGGTTGCCAGAGTGGTGGCCGGCGAGAGCAGGGCAGGGGAGCGCGGGGGCTGCGGGGCTGACGACGCTGCTGCGGGGAGCGACCAGATCATTGAACTGGTTGAGCTGGTGGCCTACGGGTGCAGCGCTGCGGTCACCGCCATGGACTGTGTGGTTGCGCTGCTGGCCAAGTGGTGCCAGGAGGCGGCTGCGGAGGCGCTGGGGAGCCGTGGGGGTGGCGGAGGCGGCAGCCCTGCCCCTGGTGCCGCCGGCGGCTGTGGCAGTGGCGGCTTTCCTAGCTGTGGTAGCCGTGGCGGCGGTGGCTCGCCCTGCTGTGCCGGCGACAGCGCGCCTGGCGAAGCGTGGCGTCAGCTGCTGCTGCAGGACGTGCGACTGATGGAGCTGCTGGGGGCGGGGGTGGCGCTGTATGGGGAGCTGTCGAGGGCGGCGGCCGCCGGGCTGCTGCCTCCTGGCATGAACATAAACCCCGGGCTGCTGCCTCCTGGTATGGGACACCGTCCTGATCTCACCTCCCTGCGTGACAGCCTGTCCGGCGTCCTGCCTCTGGCTGCGCTCACCTTTCCGGGGGAGGTCCGGGCAGCGGTCGAAGGCGGAGCCGGGCCGGTGGGGGCAAAGGCAGAGGCACCTAAGGATGAGGGGCCCAGCCCCCGGCCCTGCATGTCACCAGCCGCAGTGCAGACTGTGCTGGAGCGGGAGGCGGCTCACGGGGTTAGAGGGCCGGGTCAGAAAGGTGTCGAGGGTCTGAAGGCGGTGGTCCGGGTGGTAGGCGGCTGGGACCCCCCGCCTGGGGAGGCGTGGGATCTGGCACGCGGCTGCTGCGTCATGTATGAGCTGGACCTGGCGGAGGTGGTGGAGATGGTGCGGGGCATGCCGCAGCCAGAGGAGGCGCGGGCGGCGGTGGCCGCAGCTGCGGCGGCGGCAGCTGCAGGTGCGTCCGGCTCAGGGCCGGGTTAGGGCCAGTTGAGGCAGGCGTAGGGCATGCAAACGCCGGGGGCAGGCAGGGCGGCGCTGACCGTGACGCAGCGTGGCTTCAGCTGCTGCTGCGGGACGTGCGGCTGATGGGGCTGCTGGCGGCGGGGGTGGGGCTGCAGCAGCGGGGGGCAGCGGGGATAGCCGCACGGGCACGCTGCCAGCGGAGCTGCTGGGAGCCGTGTCATGTGCCCTGCCGCTCGTCGTTCCTGCCCCCTGCCCTGCCGCTCACTTTTCCGGTGGAGTTCCTGGACGGCGGAGGAGGGTGGAGATGGGGCTGCCGGGGCAGCAGCAGCAGCGACAGCACGTGCAGCAGCTCAGGGTTAGGTGCGAGAAGTCATGGCGATCACCGTTGAGGCGGGGGGCTGGTCACCAGCCAGCCCTGGTGCAGGTGGCGGCGGCGGTGGCGGCAGGGGGCGCGCAGGCGCACAGACTTTCCCTGTCAGCATAGCGTGGCATAGCGTAGTAATTGTGGAGGCCGACAGGGCGTTTGAGTGCGAGATGCAGGTGATAGAGCTGGTGCGTGGCGGCCACGACCCTCCGCCTAACGAGCAGTTTGGGGACCTGGTGCTCATCTGCATGGCGGTCAGCTACGGGGTGGATGTTGCGGTGGTTGGAACTGCTGCCGCCCGGGGAGGCACGTGTGGCGGTGGGGGCGGCGGCACGTGTTGCGGCCGAGGCGGCGGATACGTGCGTATGAATGCAGGCGGCGGGTGCGTGCGTGGGCACTTGGTTGCTGCCCGTTTGCTCGTTGTGTGGGCGTGTCAGGGGTGGCATAGCTACCAGAGCAGCGGGCTGGGGTGTTCTTGCAAGAGCTGAGGGCTTTATTGGCTCCTTCTGAGGATTTGATCGCCGCCGTGCATTCCAATTGAGCACCAATGGTCGTGATATGAGGTCAAGGCAAGGAGACGCGTGCTGAGTGTGTCGGGTCCTTGCCAAGTAGCGTATGGTCAGAGTAGCACAGCGGTGCGGCCGGGCATGCGTGGATCGTGCGTTAAGAAGGGAGTCGGGGGCATGCTGGATCTCCCCGTGTTAGGTAACAAAGTTGCACGCACGCAGGGGCAGGATTGCAAGGTGGCAACAGTAGTGTGGTGCCTGCGCATTGGTTGACATGCGTCGTCACGCCTAGGCGCTGAACTACCAACCGTGTCGACGGCTGGGTTTCGTGCCTTGCTGACGTACCTGTGTGAGGGAATGCGGGAGCACTGTTTGACGACTGCTGTGTGCGTGTGGAAGGGCGGCCCTGGAAGGGGCCCGAACCCAATGAAATCTGTAAGAACATGCTGTTGTGTACAGAACGCGCTGGCCGCTCTGGCTAAGATTGTGTGGTCGTAGGGAGGGTATACCAGGGGTGGCCGAGGGGCGGCGTTGAAACAGCGGTCGGATGGCCAAAAAGGGTTACCGGTACACCTGGGTACACTGCTTCCTGCCAGGTCCACAGTTCTAGTAATAAGTGCCGTCACATGCAATTGGGTGATATATGCACATGGATATGGCTGGGCTGCGGGTACATGGTTGGGCTGTGGGCTTGCGCGGTAAGGGCGGACTGGCACTCTGGGATGAAAACGAGTTTTGAGGCAGGCACTGTAAGTGTACGGGTACTGCAGCACTGCCAGGCGCTGCACCAACCCGACATGCGGACACCGTTAGCGCGCTATAGGAGGGGGCATCCTGCCAAAGGTTCAGCGGTGCGCAATTATCGACCTTGGAGAGCCCCAAAAGCTAGCCGCACGCAGGACGTAAAACGTTGTTCTGCATTAGGAAAGTAGCAGCGGGGCGGGGATTGGGAAGTCGGGCGGGAACCGGCGTTGTCGCAGGTGGGGGCAGAAGGGGGCGGATGCCATGGATGGCGTGCCGTCTGGAGAGGCCTCCCTTGTAGCCCTTGACGCCTTGAGTGCGCGGTGCCCCTGAAGGCAAGGTGCCAAATGGAGGCGCGCGTTCAGCCGCCGGTCTGCTGCGGTGGCTGCAGCGACAGTGGCGGCGATGCACGGGCGGCGATGCATGCGGGTGTGAATGGAGGTGAAGGCGGCAGCAGAGGCGGCGGTAGCGGAGTTGATGCTCCAGCAGCATTTGCAGCGGTGCGCCCTGCGCAGCGTGGTGTCAGCTGCTGCTGCAGGACGGGGGCGGGGGTTGGCGCTGCAGGACGGGGGGGGGGGCGCTGCAGCGGGAGGCGGCGGGGTGCGGGCACGGTGACAGCAGTAGCGGATGAGGGGTTGAGGGCGAAGGAGGGCGAAGGCAGGAGCGACGCTTTGGTGAAAAAATGGTGGGCTGAAGAAGGTCCTGTCCCGTGGTCCTGTCCGCGCGCTGCTACTGACAGCTGCCTCCTTAAAAAAAGCTCAGCTCCGGACGGCAGAGTGGGGCGCGGGGCCGGGCAGCTTGCTTGCTCTGTCGCGTGCGGCGGCGCTGGCGGCAAGTCGGTGGCTGCAGCAGGATTGCCAACGTGCTTCTGGCTGCTTGTCAACTGCCTGTCAGCTTTGCACGGCATCCTGATCATGGAGGGCGCCCACGTCCAGTACTTGATAGATAGATCATCCTTGCTGAGCGGCTCCAACGGTCCCGACGGCTTCCGTACCTAACGTGCGACAAAACCCTAGTCTAAACGACTCGCCATCCGTGCTGTGGCTTCAAGACTTAGATGCATATCCAGTCTTTGTAAGTGTGCACGGTGCCAATGATGTCTGATCCAGCCTAGTAGTTGTTTCCGGGACCTGCACAAGCGATGGCCCCTAGGAGAGGCGCGGCGTTGCCTGTGCCAAGCCAAAGCTCAAGTTTACAGCAATTGTTAAGCTTCGCTAGAGTGGTGCTCCAACAAACTTCCCGTGGCCTTGACCCAGTTCTTTCGGTGTCGGAGCTTTTCGCTGCCTCGGACGCGGCCACTGTCCTCGCCAAGGAAATTTCGGACGACGACCCGCTCTCCGAGGCAGAGTTTACAGCCCTGTGGTCCCAGCCTGGCCAGGACGCGGCAGCTTATCTGGCCCTCCTCTCCCTGGCATTGCGGCGGTCACGAAACTCGCTGGACAAGGGCCGCGCGGTTTTTTACGCCGACATCCTCACCCGCCTCTCCTATCAGTTGAGCACGCTCTGCTTCGTGCCAAATCGCGTCCTGCGGGAACACATCTGCTGTGACGTCCTGGCTCCGGCGCTTCTCGGGGTGGATGCGCTCGAGTGCTATTCCCGCCTCTTGGCGGACATCGCTGAGCAGCTCAAGCCGGCTGCGGCTGCTGCGCTACCTGGACGTGCGGATGGCAGGTCCACATTAGCAATCCCCCAGGGCGGTGCCGCGGCCGCTGGGCGGCAACAACGCACACAACAGCGCACAAGGCAGCCGCACAGCAGCAGCCTGGCCTCCCATCCCACAGTCAGCGAGGCCCTGCAGCTTGTTGAGAACACTGCCTCATCCGTGGCATTCTTGATAGACGCCGTGAACCAGAGGGGCAGCGGCAGCAGTAGCAGCGGCGGCGGCGGTGGCAGCGGTGCGTGGGCTGCTACCCAGCATGACCGCCAAATGCACCAGCTGCGCACTCGGCTGCATTCCTCGGCAGTGGTGGACAATTTGGCGCAGGTGCTGCTGCTCAGCACTGCGGTGGCCTCCTCAAGGAACGAGCGGCTTAATGCAGCTGCCGCTCTGGCGCGATCGGCCAACTGGCTGTGCAAGGTCAAGCACGCCGTCGACTTTCGGTTTTCACTGTTCCTGCGCCGCCCCTGCGGCTGCGCCCTGGCCGCCGCCCACATGGCCCAGCTGTGCGCCGCCCTGGACGGGGGTGACGCGTTCGGCGCGGCCAAGCCGGAGGTGCTGGTGCTGCCGGGGTGCCCAATCACCAAAGACACGTACCTGGTGCGCATGGACCGCACAGCCAGGCAGTACGACGAGGTGGCGATGCGGCTGAAGCGGGCTGCCAACCTGCATGCCGCGATTGTCACTGTCGGTGCTTGGACCCGGCTGCAGAGGACGTCGAGAGCGCTTCAAGAGCCTCCGTGCAAAGCCGCAGGCAGCCGTGGGGACGGCGCATCCCCGACAGAGGCAGTGTCTGCGGGGCAGGGCGGGGCGGGGGCCAGTCAGCAGGCGGTGCCTGCGGGGCAGGAGCGCGGTGGAGGCGGAGATCCGGACGCCAAGCTAGGGCCGGAGGAGGAGCACACAGCGGTAGACCCGTGCCTTCACAAGCTGCCGCCCTTCAACCGCACCGCCACCGTCCACCTGTGCCTGCGCCTGGCCAAGGGGGTGCTGGCCTGCTGGGGGCGGCCGCTGCCCGGGTTGCGGCTGGAGCTGCCCAACAAAAACTCCAGTGCCCCTGCCCTGCTGCTGCCCAAGGAGCATGGCTGTGCGTTGCTGCACCAGGCCCTGGTTTGCTCCCGGCTGGCGCTGCTGCCAGCCGTGTGGGGCCGGGAGCGGGTGCCCAGGAGCACGCGGGCGCAGCTGCGGGCGTGGTGGGAGACGTACGTGGCGGCGGCGCAGCACCCGGAGGCGCTGGCGGTGGGGGAGCCGGTGAAGGTGCTCGACTACCCGGAGTGGATGTGGCAACAAGGCGGCCTCGGTGAGCGGTGCGCATGGGTAATTTGCATTGTCCTCCATTAAGTCGTGCTCCCGTTGAGTTGCTCTTGGGGTCCCAAGTACGAGAGGTGGGCCAGTGGAAGAGCACGTTGCTGCAATGGATCCATTCACAACCCAGCTGACAAGGCGCCAACGGCGCTGCTGCGTACCGCCAAAACCGTTGCGACACACGGAACAAAGTCAAGCAGTGGCTGTTTGCATGCACATACACGCAGGCACGCCTGAATCCCAGCCCGCACGCCATGTACAACCGAAAGCTTCGTGTTTTCCCTCATGCTGACTGAGGCCTTCAACTCGCCCCGCATACCAGGCGCTGCGCCCTCCGCGGATGCCACAGCAGCCATTGGGGCGGGCTTGTTGCCCTGCCTCACCCTGCTGGTGGACCGCATGGGGACAGGCGACAGCGAGGGGACTGTGTGGCGGCCGCCCACCATCTTCCCTGGGGTTGGTCCCTGCCTTGCGGACGTGCTGCAGTTCGGGCCGCTGGGGCAGGTGGGGGAGCTGGTGTCGGCGTTGGGCAGGCGGCTGCGTGGGGCGGCGGAGGAGCTGGCGCCGGCGGCGGCGGCGGCGCTGGAGGGCGGGGGCGCAAAGAAGGGCACTGGCGAAACAGCATCGTGGCTCGGGAACGTTGTCCGCCAGGCGACGCTGTACGCCCAGACCTGCCTGGACGCCTTACTGCTGCGGTGGCTGGACGCCCACGCTGGAGCAGCAGCAGCGGGCAGGGCTGCCCCAGGGACAGAACGTCTGACCCACCGGCCTGCTGCTGGTGCTGCTGCTACCGCTGCGCAGTGCCCGCTGCGGTCGTCCTTCGCGCTGGCTGAGTTGCTGCCAGCTGTGTCGGTCGGCGTGCGGCTGTGCGGGGAGATTGCCAATTTGGCTGGGGGCGAGGGCGGGGGAGCGGAGTGCGGAGGCGGCGGGGCTGGGGACACGGCTGCGGGGAGGCGCTACGAGTGCTACTCTTTGGGCTCATCGAACTACTGGACGGCTGGTGCAGAGCCGCGGACTATGCACTCGACTGCGCCATTGTGCTGCTGGCGATGCTGTGCCAGGAGGCAGCTGCGGAGCCGCTGGGGAGCCGTGATGATGGTGTCGGCTGCGGTGCCTCCTCCGGTGCTGCTTGCAGCACTGGCGATGGCGGCTCTCCCAGCTGTGCTGGCGACAGGGCGCCCGGCGCGGCGTGGCGTCAGCTGCTGCTGCGGGACGTGCGGCTGATGGAGCTGCTGGGGGCAGGGATGGCTCTCCATAAGGAGCTGTCGAGGGTGGCGGCCGCCGGGCTCCTGCCTCCCAACATGAACCACCGCGCCATGCACAGGTTCCTCAGCACTCGCCTGTCCGGCGCGCTGCCTCTGGCTGCGCTCACCTTCCCGGCGGAGTTCCGGGCGGCGGCCGAGGGCGGGGCCTGGCCGGCGGCGGGAGCAGAGCAAGGGTTGGGGGCAGGGGCAGAGGCAGCTGAGGGGGGCCGCGGGGCAGCGCCCAGCCCCCACCCGTGCATGTCGCTAGCCGCAGTGCAGGCGGTGCTGGAGTGGCGGGCAGCTCATGGTGTTAACGGGCCGGGTCAGAAAGGTGACGAGGGTCTGAAGGCGGTTGCCCGGGTGCTGGGCGGCTGGGACCCCTCGCTTGGGGAGGCGTGGGATCTGGCACGTGGCTGCTGCGTTATGTATGGGCTGGACCTGGCGGAGGTGGTGGAGGTGGTGCGGGGCATGCCCCAGCCGGAGGAGGCGCGGGTGGCGGTGGCGTCAGCAGCAGCATCTGCTGCAGGTGCGCCGGCTTCGGGGCCGGCGTAGGGCGTGCGACGGGCTCTGGGGCAGGCAGGTGTGCAGTGCGCCTGGTGCGGCGTGGCCTGAGAGGCATGGCGGCTGCTGGTACTGCGGGACGTGCGGCTGATGGAGCTGCTGGCGGCTGGGGCGCTGCTGCAGCGGGAGGCGGCGATAGACGCATGAGTAGACACTGCCACCGGAGCCGACGGGAGCCGTGTCCTATTCTCCTCTCCGGCGGAGTAGACGGCGGTGTAGGGTAGAGATGGGGTGGCGCGGGCGGCAGCAGCAGCAGCAGGTGCAGCAGCTCAGGGTGAGGTTCGAGAAGACAGTATGGCGGTTGCTGTAGGGGCGGGAGGCTGGACGGCAGCTGTTTCTGGTGCAGGTGGCAGCGGCGGCGGCGGCAGGAGGCGCACCAGCGCGTGCCGCTGCCTGTCTCAGCAGTGCATGGCACGCAGATCGTGGAGGCCGACAAAGCCTTTTAGTGCGAGATGCAAGTTGGTGCTTGAGGGCCACGACCCTCCGCCTGAGCAGTTTGGGGACGTGGTGCGCGGTTGCCTGAGGGGCAGCTACGAGGTGGACCGCAGGGAGGTGGTGCCGGTGTGGCGGCTGCTGCTGCGCGTGTGGGGCTATGGGAGCAGCAGCACGCGCTGCGGCCGATGCAACAGGTGCTACAGCGGTGGACGGATGCAAATGCGCGATTGTGGGCTTGGCTAAGCCGCTGTGGCTGGAGCGGAGTACGGTGGCAGCGGGCGGGTGTGTTCCTGGAGGGGCCATGAAGGGCTGACCGGCTCCCGCTGGGTGGTTCTGCCCCTGGCGGCACACACTTGCGCGCACGCAATGAGGAAGAGGGTTCGTGCGCAATGCATGGTGTGCATTTGGGTACTGAGCTTTGAGTCATGTTAGTAGTGCAAGTTGGTGTTCTGTTGATGTGCCTTAAGGCTGAGGGGAGGAGTGCACGAGAAGATCCGTGTCGTACTCGTACGCTTGCTGCTTGCGTGTGGATGAATGGCGGGGACAGGTGGACCTGCTCCCAAATGGTTCATAAGTCTGTTGCCGATATAAATCTTGCTCGACGTGATTGTGCATGTGGGTGGAGTATTCGTGATGTGTGTGTTTGGACGTCGTAGGTGCATGCGCGCGTTGACTGTCGCAGCCTCATGTGGCAGCTTGAAACAGCTTGAAAGTGTGCAGTTGGTGCAGCCGCATCGGGCTAGGGGCAATGGAACCAGACGAGACGCGTATTAACCGCTTACCAGCACAGTGCGACGAGACACACCCAGCAATCATATCTGTACGCTGCGGGTGTGCTGGTGAACACGAGATGGTGTTGCATGATGCAACGGAGATACGGAGTGTTGAAACGTGCGACATCTTCCGGCGCACCTGGTACCTGCTACTACCTCGAATGCCTGGCGGTCATAGGCAGCAACAGAGCCCCGAGCTCAGAGCAGCAACACCACGTCATGGCAGCAGGGAAAGCCTGCTCCCAGCCAGCAATGTTAGGACTCAGCTCGATACGCTTTGTTATTAGGGCGACAGAGACGTATGGAAAAACATGGCATAAGCACGAGGCAGCAGCCCTGGTGTGACGGGACTGGGTAAAAATGCAGCGGGGCGCAATTTGGCTGTATGATACTTAAACATCGTCTCATGAGGTTTTTGTTGCTCTTTAAATTTCTTACAGCCGTGTTCGCATGCTCAGGCGCAATCCCCGCGCGACCCAGCACCCGCCAAGCAGCCTGGGCTGAGGAGCGAAGAACTACGTGGCTGTTGCGTTGGGCGTTGGGGCGGGGGCGGGGGCGAGGGGCGGGGGCGGGGGCGAGGGGCGGGGGGCGGGGGCGGGGGCGGGGGGCGGAGCAGCTACCGGCTCTTGCGCAGTGGGCGGCGGCAGGAGGCGCATCAACCTGATTGTGGAGGCCGACAAAGCCTTTGATTGCCTGAGTCAAATAATTGAGTTGGTGCTTGAGGGCCATGACCCTCCGCTTGAGCAGTTTGGGGGCCTGGTGCGCAGCTGGCTGGAGGGCAGCGGTGAGGGAGAGGGAAAGCGCGGGGGTGTGTTGCGGGGGTTGCCGCACGCGGAAGCGCGTGGGGCTGCGGTGGCGGCAGCAGCAGGCGCTGTGGCCGG
This sequence comes from Chlamydomonas sp. KOR1, assembly GCA_036984285.1. Lineage (NCBI taxonomy): Eukaryota > Viridiplantae > Chlorophyta > Chlorophyceae > Chlamydomonadales > Chlamydomonadaceae > Chlamydomonas > Chlamydomonas sp. KOR1. The sequence continues at coordinate 15,989 of BQMZ01000370.1, forward strand.
GGCGGCGGGTGCTCCAGCGGTGGACTGATGCACGTGCATGTGGGCTTGGCTTGGCGCAGCTGCTGTGGCTGGAGCAGTGTAGGGTAGCAGCGGGCGGGTGTGTTCCTTGAACGGCGGACCAGGGTACGGTAGTCCTGGCCGTGGCGGCACACACTTGCACGCACACAGTGAGGAAAAGGGTTTGTGCGCAATGTACCGGGTGCACGTATGGGTACCAAGCCTGGAGTCATGTCAGAAGTGTGACCTCTGACCTGGTGTACTGTTGATGTGCCTCGGCGCCGAGAGAAGGAGCGCACGAGGACACTTGCGTTGTTTTTGGTACGCTTGCTGTTTGCATGTGGACAATTGGCGGGGTCGTGGTGGTGCTGCTCCCGAATGGTACGGAGCCGGTCATAGTCTTGCTCTGCGTGACTATGAATTGTGGGTTGAGTGTCTGTAGCGCGTGTCGTGTTGACCGCCGCAACTTAATGTGGCAGCTTCGGGAGCTTGTCGCTCCTTTCCGTATAGCGAGAGGGGTGGGAAACTCCGTGTCCCTAATGGCCGTGACCAGCTCTGTGTTTTGAGTGGGATGGGGCTGGGCTCTGGAAGGGGACCAAAATTGTAAAACCATACATACATTTGGTGCATTTGGCATTTTGTGTTACGCTGCAGGTAGTGTGGCGCAGCCACATCTGGCTACGTGGGGGCAATGAATTGTGCTGTGCGCAACATGGTGTTGCACGGTGCAACGGAGTACGTGCTGCATGCTCCATGCAGAACGTTAAAAGGGGGAAGGTTCGGCTATGGGGTTACACGGGTTACACGCCGGGGAGGAAGTTGTGTGCCCTGCGTGGCCTAGCCTGGCTGAGCATAGGCAGCAACACCGAGTCATGAAGCAGAGGAAGTCTGTACTGGCGTAGCATCCCCAGCTAGTAGTGGTGGGCCACTGCTCGGAACGACTCGCATCGCGTAAGGTAGCGCAGCACAGCAAGGCAGAACAGCATATGGCACAGCGTGTTGGAAGATGCGGTACCGGTATGTACCGAGGCCGAGTCCTCGCGTGTACCCGGTATAGACGAGGACCCAACACTATGTACAGTATCTACAGTATCAACTTTGAAGCACGTTGACTACCGCAGCCACGATCAAAAGCAGTTAGATGGCCGCTGGGAGAGGCGCCGCGCTGACCGCACCAAACCGAAACACAAGCTTGCAGTCTGTATTAGGCTTGGCGAGGGAGGTGCACAGACAAATTGCCAGTGGCCGTGACCCAGCACTTTCGTCGTCGGCCCTCTCTACTGCTGCGCGAGCTGCCACCGCTCTTACCTCTGAACTTAAAAGCCAACCTCCGCAATCACATGAGTTCACAGCCCTATGGTCCTGTCGGAGCCAAGACGCTGCTGCCTACTTGGCCCTCTTCGCTCTGGCGTTGCGGCGGTCAAGGCTGGTTAGGGAGGGCAACGGGCGCGACTACGCCTCTATCCTGGACAATTTGTCCCAGCAGCTGAGCCATGTCTGCCATGTGCCAGATCGTGTCCTGCGGGTACACATTTGCTGTGACCTCCTGGTCCCTGCCCTTCTGAGGACGGACGCGCTCGAGTGCTACTCCCGTCTCCTGGCGGACACTGCCGAGAGGCTGAAGCCGGCAGCGGCTGCTGCGCTACCAGAGTGTGCGGACGGCAGCTCCTCCGGGGCGGATGCCGTGGCAGCTGCGGCCGGGGGCCGCCCGGGGCATCAACAAGCACGAAAGCACAGAAGGCAGCCGCAGAACAGCCTGACATTCCACACAACAGCTGGCGAGGGCTTACAGCTTGCCCAGAACATTTCCGCATTACTATCAGGTTTCATACACGGCGTCTTTCAGTCGGCGGACGGCAGCGGCGGCAGCACCAGTGGCGGCGACACCAGCAGCTGCAGCCGCAGCGGTGGCGGCGGTGGCGGTAGCGAGGGTTGCGGGATCCTAGGCAGCAGCGGGGTGGGCAGCAGCGGGGTGGTAGCCCCTACTAAGCACGACCTCCTCATGCGCCAGCTGCGCACCCAGCTGAAGTCCTCCCCGGTGCTAGAGCACTGGGCGCAGGTGCTGCTGCTTACCTACTCTGTGGCCTCGGCATGCGACGATGGTTTGCTGACCCTGGCAGCTGCCGCTCTGGCGCGATCGGCCAACTGGTTGTGCAGGGTAACGACATTTGCAGGGATTAATGCTACGCGCTTCCTATGCCGCCCCTGCGGCTGCGCCCTGGCCGCTACCCACATGGCCCAGCTGTGCGCCGCCCTGGACGGCGGTGACGCGTTCGGCGCGGCCAAGCCGGAGGTTCTGGTCATGCCGGGATACGCCGCAGAGGAGTTCCAGTACCTTACGCGTACGGACTGTACAGCCAAGAAGTACGACGAGGTGGCGATGCGGCTGAGGCGGGCGGTCAACCTTCACGCAGCGATTGTCACTGCTTCGACTTGGATCATGCTGCTGTCGACGTCAAAAGCGCTGCAAGAGCCTCCGTGCAAAGCCACAGGCAGCCGTGGGGACGGCGCATGCTCGGCGGAGGCGGTGTCTGCGGGGCAGGGCGGGGCAGGGGCCAGCCAGCAGGCGGTGTCTGCGGGGCAGGAGGGGGCCAAGGCCTGCCAGCAAGCGGCGTGTTCGGGGCAGGAGGGGGCCGGGGCCTGCCAAGAAGCGGTGTCTGGGGGGCAGGAGGGGGAGGAAGGCGGAAGTTCGGACGTTAGGCTGGCGCCGGAGCAGAGGCACACAGCGGCCGACACGTGCCTACACAAATTGCCGCCGTACAACAACTCCGCCACCGTCCACCTGTGCCTGCGCCTGGCCAAGGGGGTGCTGGCCTGCTGGGGGCGGCCGCTGTCTGGTGTGCGGCTGGAGCTGCCCAGCCGCAACACCAGCGGCCCTGCCCCGCTGCTGCCCAAGGAGCAGAGCTGCGTGCTGCTGCACCAGGCCCTGGCATGCGCGCGGCTGGCGCTGCTGCCTGCCGTGTGGGGCCGGGAGCGGGTGCCCAGGCGCACACGGGCGCAGCTGCGGGCGTGGTGGGGGACGTACGTGGCGGCGGCGCAGCACCCGGAGGCGCTGGCAGTGGGGGAGCCTGTGAGGGTGGCCGACTACCCGAAATGGACAATGCAACAAGGTGGCTTCGGTAAGCGGTGTGTATTATTCTGCTGTCCGCTGTCCGGGAGAGACATTCTCCGTTGTACTGCGCGCTGTGTGGCAGTCCCCATTACGAAAGGCGGGCAAGTGAAAGGACACGTTGCTGCACCACACCCTTTTATAAATCAACTGCCTAGGCGCAGTGGAGCCGCAGCAAACCGCCAAGCCGTCATGGCATACGGAGCAGGATCAGGCAGTGGCGGTCCTTACGAGTAAGCTACGCACGCAATGCTGACCGAGGGTTTCGTCCTGTCTCCCATGCCATGCCCGCCCAGGCGCTGGCCCCTCCGCGGATGCCGCAGCGGCCATCGAGGCGGGCCTGCTGCCGTGCCTCATCCAGCTGGTGGACCGCATGGGGACAGGCGACAGCGAGGGGACTGTGTGGCGCCCGCCCAACATCTTCCCTGGGGTTGGTCCCTGCCTGGCGGGCGTGCTGCAGTTCGGGCCGCTGGGGCAGGTGGGGCAGCTGGTGTCGGCGGTGGGCAGGCGGCTGCGTGGGGCGGCCTGTGAGCTGTGGGCATTCGTCACGGCGGGCGGAGGTGCGGAAATGGACGATCCCGAGAGGGTAGCGTTCCGCTTAAACGTGGTCCGCCAGGCGCTGACGTACACGAAGATGTGCCTGCACGTCTTGTTCCTGCAATGGCATAAAGCAGCGGCAGCAATGGTTGCGGCCGGCACCGACGTACAGCAGGACGCAGGAGCGCACCTGGCTCAGCGGCCTGATAGCCGCACAGTGCCCGCTGCAGCCGCCGCGCCGTGCCCGCTGCGCTCGTCCTTCGCGCTGGTTGAGCTGCTGCCGGCCCTGTCGGTCTGCGTGCGACTGTCCGCGGATCTGATGGCGGACGGTGGCCCTGGGGGCGAGGGGGATGGGCAGGGAGGCGTGGGGGCAGGGGTGGACGGGGAGGCGGGAGCAGAGGGGAATCCACCTGATGGGGAGGATCGGGCCATGCTTGAAGAGTGCCGAGTTGTGGTTTGCGCCGTGGAGTGCGTCACGGCGCTGCTAGCCAAGCTGTGTGGGGAGGCTGCCGGAGGGCGGCTTGAGGGCGGGGGCAGCAGCGGCGGCGGTGACTACGTGGCTGGTGGTGCCAGGGCATCTGGAGGGGGCGAGGGCGGTGGCGAGGGCGATGTTGGTAGTCGTGACGCGGCATGGCGTCAGCTGCTGCTGCGGGACGTGCGGCTGATGGAGCTGCTGGGGGCGGGGGTGGAGCTGCTGCAGCGGGGATGCATTGGCGCCAGTCCTCCGATCCGGACCGTTGCGCCGTGCGAGACGCGATGCGCTCGAGCCTGTGCACTGCCCTGCTGCTGGCTGCGCTTACCTTTCCGGCGGAGTTCCGGGCGGCGGTGGAGGGCGGGGACGGGGCGGCGGCGGGGGCAGCTGTGTCAGCGGCAGGGGCAGGGGCAGGCGACGGATCTGGCGGGGCTGGGGCCGCAGGCTGCGGGGCAGGAGGGGCAGCGGTGTCAGGGGCAGGGGCAGGCGACGGATCTGGTGGGGCAGGGGCCGCAGGCTGCGGGGCAGGAGGGGCAGCAGTGTCGGTGTCAGGGGCAGGGGCAGGCGACAGATCTGGCGGGGCAGAGGCCGTGCCCCGGCGCAGCATGTCCCTGGCTGCTGTGCGTGCCCTGCTGGCGGAAGAGGCTGAAGCAGCAGGCCAGGCAGCGGCCGGCTGGGACGGTGGCGAGAGGCCCAACCCAGGTGGTGGCGAGTGCCTTGAGGTGGTGGTGCGTGTGCTGGGCGGCTGGGAGCCCGCGGCTGGGGAGGCGTGGGAGGTAGCGCGCAGGTGCTGGAGGGGCCATGCGCGGACGTTGGGCTATGCGGAGGAGCTGGGGGAGGTGGTGGCGGTGTTGCGGGGCATGCCGGGGCCGGGGGAGGCGCGGGCGGCGGTGGCGGCAGCGGCTGCGGTCGCAGCTACAGAGCTTTGAGGGGTGATGAAGGTGCCTGTGCATAGTGTCGCAGTGTGCCGGCAGCAGCTTGAAGGTTTCAAGAAGCCACGTAGAAGCCGCGACAGGGGTGCTGTGTGTGCTCTGTGGGTGCGTCTTGTGGAGAAGCTTTGTGGGGGCGGGACCAGGCTGTGGTAGGGAGGCCCGCACGTGGTGGCCTGGACTTTAGGGAGCTGTCGCTCCTTTCCGTACAGCGAGAGGGGTGGGAAACCCCGTGTCCCTAATGGCCGGGACCAGCTCTGTGTTTCGAGCGGGATGGGGCTGGGCTCTGGAAGGGGACCAAAACTGTAAAACCATACATACGTACGGTTTATCCAGAGTTGGCAAGGCCAGGCTGAAGGCGGGTTCGCGTGATGGGCAACGATGGGGGGTCAGGGCGGGCGATGCAAGGTGGTGCTGTATGTGTTTCAGGATGCGGTAAGGGGAGGTTCAAACGCATGTTGCAAAGTTGAGAGGACCAGACCTAAGACTAGACCGCGATGGCATGTGCGCTTACTAGGGAGGTAAGGTGGTACTGTGTGGGCATGGCCCGTGGGTCCAGGTGCGGGCCGAGGCACAGCCAGGCCCGCGTGGGCCATGGGCACAAGCCGGCAGGGCTGGACAGCACGGGACGGCATGGGTACCAGGGAAACGCGCAGCGCATACCCTGTGTGCAGTCTAGCACATGATAGACGATGGGAAGGGTCAGTCCACCAGGCGAGAGTACGCGGGGAGGGTTCAAGGACCCTTCATTATTGGTTTATTATTATTATTGGCCCTTCTTTCAGATTTATAACCATGGTTTGGGCGGTGGACCAGTAAGGATCGTATTCCCCCACTCCATTGGCGCCTGCCTGGGGAAGGGATTCCCCCATCATTTACCTCATTTTATTTACCTCCATAATTGCAACGACCCATGCACGAGCCCGAGGCTCAAGGGTCGAAGGGTAACACTGCTGTATGCGATGTCTTGGCTGGTGCCAACGGCTTGTACTGGTAGCAGGTAGTGCCACGTGTCCTCCAGAGTCTTGGATAGAGTAGGACGCGGTCGTTGGTGAGGCGTTGATATCCGCCCACATGTGCTTGTCAGGCACGAACTCCAAGCCCCTGTAACCTGCTGACGAGGAAACATAAGACGGCTGCTGGCTCGGGTAGGGTGTACGGTGGCGTGCGGGTGCAGAAGGAGGCAGCGGCTCTTTGTGCTGCGTCTTCTTGCTGCAACTGTCGCGGACGGAAGGGCACGTCTGAGCGTCGTTCAAGCAGAGGATAGCACATGATCTTTTCCCTCAGGATGCATCATTCACATCTGCCTTTGCACACAGTCGGGCCGTCAAGACACAGCTGGCCAGAACCCGTGCCCACGCGCTGGGCCACTAGGGCACACATTGACAGCAGCTCGACCGCTTGGCAATGAGCATGGCAATGCACGAGTGTAGACAGGCCCGTGGGCAGAGCGCACGGGTTGCCACTCGTCCCGTACATATGAGGCGGTACCTCCGGTGGACTTTTCATCTGCTGACACCGGCGTGGGCCTCCCTTCCGCAAGTGCGACAACTGGTGTACGGTACGAGCTTGACGCCCATCAGCTGCAACCAGAGCTTCACAGTTTGAAAACCACGTCTCGTACTATGCCGTCCGTGCTCAGCATGCAATACCGAATTCACACGGCCGTACCACAGTCCCATACCGCAAGCCAAACAACCCATTGCTTGTCCGCACCTGACAACGGACACTCATGCTCTTACAACCTGAGCAACAGCGCTGGTAGCGATGCCCACAGCATGCCGGCACAATAACGCTCAACAAGCACAATGCTGGCGAGCGAAGATGGACACCCATGAGCTGCAGGCTCGGGCTACTCAAGATTAGTTGCAGTAGCGGTGGGCAACAGTACAACGACCATGCACCGCACCGTACAGGCAGAAGCGACCCTGTACGTCAGCTGCATCCTCTCACATCTGACGTGGTGCCTGCCTGCCTGCGCGGGCTGGTCGGCCGGCTGTGGTGGCCAGTTGCCAGGTGCCGTCGTCTGTAGGCTTCTGCAGGCCACCGCAGAGGTGCTGGTCGGGGGCCAGGCAGGCAGCACGCACGGCGGCAGATACGGCAGCCACGTGTGTGCCGAGGCACGTGGCAGTCCGCACGTGGCGTGCGGCGTACGGACGGGTCAGAGTCAAGGCCAACGGGTCCACGGCTCTCGCGGCGGCGCACGAGGCGGCGGCAGACGTGACCAAGCAGAGATGTGCGACGTCGGCTGTCGGCTGTAGGGGCGGCAACGAAGGCGGTACGTGCATCCCGAGGGTGCCCAGCGGTGGTCGGGTGCTTGCCCCTGTAGCGTGAGGGCGGGGCACGGAGGGCGTGTGTTCAGGTGTTGTCGTTAAACCGACATGGCTGCAAGGATATGGCTGCAAGGGCCAACGCGCCACACCAGCAGCTGGTGACCAAGGGCCCTCACGACAGCGTGATGTGCCCCTCAAGATGCAACGGGGCCAGCACATGGTGTGCGGCCACAGGTGTGCGAGTGGAGACGGTTATGCAGACCTACCGGTAGCTGCACGGCCGTTGGAGTGCGTCTCGTTGCTGCCTCACGCCGCTCCGCCGCCGCCGCTGCTCCGCCGCTTCCGCCACGCACCTGCCGATGCCGATGCCTGCCCCGATGCCCGGCACCGCCTGCACCACGCCCAGCAGCCCCGCCACGCTGCCGGTGGGGTCCAGCCCGCCAGCGCATCGGCGGCGGCGTTGGCGGTGTCCAGCACCATGCGCACGGCGCCAGGGGTGGACAAGGCGAAGGTGCCCGACACCCTGCGCTCCCGCATTGGCGCGGGCACAAGCACCACACGGGGCCTCCACCCATCCACGCGCGTCCCACTTATGGAAACGGCCGGCAGGGCAGCTCCTCGCGCGTACGGCGTACGGGTCAGTAACGTATACCCGCACGTGTCGCACCCCGTACGGAGCCTCGCCCAATTGCTGCCCTCCCTGAGCTTCCTCCTTGGGCCATCCTTCCCGCGTCCTGTCGCGTCGTGCAAGGGCTGCTGCTGCTGCTGCCACTGCAAAGGCGCTGCTCAGTTCCTTCGGCTGCTGGGCTGCTGCGACTGGGGCGCGGCCGGGGCGGGCAGCGCCATGCTTTTGAGCATGGTCAGCAGCGAGGGCTTCTGATTCATGCACTCCCGCAGCGCCTCAAACTGCAAACAAGTGGGTACACCCGCGAGGTCATTGCCCCCGTGCTTATATGATCTGCAGGTGTGTGCGTGTGGTGGCATGCATGCAGGTTTAGGGTGCAAGAAGCAGGGTAGGTAGGGGTTGTATGGGAGGACTACAGCGTGCCCTGCCACCCAGTGTGGTCTCTCCGTGCGACGCACCAGGTGCATGCACCGCTCGTCGCCGAGATCTCCTTCACGCTCCATGCATGCATCAAAAGCCTGCGTAAGAGAAGAAGAGTCTCCTCGGTGCTCCGTTGGCGTGAACTGAGCGCTAATGGCCTCCATGAGCAAACTCGGGAGGTGACAGATATCAGGGGCGCCTGATGTTCCTTACATCATACGGGGCCTTGCATAGCTTCTGTTCCATTATCTTGCACCAAGCGCAGTCCCGCTGGTTGTCGACTACCTGGCCATCGGCCGTGGTGCCCGCAGTCTCGCCCGACATAGTAGATTTAACGATCTAGAAACCCCTTCAGCAACGATGTCTAGGGTCAAGCTTGGCTCGGTATGCTGGTGATGTAGTGCTCCATGGCAGGATTGGGAGAGCGACAAGCGAGACCATGCAAGGCTAACTGCCAAATGCCATCCAGAGCGGCGGATTGACCTGGGCAAACACGTACACAGTGCTGTATATTCATTACTTCCGCTGTTGTCCTTGCCCAGCCGATGAGCCCTTGTTGGCCTGCGGAACTGACCCGTGGTTCCCGAAAGCTAGCAGGCCTCCAGCAGGTCGTGGGCAGCACTGCCATAGCGCACCTCCTTTGTTCATATTCACACGGCTACTAATCAAAGTCGTCTAGCTTGGCTTTTCGCTTGTGAGCACCGCTATTGCGTCACACGCTCTCGCGCCCTGCATACCGCTTGCCCTTAATATCTCGGCGGGTAGCAGCAACATCCAAGGCGACGCTTCAGAGTAGCACGCAGGCTCACAGTCTGCCAACCGCGCTGCCGGATACGGTAGAACACCCACAAGGTCGCCGTTCTGGCACAGGGCCGCTCCTGGAGACCTAAGCCGCCATGCTCAGCGCGGAGCAGCGGCCGTTGGGGGCGGCAGGGCCACACCCTCACCCCACACCCGCATCGCTCCACACCGCCACCAACGACAGCCAACAGCAAGCCCATGGAGCACGGCTGGAGGGCAGCGGAGCAGCTGCACAAGCCCCACACCCTCACCAGCACCACCACCATGACCACCGCCACCAGCAGCACCACCACCATTCCGGCCACCCTTACTCGTTCCCGCAGCCCTCCGCCGGGTTTCCTGACCCTTCATCAGCTGCTGCCTCAACGACTGCATCCACGCCATCCATCCCCATCCCGTCCGACGGCGCTCAGGCAGCCGGTAACTACGGTTCGATGCGTCCAGCTTACGCAGTGCCAACGACTATTGCAAGCCGCACCTACTACGACGACGGCGATGGCGTGTACCGTATACCCATTGCCGAAGGCGCGTCGGGTGCAACAGGGGACGGCGCGACCCCTTCCTCCCGTCCTGCTCCCCCTGTACGGCAGAGCAAGCGCCGCGTCATCGCGTCGTACATTCGCAACGCAGTACAGTGGCTCCTGCCGTACGTGCCGGACTGGCTGGCGGTGGCGGTGCTGCTCATCATTGCCTTTACCGTACCGCTCGAGGTAGGACTTATGCCTGCACACCGGTGGGCCGGCTGCCTGTGGTGCTCCGTGTTGGTCTGCTTACTTGCATACGTCCTGGAGGGTGCTCCAGACACCAACATGGTGTCTAAGAGGCTGTGCGCCACACATATGCACGCTCAGGCCAGCTCAGATTTGGGCGCTCTTCCTCCGACAAGCCCCTAGCTACCTCGGGCTGGTCTGCATCGGCCTGTCACCCTAACGCACACCTTAAGCGCCTGCGCTTCCCGCCGCACCTGCTCCCTCCCAGGCGGTGCACCCCCTTGAACGCTACCTCACCCTCGGCGACCCCGCCCTGTCGTACCCGTACCTGCCCGACACCGTACCTGGTACGGCACTGGCGGCCTTCGTGGTTGCCATACCCGGCGCGGCGTTCGCGGCGGCGGCGGCGTGGGTGGCGCGGCCGGCGCTGTTGTGAGTACCTGCACGGGCAGAGCTGTGGTACGGCAGCAACAACAGGGGAACAGGGACCAGCACGATGGGGCACTGGGGCTCTCTTGGATTGCGTCTTGCTGTCCGTTGCGCCCCCAGCCCCGCGTGTCCTCTTCAGCATGGTCACCACCAGATAGCAACGCCCGTGCTCACGCCTGGGCCCGTGCCCGTAACGGTACTTTGCTGGTGTGCACTTTGCTGCACTCCTCTTGCCTCTGCTACCTACCCCATCCTATTCCACCGTACCCAAACGCAGCCACCACGGCCTCCTGGCGCTGGCCGAGGCGGTGGCCATGTACGCAACCCTCAAGCAGTGGATCAACATGACAGGGGTGTACCGGCCCGACTGGTGGGTGCCTTGCCTAGGTTGTGTCTTGTGTGTGCAAGCAGCGGCAGAAAGTAATGCACGGACGGCTCAGTGGCATACGTGTGCGCTCCATGCCATGCGACACGTGCCTGTTCAGTAAGGCCGGTATCCTTGCGCTCTGCTGCAACGTCATGTCGTCCTTGCATTCCAGGACACGGCATCCCGTGTCACACACCTTGAGCGCGCACACCCCCAAGCTGGGAGCGCAAGCTGTGTGCAGGCCTACACCTCACGTCCGCCCCGTAGCTGCCCCTACATGCCTATCTGCTCAACCGCAAGGCTTGGAATAAGACTGATTAAGCTGCCTATCTACTCTATTTTGCATGCACGCCGGCAGTCCTGCTGTTCTCCCTGCCCTCAAGTCTCAAATTCCCCAACCCGCCGTACCGCCGGTATACACACAAACTATAGGTGCTCCACGTCATGGGTACACACAACTCAGTGGATTGAAATAAATGTCGTGAGGTGTGTTGCTCGCCGTATGTGGGCCTGGACCTGCACCTTTGACCTTGCCCACAGGTTCGCGGGCCTGGCGTCTGGCTCCGCCAAGGCCCCCACCGACGGCCGACGGGCCTACCCCAGCGGCCACGCGGGCTTTTCCTTCACAGCAGCCACAGTGCTGACGGCGTTCGCGTTGGGGCGGCTGGGTCTGATGGCGGGGGGACACAGGCGGGTGCGTTGGTGGGGATCGGCTTACTTTTGTCCTGATTGGCAAAGGGATGGGGCAGAGGCGGTGACCGCATCTTTTGGGAAGATCGATCCCTCTTGGACGAAGGGAGGGGGAAAGAGGTGGTCACGGGAGGTTTGGTGGGGGTTGGTGGGGGGCAAGGGTAGGACAGTGCTGTGGGCACACGCACAGGCAAGCGGGGTACTGTAGACTATTGCACAAGGCGGCCGAAGGCGGAGGGCCCGGCCGGCTGGCACGTTCATGGCTGTGGTGTAGAACGCCAGGCCACACGGTAGCTGTCCGGACAACAACGCCAAACCTTTACTGTAACTACACATTTGAGAGTCATCGCCCCTCCGGGCTGGCCCCTCCCTGCCCCACCCAGGCCCACTTCCCGCTGCTGCTGCTGTGCTGCACGCCCCTGGCCGCCGCCGCCTTCATCGCCGCCTCCCGCATCACCGACTACAAGCACGAGCGGGCGGACGTGAACGCGGGCGCGGCGCTGGGGGCGGCGTGCGGCATGGGGGCGTACCTGCTCAACTTCCACAGGTGCGGCACCACCAGCTAGGGTACGTGGCAAGCGTCTGTGGGCCGTGGAATGCACGGTATCGGCAGTCGCTAGGGCGACCACGTGCACAAGATAGACCCCCTCGCTGGACCCCTGCCTTTGGGGCACGGTGATGCCGTGTAATGCGAGTCTCTACTGGGTACTCCGGCGGCCGAAGGATGCCACAGCGCGCATGCAGGGACACGTGCGGCACCGGCACACTTCAACCTGGACCTTGATGTGCCGCGTTTGCCCTGTCCTGCACGCGTCCCACCTCCAACGCGCCTTGTACTGAAACAGCACGTCCCTGTACACCGCTTACGGTATAATACCTTTGACATGTGACAGCAATGCTTTCTTGTCGTGTGCACCCGTTGTGCGTTGCCTTCCGCAGCCCCCTGGACCGCCGCTCCGGCGAGCCCCGCCTCCACCGCCACAAGGACCTGGAGCAGCAGCAGCAATACCACCACGGCCCACTACACCACTACCAGCAGCAGCAGCAGCTGCACCTCCATGCAGGTGCACGTGTCCCCACCTACCACGTCGACGAGCAGCAGGAGTCCTCGCTACTGCACCCCAGCCCGCCCCACACGCACACCCACACGCACCGGCACCGCGGCCTGCTGTCCGCTGCACCCCCTGTGGGCCCGGATGGTGACGATGTGGAGAGGGGCGCGGGTGGGCCCGCGTGAGGAGACATCTGTTGGAGGCAGCTGCCTGGGGCGCCGAGGAACGCTGTGGTGGCATCTGTTGTGTAGTGCTTGTCATCGAGAGTGTAGCCATTGGGGGGGAAGGCGTGCCGTACGGCATGGGCCCGTGCGGCCAGCGAGAGGACAGCCTCAAGTAGTTGCAGTTACCCGGCGGCCAGGTTGTGGGTGCAGCCGGGTGCTGCTGCACAGCTCCCAGCAGCTGCTGTGGGCGCAGGAGTTTGACGGTTGGCTGGTTGGGACAAAAGGTATGTAGTATGGTAGTGACCTGCGTGCCGTACGGAGGCACCCGCAGGTAGATGGAGGCACGCGCAGGTGGATGGCAACACGAACACGGCAGCGTGTGGCATGCGTGATGCGTCTGTGTGTTGCTTGCTGGGACGCGGCAGGGCACGTGGGCACATTGAGGCGCCGCTATGGTGAGCGAGGTTGGGCACTGCACCTGGACGCTGTGTATTGACTGGGTGTTGAATAGAGGGGCCGAGGGCGTGTTCACGACTACGCGTGTCATGTAAAAAACAAATGTAGGGTGTAGGGCTAGGGCTGTAGGGCAGGGTGAGCTTAGGCGAGCCTAGGCGAGCTAGGGCGAATGTCGGCGGTAGGCTCAGTGTCACCTTGTTACCCCCCGACATGTCGGTCCAGGTCCGTCTTGTGCGAAGCTGTTTACCATAGCGGCGTTTGCCGACGCATCAGCTGCCGTACAGGTTACACCCCGTACACAGTTGCGAGCGAGCCTGGGATGGACCAGGGCTCACGCCTTGCCTGCATTACAGGTTTACAGCGCACCTGTGGCCAGGCTTGTCTTTCATTGATACTTGGTTTCCCTCAATGTGTCTCAATGGCGTCAATAGTACATGCACGGTCTGTCTATGCATTGCAATTCAACATGCGCGCTGGCCACCGCAAGCAGTCACGTGCAGGCGTGTCAACGGCGACCCTGCTCCTCAAAGCGTCCAGAGGCCCCAAACGCCCCTACAGCGAAGTGATTGCACCCCGAGCTATGGTGTGGCCACCAGCACCGCACCGCAAGTACCGTAGTATGCCATGCTTTCCACTCATGACAAACAGCAAACCTGTGCAAACTTGGTGCCACGCGCATTGAAGGCAAGCCCCCGACCCAGCATAGCTAGAGCACATGCGGACAAGGTCCAAATTCGAGATCGGCGACCTTCCGCTCTCCTTCCCATGCCTCTCCGCGCCTTCCACGCCCCTGCTGCTCCTGCTTCCGCCCTGCCTTCCCCGCGCTGCTGCTGCTTCCTCCTCACAACCGCCCTGGACCTATCAGTCGCCCGCCCGCAAGGACCATGAGTAGCGGCGTGCTACCTGTCTAGCTCACCCATGATAGCCTTGCCTTCCACCAACCTCGCGTCATGTTCGCTCCCGCACCCTTGACACGTGCCACCCGCACAACGCCGTCACAGCTTCCCGTTGAGTTTGGCCCCAGGTTCATGCCCCACGCACAATGAAAGCCCCTCCCCAAGCTGCATGGCAATGGCTGGCACCACCAGCCACCTGCGCTCTGCGGCGCACCAAGCACCACCCTACCTCCAATTCGCACTGGGGCGTCCAATCCACTCTCACCCTCCTGGCATCCTGTGGCATCCCGCTCCCAGGAGAGTGACAATGCGGAACGCCCACAAGCACCAGTGCAGTAGCACGAAACCGCGCCCGAAAGCGGCCGAGACAAACGCAAGTGGTGCACCTTCGACACCGTGCCATACGAACCGCAACGACGCACAGCTCGACGCCAGTAAAGGCGCATTTCGCGAACACCGGTCTGCAATGCATGCCGCAACGCGCTCAGGCAGTGCTGTTAAAACACAACAACAGCTGCCTACACAGTACAAGCCAAGCTCGCCACGGTTGCCAGTACACAGCAGTCACAACAACTTAACACAAGCCGCACACGCTGCACCCACCATTCTGTTACACGTCGCCGCTGCGTGTCCGGCTGCCCACCGACCCCACCCTCCGCATCCCTGCCGCCCCGCCGCCCCTCAACCGCACCCCGCCCCACACCGCCACCAGCGCCACCAGCCCCAACAGACACACCAGCAACAGCAGCGGCAGCGCGCCCATGCCAAACCGCAACGCACTGCCGGTGGTGTCATCCGGGTTCACCCGGATCAGCGTCGCCGCGAAGCCGCCTGCATCCGCCTTGCCCGCGCCGCCTTCTGCCCCCGTCCCGCCTCCTTTGACCTGCTCCTGGCGCATGTGTTGGTGCTGCCCCCCTGCCGCTGTCCCCGCCTCTGTGCTGTCCGTGTTGCTGCTACCAACTGCTGCCGCCAGGGTGTCCGCATCCGCCCCCAGCACCCACCGCAACGGCGACGTCTCATTGTCCGTCGCACCAGCCGACACCAATCCACCTGCCGTACCGGAGCCGTCCGCTCCGGAACCGTCAGCTCCCCGCAGGAAGGCCTGGCAGTCTGCGCTGTGCGGCTGGGGCTGGCGGTCGCAGGGGGCGTTGGGGAAGCAGGCGGGGGGCCCGGGGTTTCGCAGCACGTAGGATGCGCCGGTGAGGTTGAATTCAGGGGAGCGGGCGGGGGGCGTGAAGTTGTAGGCCGAGGTGACGTACGGCGACGACAGCTTGACCTGCGGGGCGTGGAGACGGATGGGACAGGGGCAGGTGAGGATGGGTACTGAGTACGCAGTGACACAGCTGCAAAGCTGTGGTTGGTTAGCCCCATGCCACTTGCGCTGCATCACCTCCCACACTGGCCATGCATCAGGGGTAGAGGATTGGCTTCATGGATGTACCCACCGAAATGCTTCAGTTGAGAGACACGCGCCGTTTGCACCCACACCTTTCCATGCCCGTCGCCCAGACACTCAGCCTAATACACGAACACGCCCGACCTGACGGTACACTCCTTGTTCCGCTCATGGACACACGCGCCCTCACCGAGTCGTCCAGCAGGCCCGGCACGTCCTGCCGCTCCACCAGCCGCCCCAGCAGCCTCCGCACCAGGTCGTAGCAGTTGGCGGACATATGCGAACGGTCCAGGCAGTTGCTGTCGGAGAACACAGCCACGGAGCCGCCGTGCGCGCTGGGGGAGGACCCCGCGGTGGTTGTGGTGGTGGCTGGCGGGGCCAGCGTGACGGCTGCGAGAAAGCCGTGCTCCTGCTGCTGCTGCTGTTGCTGCTGCTGGCTGCCGCCGCTTTGGGGTTGTTGGAACTTCTGGGCCGCGTTGCTCAGGACGGCCTGGGAAGGAAGAGGTGGCGAGGGAGGGATGGCTGGGTCAGGGGTTGATGGCGGCATTGCGCCTGCCGTGTGTGGAGATGAGATGCTGAAGTGACTGCTACGGGTGATCGCCTGATATACCTTCGGTTCACCAGCTCCCTCCTTAGTGGTACCGCCCAGGTCCCCATTCCCCAGCGGCACGCATGCACCATTTGCAGAGCGCATGCCTCTACGAATCAGGACACGCGCCACGTCACGTCACGCTTACCTTGTACAGCCAATCCCCCTGCCAGCACTTCGCGTCATCACCCTTCCGGGGAATGCCATGACCACTCCGCTGTGTCTGTTATCACCCGTTTCCTGCCATGCCCTGCCTATCCTCTTCCCTGCCACCCTGGCCCCCACACACCATCCTCCGGCTGTGGTCATTAGTTTGGCTACACACCATCCTCACCTTGTGCAGCCAGCCCCCTGCCGGCACCTTGGCAATGTCCGCACCGTGGCTGATGGTCAGACGCATGCCTGCAGCCGGGGGGCGGGTGGGGCGGGGGCGTGTTGAACCGCACAAGCGAGCGCAAGGGGTGTGGGCGGAGGAGCGCGAAATGGTCAGACGCATGCCTGCGGCGGTATTGGGGCGGAGCGCAAGTCGGCAAACTACCAGCCCAACGTGCGGCCCAGGGAAAGGGGTAAGTCGGGGGCAAGGCACGTCTGCAAATGCTCCCCTCGCTTTCCCTAATGAGGACCTGCCTGTCCCCTGCGCCCCGCCCGCCCCGCCCATCCTGCTGCCCCCTGTCCTCCCACCTGCCCCCTGTGCACCACTTGCCACCAGCTCAAAACCCAGCGCCAGGCCGTAGGGCGCCATATTAATACCCGCCCGCCCAAAACCTGTGCAGCACGCGCCCGGCACTTAACCCACCTGCCACCTGCGCCCCGCCCGCCACCACCGCATCCCCCAGCGCCAGGCCGTAGGGCGCCAGCAGATCATTCAGCGCGGGCACGTTGGCGCCGCCCGTGGCTGGAGTCCACCAGGAGCGCGTGTTGTCGTCGAAGAAGCGCATCTGGGGACCGTGTGGGTTAGCAACGGTGTGTATTAATATGGGTGCGAAGGAATAGGCTGGGAGTGGCGGCGGTTACCAGGCACCAGGGGGCGCATTCAGGATGGCGTGGGTTAGCAGGTTCGCAGGGGTGCTGCCTTCTGTGCAAACCAACAGCGCCACGCCCTGCTGCCGGCCCCTACGCCAGGAAACACTGACTTGCCTCACTCTCACATGCCTGCCCCCGAACCGCAAACCTGCATCATGGAGGCCGTGTGTACCACCCGACAACACCATGAGCACCAGGCCCTGGTGGCCCCTAGTGTATCAGCTGCTGGCATGTGTATTAGCTACCCACCTGCATCATGGAGGCTGTGTTGTACCACTCGGCGAACACCATGAGCACCAGGCCCTGCTCCGCCACACCACGGCGCAGCGCCTCCACCTCCTCAGGGTACCACTCCTCCTCTTGGGGTGCGAGCGGTGGTGCGCGGGTTAAAAAGGGGCACCGCAACTCTGGATCACGACATCGCAATTTCAGACCATATGTCTGCGAGACTCCCCGACTCCCAGCTAATGGGTGTTGAGGACAATCTAATTTGCAAACTGCGTTTGCTTACATGCTGTAGGTGGCAACAAGCAACCAAGCTCTCCGAGTAACTTACACCCCCTCACCCGGTCCACCACCAGCAGCGCGCCGTGTTGCTGCTGGATGCACCTGGCACGGCTCACAGCCCTAACCCACATCCGCTCACATGAGTTAAGCCACACACTCTCACCCAGGTCCACCACCAGCCGCGCGCCGTACTGCTGCTGGGTGCACCTGGCACGTTTCAAACTCCCTAACCCACACCCGCCCTCACAAGTTAAGCCACAAGCCTCACCCGGGTCCACCACCAGCAGCGCGCCGTACTGCTGTGGGTCGAAGCACGTGGCGGGGGAGCCCAGCACCTCCACGAAGTAGCCACTGGATGAAGTAAAAGAGAGGAGCACACAGGACTGACTGACCAGCACTAGCAAACGGGGTTTGTTGCAGCACAGCGTGCGGGTCCAATGCAGTTCACTACAAGGCCACGTATACCCACCTCTCCTGCCATCATTTATCCCTCCGCGCGTACAGCATGGGCCGCTGCACCCATTCCCTTTCTTGCCTCTCCCGCAGCTGCTTGGCAGCTGCACCTCCTGAGCTTTCTGCCCCCTCCGTGCCGCCCCACTCCCAACGCCCCATTCTGCACCCACCGATCCGGCAGCGCGGTCCTTTCCCTGAACCAAAGGGGCCGCACCTCTACACCGCAAGCTTCGCCGACCTCGTCCTGCCTCCTACCTCCCGCCCCCCAACGCCCCACCGCCCCGCTATCATTCGTCCCCCACCCTTTGCCACTCTGACACCTATGCGTCCTACCCCGCCTCCTACAACCCCATCAGCGCGTTGCACAGGCCCTGGCTGCTGCACCCGTCCTTTCCCTAAGCCCTAGGCCGCTAGCCCTAGGCCGCAGGCTTCGCCGACACGCCCCTGCTCCCCCACCCCCAAAACACCCCACCCCGCACTCACTCGTCCCTCAACGCGTTGAACAGGCCGTGGAAGTTGGTGTGGATGTGGTCTCCGTGCCAGTCCAGGATGTCGGACTTGACGTCCAGGTTGTCCCTGGGGGCAGGGTTGTGGGTTAAGGCGCGTGGGTTAGCATGCACGCGCACCTCAGTACCACCGCATTCACTACCCTCTCCGTGCCTCCGTGCCCTGCTCACTAGCGCCACCTGCCTGGGCATACACCCACAGCCGGAGACATGGCGGAATGAAAGCAAGCACGCCAGTTCACCCCTTCGCCCCGTTGCGCCAACCCAACCTTGCTGCCACACCCTGCCCCTTGCTGCCACACCCTGCCCCTTGCTCGCTGCCTCACCTGGGCAGATATGCGGGCGGGTACTTGATGGAGTGGAACTGGTCCCACAGCACGCGCTTGTGGCGGGGGGGAGGGGGCGTCACGGTCGCGCGCACAGGCAGCCGCACCACGGACCTGCAGAGGTTGGCGGGAGGTGGCACGGGGCGTGGCGCAGCATCACCTCATGACACAGGTGCGGTTGCACCGGTGCCCTTGAGCCCTTGGCTAGTGCACTGGTCTATAAGGTGTAACAGCACCGCACAGCACGGACCGGGTCAGGAGGGCTTGCGGTCTCTTGCGGTACCACCCGCTGCCCCCGGTCCCAGCGGTGAAACCACACACCCCTCACCCACACACCCATACCTCCTCGGCGCGCTCTCGCCCTGCCCCGGCTCCGACACCACAAACTATTACCTCCCCAACTCCTTCCTCCTTCCCTTAACCCACACACCCTACCTTCTCGGCGCGCTCTCCCCCGGCCCGGCGGCGACACCCCCGCCAGCTGCACGCTGCCTCGCTCCCATCCCCCTTTTCCCCTCCCCTTTACCCACACCGTTACCCCACACACCCCCACCTCCTCGGCGCGCTCTCCCCCGGCCCCGGCGGCGACACCACCGCCAGCTGCACGGCGCCGCTGGCTGTGCCCTCGAAGGCCGCCCCCTCTGCCCGCACCCTGACGTACAGCGCCAGGTAGCCGGACCACGGCCACAGCACGTCGGACCACTCGAACGACACGTGCAGCAGCCGACCGCCCGCGTCCTGGGGTTGGTTGTGGTGGGGTGCCGACCACATGCAAAGTGAGGCTATGCGTATGTGCGTAGCATCGACAAATTACATTTGGAAAGACTTGCAGCAGCAGCCTGCCGGCGTCCTGAGGAGAGGTGGGCGCGGGTGTGGAAGGGCACGCGTCAGCGAAGCTGAGTGGGCTTAAGCGGACGGGGCACAATTGGCTGCCACACGGGCAGGCCTGCCCTCCGCCTCACCCCCATGCCCGCTTTCCTGTACAGGCATCTGCCCCCCCCCCTGCCCCCCGCCCACCTCCGGTATCCACACGGGCGGCCCCTCCAGCTTGCCCACCACGCCCTGCCCGTTGAGCAGCGTGGCGTTGAACATGACGGGCATGGCGCCTGGGCGAGGGTGTGTATTAAGCAGGCGCGTGTATTAGTGAGGTGTGCAGCAGGAGGGGGAAGTGGGGCGCTGGCCAGCGTGGCGTTGAACATGACGGGCATGGCGCCTGGGAAGGGTGTAAGTTGTGTTATAACGAGCCGTAAGGAAGGGAATGCAGGTCCGATGAGGGGTTCTGAGCAGAATGCGGGCATGGCACCTGGAGTGAGAACGTTGGGCAGAAGGCAAGCAAGGCTGAACATAACACTGCAGCCATTTTTCTACCAGCAGTATGCCCCCCATTAGGGTCCACGATTGGGCCAACCCTGTGCTCCTCCACACAACGTTCGCGAGCCCCGCACACCCCGTGCCCCCCACCTGCGTGCACCAGCTGCCTGCAGTGCGGCCACCAGGCGGTGCAACGCCCCCTACCCTTCATCCTAGCTCCTACACACACAGACGTCGCCAAGACCAGGTTCCGCTCTACAACGTCACGGCTTTGGTATTAGACTGGTACATACACACAGACGTCTATGCGGCCCCCACCTGCCCCTGCCCCGTGCCCCCCACCTGCCCCTGGCCCCCCACCTGCCCCTGCCCCTGGCCCCCCACCTGCGTACAGCGGCTGCCTGCAGTGCGGCCACATGTAGGGGCAGTCGGTGAGGTCCAGCGAGGAGGGGATCACGGAGGCGCGCGGGCGGTACTTCTGCATGAGTGGGCACAAGAGGGGAAATCGCGCACACAAGTTAGGCCAGTTGGATGTGCCGGGGGTGCAGTAGGCCGTCGGTAAGGTCCAGCGAGGAGGGGATCACGGAGGCGCGCGGGCGGTACTTCTGCATGAGTGGGCACAAGAGGGGAAATCGCGCACACAAGTTAGGCCAGTTGGATGTGCCGGGGGGGCAGTAGGCCGTCGGTGAGGTCCAGCGAGGAGGGAAACATGTGTTCGCGACGGGCGGTTTGTGTTGTGGAATGTAGCTAGGGGCAGCCAAGGGCCAAGAGGATCACGGAGGCGCGCGGGCGGTACTTCTGCATTGGTGAGCAGACAAGGGCGGAAACGGCGCACACAACTCAAGACCACTTCAGTGTGCCGGAGGAGGCCGGGGTCGTCTCTGAGGCGCAGCGGGTAAGGAAAAGGGAACATGCAAGTTACAATTATGGTCTTTGACAGGCGGGGCGGAGGTGCAAATGTGTGAAGGTGTGGCGTGTACCGTATCGAACATGTCTGCACGTGGGGAGGCTGTGCCCGGCGTTGGGGGCGCGGACGGGCTGGCCAAGCTGCGTGAGGCCATGGACGACAGTCCAAGGGTTCCAAGGGCGGGGAGCTCATGAGGTGGTGCATCTGCAGGCCGAGGGCGGGCCAGTGGTGTTCCAGACGGCGGGCGGCGTGGCGGTTGTCATAAGGGTTGAGAAGGCGTCGTGCGCATGAGCGCTTACGGCATGCTGCAGATGCCCATCGTGTGGTGTGCAACTGTCCCCGCAACAACGCGTAGCTACATGTAGTTTACGACCCAAACCGTATAGATTGGAAGCTTCGGCCTTTCTTTTGCACCTTCGGACCCTACTTGTCGGTGGCCGTGCAATTGGGCAGGTCGATGCAACCCATGGCCCCAAGGCCACCCGGCCACGTGTTTCCAGTAAAACACAGCCCTTAATACACACCGGCCCACGCTCACCTGCAGTATGGCCCATGCTGTTGGGCAGGTTGATGCGGCCGCTGCCCACCTCGTACACCGCTTAATACACACCCCTAACACACACCCGCCACCCACCTGCAATATGGCCATGCTGTTGGGCAGGTTGATGCGACCGCTGCCCTGCTCGTAGATGTTGAGGTTGGGCAGCCGCACAGCGCCTTCCACCAGGGCCTGAGGGGCAGGGTGAGAGAAGGAAGCTGGAACACGTTGAAATACATTGACGCAAATGTAAGGCCTGCATTCACCACAGCGTCCTAGGCGCCGAGGTTGGGCAGCCGCACAGCCCCCTCCACAAGGGCCTGAGGGGTAGGTGCAGGCGCACGAGGGGTGCAGGCGCACGAGGGGTGCAGGCGCACGAGGGGAGGGGTGACAGTGGTAGTCCTGGCGGCGAGGGTGGGCCGCTGCGCAAAGAAGGGTATGATCGCAGGCAGCAACCCACATCGCTTACCGCATGTGTCCTGAGCCTGGGGCTCATCCTGGGGCCAGCAGCCCCTCCCCCTCCCTGGAACACCGTGAGCGCAGGGAGCGCACGAGGCCCGTGCGACACGTCAACCTGGGCCTGGGCGACTCCCTTACCCATAAACACGTACAGCGGGCGCTTGCCCCCCTTTGCTCCGCTAATACACACCTGCTTCATGGAGGCAGGGTTGAGCAGCTCCCAGCGCTGCGCCTCGGGCACCGTGGACGCCAGCAGGGCCACCGCACCAGCTACCACAGGGGAGGCAACGCTGGTGCCTGCGGGGCAGGGCGCAAATGGGCCATTGCAGCACAGGAGAGCAGCTGTAGTGAGTGGTTTGACGGTTACGGAGGAGGAGGCCCGCAGGACCGCTGCGCCGGCAACCACCGCTCAAGAGATCAGGTGAGGGACGGCATTGGTGGACGTCAAGAGGACCACCGCGCCGGCGACCCACAGGAGAGACCACGCTGGTTCGTGCGGGGGGGGGGAACAAAGTACTAGTAACGCGAGTAAAGTGCGGGGGGGGGGAGAAGTTACTATAACGAACGATACTGAAGCGCTGCAGCTTTCGCGGTACAGAAGTTGGACGGGGGGGGGAGGGTAAAGGGGTCGTGCTGAGCACCCGAAGGGAGAGGGATTTGCATGGTGGATGGCGGAGGGAGCGCTGCAGCGGACGCCAACACGCACGCGGCGGCATCAGCAGCAGGGAGGCCAAGCCGGTGCCTGGGATGTGATGGGCAAGGCAGCACGGCCAAGCGTTGGGTCACACCTTCGTACCCCCTTCAACGGTTTATTGCTCATGTGGCAGTCCAAGCCAAATAGCACCACAGCACTTCTGTGCCATTTTCTCCTACACCAGGATGCGCCGTCGTCGCCCTGTCGGCCTGCGCGTCACGCTTCCCAATCGCGGACGCATGCATACACCAGCATGTGCCGGCCTCCGCGTTGGGAATCGTGACGCGCAGGCCGACAGGGCGACGAGGGCACATCCCGATGTAGATGAAAAAGCCTCAGAATTACTGTAGTGCTACTTGGCTTGGACTGCGCATCAGCGTGTAGACATTGAAGAGGCCAGGAAGACTCGAGTGTCGGGAACACTTCTGAGCAGACTGGTGGCTTAAATCCCAAAAACACCGTAACGCAGCTGTACTGTCCTCCCCCTGCTTCACCGTATACTCATGCGTGAGAGGTGCGGGCGGCAGTAGTTGAGTCAGGTTCGGCGTAGGGTTGACGAAACCACGGGAGTTGCCGACTAGGGTAACACACCCTTGCGTAGCGGCCACAACAAGGCAGGCCAGTCCAGCAGTCCTTCGCCCACACAAGGCGACCCACCGCTGGGGCGCCTGCAGCCAACCTGTACCTTACTCCCCCCTACGGCTTCGGTATTAGACTGGTACCTTACTCCCCCCTGGGCACGCCCTCGGCCCCCAACCCCAACCCCACCTTCCACACCCACACACTCCCACCGCTAAGGCTCGTGCACCCCACCATGTACCTTGCTGCCCTAATCGCCCTTTACACTAGCAGCTTCCCCCTCTGCCCAGCACGTGTTGACCCACCGCTTAGGCTCCTGCACCCGCCTTGTATCCTGCTGCCCTGCACGTCCTTTTGCCCCCAGCACCTCACCCACACCCTGCACCCACCGCTTAGGCTCCTGCACCCGCCTTGTATCCTGCTGCCCTGCACGTCCTTTTGCCCCCAGCCGCACTTCCCACACCCTGCACCCACCGCTTAGGCTCCTGCACCCGCCCTGGATCTTGCTGCCCTGCACGTCCTTGGCGTACGCCATGACGTCCGGCTTGACGCGGCCGTAGCCGCGGGGCAGCTCCCACGTGCTCATGCCCCTGAGGGTTGCGAAGCGTGCAGCCAGCGGGCATTGGGAAATGAGTGCTTAGCAAGGGTGGATGCAGAGGCCGTAGCCCCGAGGTCGATCCCACGTGCACATGCCCCTGCGGGTTGTGAAGCATGGGAAGGCAGCCAGAGAGCACTGAGATATGGGTGTTTACAAGGGAACGCTGTGCTTGATCGTGCGAGTACGGTGGCGGTAGCCACAGGGCCAATGCCCGTAGGTTAGGAAAGACGGGGCTGGACGAAGGACGCGAATGCTCCTTGCCCCGCGCGTGTGCAGACTGGTAGTGTCATCTGAGTGCAAACGCACCGAGTACTGCAATACCACTAACATCCATACCGCACCTTAAGTGGCCCTCACCCGCTGCTGAAGGACGCCATGTGTTCCCAGTTGTCGCTCCCACCCAACTCCTACCCAACGAGGCACAAAATCGCACGCTAAAACACACCCTCACCAGCCGGCCACCTGTGTGCAGGACCCCACCTGCTGCTGAAGGACGCGATGTTGTCCCAGTTGTCGATTCC
Organism: Chlamydomonas sp. KOR1; assembly: GCA_036984285.1. NCBI lineage: Eukaryota > Viridiplantae > Chlorophyta > Chlorophyceae > Chlamydomonadales > Chlamydomonadaceae > Chlamydomonas > Chlamydomonas sp. KOR1. The sequence goes on from BQMZ01000370.1 coordinate 40,323, forward strand.
GCCCACCCCTATCACGTCGTTCTGGTCGGCCGGGTTGTTAAGCGTGCCGTACAGCGGGCCGTCGTTGCCGATGGCGCTGATCAGCAGGATGCCGCTGCTGGTCACCTCAAGCACCTGGGGTTGTGGGTAAAGGATGTGTGCGTGAAGGGTGTATGTAATAGGGTAGGGAGGAAGGGGCCGTCGTTGCTAACGGCGCGGACCAGCAGGATACCGCTGCTGGTCACCTCTAGCACCCGGGTGCAGGCGCGTGTGGCTTAAGCGTGTGGGTTAAGGCTTAAGCGGGCATAAACGTGCACCATAGCCGAGCGGTAGTCGGTGGCATTGGAGAGAGCCGCCAGGCCGGGGTAATCCATGCGGGCGGGCTGCTGGCAAATCCAAGCGGTGGGCCTAAGCGGTGGGCCGGCATGGTCTGTCAGTGGCTGATTGATGCTCCAAGTGCAGCTTTCCAATGTAACTTGCAGCCATGCGGGACCAAAACGTGCGAGCTCATTGGTTTCACTTTTTCCAAGTGGTGAGCATGCAAGCCAATCGCCACGGTGTACTCGCCTTCTCCACGAAGGGGTGGTCCATGAAGTCTGGCCCCCCGATGGACAGGTTGATGACGTGCACCTGGGGGGCGGGTGTGGGGTGCAGGCAGGTGGGGGCAGGGGGCGGTGGACGCTCAGCGATAGCGGGGTTGGCCAGTGTAAGCAGCAGGGTAAGCAAACAGTTGTGCAAGCAGGCAGCAGGCTGGAACAGGGACGGGGACATGGCGGTTGTAGCTGCGAGCTTTGCAGTACCGTATCGCCAAGGCCCCGGGTCTGAGGTGTACATGGACTTTGCATGGACTTTTCACCCCGGCCCTCCTGTAACTCCTGCTTCCTTCCCTGGCCCAAGCACGCGCGTGCACACTGGCGCATCCACCTTGATGGTGATGGCGTAGTTGAAGGCGTCCAGGAACCAGCTCGTGTACGACACCTGGTCGTCCGTGAACACCTGGGCGTACGGCAAAGCGCCGTACGGCAGGGCATGTGTCAGCATGTCCAGAGGTGCCAGCCCCAAGGCGGACAACATGGGGGTTGCAGCATGTGCGGCAGGAGATGGAGTGGGTACCTGTAACACAACAGGTGCAGCTCCCTCCCTTGTCCTCTGCAGCCTAGACCACGACCCCGCAGTGCGTTCCACCGCCCCATCCTTCCAGCTCACACGTCCGAGTCGAGCGCACATGGCCATTGCAATCACCCAACCTGGCCCCGGAAAGCGTGGCAGCCTTTGAAGTAGATGACACTCCGACACACGCACCTTGAATGTGTACAGGTCCACGTCGGGCGCAAAGCCCGGACACCCCGAGTCCTGGCTGCCCACAACACCTGGGTAGGCAGGGGCAGGGCACGGCAGGGCGGCTAAGGCAGAGGAAGAAGGATGTCAGGCCATGTGCAGCCCCGTCATAGAGGCAGCACCGCTACACTTGTGAGCCAAGGGCCCACAGACTCCCCCCCAACAGCACAATACGGGCGTCCCGCTTCCAGACCATCCGCAGCCTGACAGCATTTGGTGTCGCACAAGCACGTCACACGCCCCCGCCCACCCGCCACGAAGGACCCGTGGCCCAGGCCGTCGCTGAGCGAGTCCTGCTGCGTCCAGTTGGTGCGCTCCTTGATGTTGCGGATGTGGGGGTGGTCGGGCCGGATGCCCGTGTCGAAGATGCCCACCTGCGCAGGGGATGGTGTACACAATCAAACACTGGTGAACAAGCAATTCCAATATGCCATACCCATTAGACTGGTACATATACCACACCCAGGTGCTCGGGTAGGGTGCCCGTGTCGAAGATGGCCACCTGCGCACAGGACAGCGACCCAAACCACTGCTGGCCGCTGCTGGGAGCCGGAGAACCCGAAATGATAGGAGCCAGGCTCGCGAACCCACGGCGTTCTCCTTTGGGGACCTCCGCCTCAGCAACGGGCCGCTCCCGGCAGCGTCGAGCCCACCTCCGCTTCGACACGCCCACAGACTTCACCTCACCAGCGGGCACCCCAAACCACTGCAAGCACCTCAGCCGCTTCACCCCCTCCCCTATCACTAACCACAGCATCCAGCCCCTCATAGCCCACACCCCCGTCCCCCCTTTGCTCGCCGCTGACCCCCTTCCCCGCAGGCCGGCCGTTTCCGAACCAGTTCCTTTGCCGCTTTGCGGTTACCCCCGTCCCCTTGCTCGGCACCACCTGCCCTTGTCAGCCGTTGCTCTCGCTCGCACAGCGCACACGTGACCCCTGATGACCGTCCGCCCCACGCCTCACCTTGATCCCCTTGCCGGTGAACCCCTGCTTCCAAATCTTCTCCGCCTGCAGCATGCCCGGCACCGTGCCGCCCCCGTGCGCATTCAGGTGCAGCCGCCGCGCCGAGCCCGCAGCGGCGCCCGCGGCTCGCCCCGACACCCCCCGCGCGTCCATCGCCACTCCCTCCGCCCCTGCCCCTGCCCCCACCCCGCCGTCAGCCCCCACGCCCATCTCCGGTGCGCGGCTGTGGCGCGACAGGTGCGCCAGCTCCTGCTCCTGCTCCTCCACGTCATCCATCCAGCTCCCAACCGCAGCACCCGCGCCCGCACCTGCGACCCTGCGCATCCCCCGGTGCTGCCGCATGCCCCCTGCCACAGCCTCCACCTCCTGGTGGTATTGCTGGTGTTCACGGCCGTGCTCCGTACCACGCTGGCCCCGGAGCCCGGCATGCTGACCACGTTTCGTGCCGTACCCCACGCCGGTTATCCGCCTCCTGGAGCCGCTAACGCCCCCGCCCTCCTGCTGCTCCACTCCCTCCCCCTCCCCTGCACCCCCGGCCGCCACCATCTCCCCCACCGCCCCCTCCTCCAAAAGCATCGCCTCCGGGTCGGGGTGCCCCAGCAGCCCCTCAGCACTGAACCGCGTCATGATGCGCCCAGGCCGCGGGTTCACTGCAAACAGCCCCTCCTCCCCCGCTCCCTCCCCCTCTGCCGCTGCCCCCGCCTGCTCCTTCACCTCCCCCTCTCGCCCACCCTCCTCGCCCGCCAGCCCCCTGCCCACCCCCATTGCCACACCCCCTGACGCACCAGCCAGCGACCCCATGTCGAGCACCAGGTCCTTCAGCTGCCCCTCAGGCACCCACGCCAGCTTCCCCTTGTACGGCCGGTCCGGGTGCACGTCGCGAAGCCGCCCGGCAGCTGCGGCCGCCTCCAGCCGCCCCACCACCGTGTCCCGCGATGCAGGGGAGACCCCGATGAGCGCAAAGTCCGTGGGGTGGGCTGCGGCGGGGTTGTGCCGCTCCACCCACTCCCAGCCGCTGCCAGGGCCGTGCGGGGAGGTAGGGCCCTCGGGGCCAAGCTCGTGCGCTAGGGTGGCGCGCAGCTGGTGGGAGGGGGCGTAGGAGCGGAAGCGCACGATAAGGCGCGGGCCGGCGATCTGGGCCGAATCTGGCTGGGGTGCTCCATCGTCGCTGGTGTTAGAGCTGTTGCTCGTGCTGGTGGTGGCAGCAGGTGCAGCTGCTCCGACGACGTTGGTGGCGCTGCTACTGCTGGCAGCAGCGGGGGTGGGGCCCTTTGTGGTGGGTGTGGCGCCTAAGGCAGGTGGCCCAGATCCGCAGGATGCGGCACAGCTCCCGTCGCCGTGGGACTGGGTGGGACGGCCAGGACCAGGGTGCTGCTGCTGCTGTTGCTGCTGCTGCAGGTCCAGCAAACCAGCGCGTGGGGTAGGCGGGCTGCCAGGTGCAGATGGTAACCGCCGTGCGCACGCACCTGCTGACCCTAGAGCCCGGCTGTAGAACTGCGCGTAGACGGGCACTTCACAGAGGCACTGCTCATATTCCGCCAGCTGCTGCTGACCTGCCCAAGGCAAGGACCTCGAGGCAGGGTGGCAGGTCTGTCCCCAGGCTCGCGACGCCATGTAAGTAAAGGCCATCGCGTAGAGTAGTGTTGTTCCCGCCCTGAGCCTAGCGCGGCAGCACCGGCGCGCGCAGGGGCGATCGACATGAGAGCTGCGGACAGCCCTCAGATACAGCGCCCTCGGCATTGGTATGCAGTCCAATGTCATGCTCTGCTGCTCGGGCAGAGGGTAAGAAGGGTAGCGATTGCCTGTTTACATGGCCAAGGTCGTTTCCCAGCACAAAGAGGTTGGGCCGTTAATAGCCCTTCCTAGGTTGATTGCCAACTCCAGTTGCGCGTGTCCGCTGAAGCAGGAAGCTTGTCCTCGTCGCCAAGCTCCTAGGCCTTGAGCGTAGGCCCTGAGGCGTCAGAGCTGTCCCAAGCAGCGTGGTACTGGGTCTACACTAAATGGCAAAGTACAAGTGATGAAAATTCGCTTATTATTTCTGTCTACCCGTTGGAGTCGAGCGTAACGACCTTGCCCGCTACCGGTGTTAAGCGGGTGCTGCTACAACGTGGACCGTTGAACCTGGCATGCGACAGGATTGCTTATGGAGTTTCTTACGATTTCGTGCTCGTATCAGTTGAGGGCCAGGCCATGTCAGTAGGGCAACAGCTGAGCGCCCGCATGTGGGCTCCTCCGAGACCTGACCAGCTTAGGCCACTCGGCAGTCGGCACCCTGTTCACAACTGATGTTGCACACCAAAGGCTTGAATGGCAAACAGCAGTTGACAGATGACATGGATGCCTAGTACCTAGTCCCATACGGTATCCAGCGTTCCGCGCAGGTATGGTGCACGTGTAGTCGAGCTACTGTCCGCCTGACACGAGGCCGCCGTTACCCCGGCAGTACAAATACGGGTACGCTGACCTAAACCGCAGGTCCAGGGCAATAGGACGGTGCCTAGCCGAGCCAGGGACTCCGCACCCTCAGCTGCTCAGCATATTGGGCAACCTGAATGTCTCGTGCTTGGACTTGCACGCTGGCAGCTGGCACTGTAGCAAATCGGCAGGCACAAAGGAAGGTACGCACATACCCAGCGAAAAGCAGCACCGAAAGCAGCGCTCTCTGCCACCGTCTTGACACCTGGCACCTGCCTGCTCTGCCTTGACACACCCTGTCTCCTTTTTGCTTGCCTATACTTGCATCAGGCTCATTTTGCCCGCATCCCGCACCGTATCCGCTACACGCACCTAGCGACCGGCCCTCCTCAGCCGGAACAGGGCTGGAGCCTCACCGCCCCTCCACCAGGTCATCAGCACACCACTGGGCAGGATGGGCTCTACTTGAGGCAGCGGAGACAACGTATCACTGTCGCACGGGAACAAGACAACTTTCTGGGCCTGGGCAAGGAGTATGTATGTATGGATTTACAGTTTTGGCCCCCTTCCAGGGCGCAGCCTCGTCCCAGGAGTGACTGACTGGTGCTTGAGGCTTGGTTGGCTAAGTTGGGCAAACGGTCTGCGACACGACAGAGCTGCATCCAGCCACTGCGCGATGGATGTCCGCTGCACAGCATGTTGCCGTCCCGCTCCCGGTGTAGCTGTGGAAGGGGGTCAGGGGACAGCCCCAGGGGCCAGCCCTTCTGGTGGTGAAGCCCATGCAGGGCCTGGATGGGAACGTCGCATGGGCCCCTTGAGCATTCAGGCACATACTTGAGAATTGCATATGATAGAATAAAGCTTCATCTTGATAGGTGTTGTCCGGTGCCTCGCTGTTTGGAGAAGCAGACACAAGGCTGAGCAGGCAGAACTGCGCCGGCAACAAACGGGGGCGACGGGCATTAAGAGCACGCCTAGCAAATTAAATTGGACTGACAGGACTTTAAGACTTGCGCAAAAGCTTCACCCGTCGTGTCACAAACGGTGTCAACAGCAGGGCGCCTTCTTGCTTCGCGGGGCATGCGGCCGACCAGTGCTATGAGCGGACAGGCAGTTATTTGACAGAAAGGGCCTTGTGAGCGCGCCCACAAGGATGTATAACGCGTTCAACCAGCAGTTCATCGGTGGACCTGGCGGACCAGGCTTCAACACCTGGCCTCCGGCCGGCTCAGTGGCACCAGGTAATCCGCAGGCAGGCGGAATGACCAGGTATGTCGGGACTTGTTCTCAAGCTCGCACGGAAGCACTCGCGCCCGATCCATAATCGCAACTTTGTCAGCTTTGTCGAGTCACACGTTCATCACAGTGTCGTTGGAAATATCATTTGCGCTGTCCGCTCTAATGGATGACAACATTTGCGGTCGCCCCGGGCGCCCTGCACGTCGCCACACCCTGAAGCCACCACCAGCCTGATTCCCTGTCACATTGCTAGGAGGTGTGCACGTTGCCGCGTAACCCCTCTTTCCGCTCCCTTGGTGCTGCGGTCCATCCCACAGCTTCCCCCACCCCTATGGAGCCTTCCCGGGCAACCCCGGGATGATGGGCCCGGGCATGCCCTTCGGCATGATGCCGCCCCAGCAGGCTGGCTGGCACGCCGTGGCGGCGCAGCAGCAGTTCCAGCAACAGCAACAACACCAATACCACATGCAGCAACAGCAGCAGCAACACATGTTCCATCAACAGCAGCAACAACAGCAGCAGATGGGATACGACTACCAGGGTCAAACAGCATACGGCAACGCGCCCCCGCAGGCCCCCATCTCAACAGGGTCAGCAGATGACGCCCCGCCGCCTCTCCCAGATGGCGAGCCACCGCCTCTTCCGCCCCCATCGAACGAGGATCCACCTCCCCTGCCACCCCCAGACGCCTCAGGTTCCGCCCCGCCCCTGCCCCCGGGCCCAGGCCCTCCTCAGCAGCCTCAGAATCCCGTAGCCGCCAACAACACCGGCCCCCAGGGCACCACACCCAGGCCAGGAACTGCACAGGCGGCAGCAGCAGCACCCCAAGGCGCATGGCCCGGCCACTCCTACCCCCAAGCCCTGAACTGGTCCGGCCCTGGGACCATTCACGCCCACCCGCACGACTATCCCCCGCCTTACGGCATGCCACAGTACGACCCGTACATGGCCCCGTACGGCGCCGTACAGCCACCACCAACAGGGCCGTACGCACCCGCTGCCGCTGTTCCGCAGCCGCCGCTAGCCGCCGGGCCGCCTGCCGCCGCTTCTGTTGGCGGCTCCGGTCCGAACCCCCCGCCGCAGCCGCTGGAGGCTCCTGTGGTTGACATAACGCGGCTGCTGCGGCCGCCGCATCGCGACAGCCGGCCGCGCAAGCTGCTGCTGCTGCTGCGGGGGCTGCCGGGCAGCGGGAAGAGCACGCTGGCGCGGAAGATACGGGAGGCGGAGGCCGAGGCAGGCGCGGAGGCGCCGCGGGTGCACAGCATGGATGACTACTACATGCAGGTGGGGCGGGGCGGGACACGGTGGGGTGTTGGCGGGACTGAGGGCGGGCGGTGGAGGAGCGTTCGGCTGGGTAGGGGAGGGGTGTGAGTGCGCGGGCGGTGGCAGTCGGGCAGGGTCGCCTGGGTGGCTGCACGCCCACAGCGTGGACGATTGCGTAGGAGCATCTGGAATGGGGTTGGTGCAGCAGCCTGTGGCAGTAGGCCTATTAGGGGCATGCACGTGTGTTGGCTAGCAAGGGCCACCTTGAAGTGTGAGGCGCCGCGGGTGCACAGCATGGATGACTACTGCATGCAGGTGGGGCGGGGCGGGGTGGGGCCAGGATACAAGCAGGTGTAGGTGCTTTGGGTTGGGGTTGGGGAGAGCTTGGGGAGTGGGGCAGGTGCTGGCAGTGGTGCGGGCCCGTCAGGATGGCAGCACGCCCACAGCATGGGGCACGGAGTCATGCAGTTGCGGTCAGGGTCTTGCGGCAACTCGTGGCGGCCTGCGGAGGTCTACACGTCTGTCATCTACCTGAGGCGACTGTGCGAACGTTTCTGGGTCGATGTAGCGTGGTGACCAAGCGAGGCTGGAAGCCCCTGCTTAGGCAGGGAACCACTGGATGGGTGCGCGTGCAGTTAACAGCTGGACAGGCATGCGTGAAGGCGGGTGTGGGCATGCGGACAAGGCGTTCGGTGTACGCGGGTGGTTGTGGTATCGGGACCGGGGTGTTGGCGGCTCAACGGCGTGGCGCTGGCGCAGAGCACGTCCTGCGCATGCGCAGAGCTACCTTTAACGCCACGCCACGCCAGTCCAAGCTGTGACATTCTGCGTCCGTGCATCCTCATGCTCCCGGGTGTCTTGATCCTGATCCGGGCCGATGCCTTCTCTTCAGCATCTATCGTTTCCTGCCCACAGGAGGTGGAGGTGGAGGTCGCGGAGGAGGATGCGTCGGGGCGGAAAAAACGGCGCAAGGTGACGGAGATGAAATACGTGTACGAGCCGGAGATGGAGGGTGAGAGGAGCGAGGGTGCGGGGCGTAACCGGGGAAGGGGAGGGAAGACGTGGAGGGAAGAGGAGAGACACGCTACAGTACCACGGCGCTGCTGAGGGTGGGCAGCAGGGCTGGGGAGGAGGGAAAGAGGGGACATCACGGTGTCTTGCTGCTGTTCCGCGGTGGGGAGAGGAGGGAATGGCCGTGGACGCAATTATCCAAGGGGGTGGCCTTACCACGCCCGGTAGCAGGGCTAGGTACCGGACTGGGGGCTCATCACTGCACTTTGTCGCCGGGAGAGCTACCCTACACACCCGTTGGACAGCATGCTGACGGAAGACACAACATCAAATCCGCTTGAAGGCGCCTACTTGCACCTCGCACCGTATGCAAAGGCACAAGCCAGTACACCTCCCGGCAATGTCGGGTGCATTTGGCCCGACAATGTCCCTGACATGCTGGCCCGCTGCCGGGCCATCCGCCTGCGGAAGACACGTAAGACACGTAAGGCCAGCCGGGCCCCCCGCCTGCAGGCGCCTACTTCCGTGAGCTAGTGCGAGCTGTGGGTCGCTCCGTGGAGGACCGGCGGCACTCGTTCGTGGTGGTCGACGCACCGCTGCTGCGGCTGGAGCAGCTGCGGGAGCTGCTGGCGGTGGGGCAGGTGGGTTAGCGGGGCGGTGCGTAAACCGAACGGCGCTGGCATGATGCGGGATCCTAGTTACCGGGTATGAGGGCAGCGGCTGGGGAGCGCAGCCAGGCCATGGTGGAGCGGTGGCAGGGAGGACACACGGAACCCCAGTCCGCCAGCCGACCCCTAGCTCCCTAGACAAGTGCGACCACGCCGCGCCAAGATGATCGATCCTGGCCAGCGCGTCCACTTCCGCTGCCTGTCCCTGCGCCCCCTTGCGCCGCAAATCGCCACCGCTGCGGCCCCACGCCACTTGCATGCAAGTAGAAGACAGAGTGTGCCGTCCACATCCCTTGGTGAACTAGTGTGCTGTGGTCGTGCAGCTGCCACCTGCTCGTCATCCCTGTCTACTTGCTCACTGCGGACCTGGCATGCCTTCTCTTCGCACTATCCCCCGCACAGCGCGCCAACTTCAGCTGCCTGGTGCTGTGACCGGCGGTACATCATCCTCACAGCCTGCCGACCTGATTGCCTATAGCTCGTTGAACATGTTTTGACTCCATAGCCCACCCCCACACCCTACCCGCACAGCGCGCCAACTTCAGCTGCGTGGTGCTGCGGCCTCTGGAGACCGACCCCTCGGTGTGCGCCTCCTCCGCCCGCAACGTGCACGGGCACAGCCCGGAGGCGCTGAGGGCCATGGCGGCGCAGTACGAGGAGGCGCCGCCGCTGTACGAGCAGGTATGGTACAGCACCCACGTGCCGTACGGCGGGTGGCGGGCTAGGCGCTAGGGTGTGTACCGGTGTTCGTGTCACAGGGGGAAGGAAAGAGCGAGCACCGAAGGAGAGGGCCGAGGGAAGGCAGCAAACTGGCGGGGGTGGGATGCCACGATTTGGGATAGAATGCATAAAGGCCGAGCAGAGAGGAGGTGGCGGCAGCTGCGTGCAGCACGTGAAACAGTGCTTTTTTGAGTCAGGCGTATCACATTGCTGGGCACCGTAGTTTGAGGGTTCACGGCCTGCGCTTTTGCAGGTGAGCGCCGTGTCGCTTTTCGGCGGGCCAGTGGTCGGCGAGCCTAAGGCGGCCAAAGCCGGCGGCGGCGACGGGGCTGGCAGCGGCGGCGGCGATGATGGCGGCGACGGCGGCATCCAGGAGGTGGACATGGACGCGGAGGACGACGACAGCGGCGACGCCGCCGACGGCGACGGCGACGCGGCGGCGGCGGCGGCGGGGGGCATGAGCCGGTGGGGCGCCGCCGACGGCAGCGACGATGGCAGCAGCGGGAGAGGGGAGCGGAAGCGGAAAAAGAAGAAGCGGATGCAGGCGGCGGTGGAGCTGGTCGACGATGAGGGGATACTGTCGGGGCTGCGGGATGCGCTGGGGGCGGCGGCGGAGGGCGGCAGAGGGGAGCAAGGAGGGCGCGAGGGGCAGGTGGACGGCGGGGCGGCGGCCACTGTCAATGGCGGCACCGGCCACGGCGTGAAGCGGCGGGTGTCGCAGCCGTCGTTGGCGGCGGTTGGGCCGTTGAAGAGTGCGCTGCGGAGGGTGTCGTCGGAGCCGGCGGTGGCGACGGGAGGGGGAGGGGGCGGCGGGGAGGCGGCCACGCCGCAGGGGGCGGGGGCGGGGAGGGAGCGGCGGCGCGTGTGGTGGCCTGACCTTGGGCCGGGCGGGGAGGCGAAGGAGGAGGAGGAGGACAACGCATCCGTGGGGGCAGATAGCCCCGGGAACGCGCCGCAGGTAGGTGGATAGGTGTAGATGAGTGCTAGGTGCGGAAGCCGAGTTTTCGCGAAGCGGTGGGTTGGCGCGTCTCGCTGGATTTTGATAACGAGGTGACCGCACCGGCATGTTGCACACTGCCCGCATGCACACGATGCGTTCGCCACTGATTGTTTACCTGATGTGCATGCGCGCATTCAAGACTTGATTGCGTACCTGGCGAATGACGGTTGGGCAGCCAGTCATGCTGCAAACGCCCCCGGGCCAACCTGCCTCACGTTCGCCGCCCTGCGCCCCCTGCAGCCCTCCCCGCTGGTGGACGTTGTCGTACTCGAGGGCCTCGGCCCACCCCCGGAACTGGAGGACCTGCCGTACGGCTACCAGCGAAAGACCCTGGCGGGCCCCCGGCGGCCCGACCAGGGCCTGGGCGCCATGGGGCACGTGGTGCAGGAGGCGGGCGGGGCTGCTGCGGCTGGTGGGGCCGCCGGCGGCCACGGGAGCCTCTCGGCTGCGGACCACCACCTCCACTTCCGCGAGCAGGTGGGGGCGGCCGAGGGGCTGGGGAGTGATGCGGTTGCCTGGTGGGCGGGAAAGGCAGTGGTGCCGGGCACAGGTCTCTCCGCCGCTGAGCTCCAACTGCACTTCGCGGAGCTGGAGGGTAGTGGCGAGGGGCGAGGGGCCAGGGGCTGGTAAACGTGGTGTGTGGGAGCTTCGCCGCGGCCCGGGAGTGTGGCTGAAAGCGTAGGCAAGTTCGGCCCTGACCCAACGGTGCACAGCGGACATCGCCGCTTTTTTTCGGGATTGCAGTATGGGTGGGAAGGGGAAAGGGAAGAGGCCGGGGGGCCAAAGGATGCAGGTGGGAACAGGGCAACGTGGTGCTTGGATGGCAGACTACCAGCTCCACGAGGCAGAGGTGCTGTTCTTGCGTAGATACTTGCGCGGACTGTACCAAACGGCGTCTGCGGGCCAAGGCGGAGCACGAGTGGTCTGTTGTGACACAAATGTCCTGTGCAGTGGTTCAAGCCGCACCTGGGCAAGTGTCCAACACAGTCCTAGGAGTCCACCCAACCCGCAACCCCTGTGGTCTGGTTCCCTGCTCCACAGGCCAAGGCGGAGCACGAGTCGGAGCACGACCTGTTCCGGCACCTGCTGCTGGGCAAGCGGCCGAACGGCGCGGGTGCGGGGCAGGACGGGTGGGGTGCGCAGACCGGCGGGGCGGCGGGGCCAGGGACGGGATCGGGGGGCACACCCCTGGGGCTGTTTGCTCGGGCGGCGGACCTAGACGACGAGGAGGACACGTGATGGGGAGGGAGTGCATGTGGCTGTGCGTATGGAATGTGGTTTTGCGTGTGGAATGCAGTGAACTAGCATATGGAGGGCATTGAGGGTGGAGGGTGGAGGGCATGGGCGGCACGTGCAGTGCGGCCCAGGACGCGGGTGTAGTGTACGGGGCGGGGCATGTCACTGGTTGGCCAATTCGCGTTTAGGCTTGGAGCAACGCTTTGACACGTGTGTGGGGGACGAAAGCGTGGGAACGTGTGCTGCTTTGGTAGTGATGCGCCTTGGCATGGCAACCCGTGCGGCACCAGGGAGTGGGCTTGCTGGTGGTTGTGGGCATGAACGCTGGGGCGGTGATGTCTTTCGGCAGACGAAGCTTTGGGTTGTGACCCCCTATTAGTGGAGGTGAAGGGTTGTTAAGGGAGGATTCACATCGAGCAACCCAAGGCACGGCATGGGGGAGTCCGCCCAATGGCTAGCAACCCGGATTGTCAGGTGCCGGTGTCACTCTCGTGAGATACTCGTTGTGCATTTGCACCGCCAGATGCGGGCATGATTTCTTGACATGGTACTGTTGTCAAGCGGGAGAGCGATAGCACTCGGCACGCCCTGTGATGCTGTCTGCATGGCAAAGGGATGCGCGTGGCGTGGAGGTGAATGGCGGGAGGAGCTCATTTCGCTCACTACTGAGGAACTTTCACGTTTGCGCCTGCTAAGAGTTTTAGCTCTTGCATGGGTTCGTGCAGAGCAGGTTGTGCAGTGCGGGCACACCTTCCCGGTACGGCCACACAGTGGCTCGCGATGAGGGGGTGCCGGAACCTTTGGGGCTCATCTGGGCTCATGTTGGTCCGGGGAGCAAAACTCAGTTCCTTTAACGGCCGATGCGGCATAAGGTTAAGGTAGCCCCCTATGTAATCACAGCGTGTCATGGAACTCGGGGGTAGTCACAACCTCCCATGTTTACAACTCCAGAAGTTCATTGGGTTTTAATCAGGGTCATAAACAGCACCTGTCTGCACCGTGGGGCTTGTCTCAGTGTCTCTGTGCTTGCCAAGCACCGAATTCCGAGCCCCTGTAACCTTCTCACGAAGAAAAAAAAAGTGAAGAGCCGGGGGCTCAAGGGTCCGCATCACCCAAAAACAGAGCGTACAAGTGGTCAACGTGCAACTAGACAGTGGACAACAGACAACTTCTTCAGTAGCAGGCCCAGGCCTGAGAGGACGCGTGTATGCAGCCCCCCTAAATGTGCAGGAGCCCGCCGGTAAGGTCTACCAAAGCGCCACCAGACAGAACTCCGAAAAGCTCCGATGTGTGGTGAGGAAAGCGGCCAAGCTTGCCTACATCCACCAAGTAGCACAGCCGCAGTTGCCCTCCCTTGGTGTCAGACACCACCCTTGCAAAACTAAGAGTTCAGGCACACGACCAGCCAACAGAGTAACACGCATGAATTCATTGTGTGCTGCGTGCTAGCACGCTGCACCGGCGGCCGTTCCTTCAGCCGACCACCAATCTCCATATCAGCCGTACGGCATCACCTCAAAGCCGTTTCGCCCTCCATGCGGCATTCCGGCTCCTGCTCATCAACCTGCGCAGGCGATGGCCCTGCCACTTGCCGTTGTTGCTGTTGCTGCTGCCGCTGCTCTCGCTGCTGTTGCCGCGGCTGCCGTCGCTGCTCCCTCCGTTGCCGCTGCTTCAGCCGCTTCTTCTGCCGCTTGCTCAGGCCCAATGTCGGCATAGCGTCCTTGAACCACGCTTCAGCACGTGCTGGGTACCGCCCAGGAGGCGTCTGCGCGCAAGCACAAGAGTTCGACAGGCGACAAGGTCGTAAACCAGTCACGAGAAGCGGCATAGGAACTATGCACTTTTGATGTGACAGGTTTAGAAGTGACGGCACAAGACACGCAGGCTGTACCTGAAACGGTACCAGTGCGGCCGCCATAGTGCGGGACCGGTCCTGCGGGTATGCTAGCTGCTGGACAACTCGCGTGGACGTGCTCAACTTGCGTCTCGGCGTCCCGTTTAGCCTATAGCGAGCGACAGGCAGTCCGCCTATCCCCGGTAACTACAAGCAACGCCTAGCCTGCCTACGGGACGGGCAGACATGCTGCTAAAGCGAGGTCCGGGTTCGCCCGCTCACCTTCTCGGCCACCATGCGCTCGGGCAGCGGAAGGCCCACTCGGTGCAGCTCCCGCAGCATCGCCACGTCGCCCACCCTTGCAGCTGTATGCCACAGCCTGCCGTTTGGCTGGAAAACAAGAACGGCAAAATAACAAGTCAGGCACGCGCAAAGAATGGAAGAATGTTGCAAGGGCAGCCCGGGTACCACAGCGCTAAAGGCACATGCACTTGAGCTGCTGCCAAGGAACGCAGGCCAGCTGCAGGGGAAGCCACAAAGCCGTGTTCCCCTTACCGGCATAGGGCACCCGCGCTCAACCAGCCACGCCACCAGCTCCACGTGCCCGGCCTTCACCGCCGCGGCAAACGTCTCCTCGTCCGGCGTGCAGCCCCGGCCTTGCATCCACACAACCACCTCCATCCTGCCCTCGGCTGCAGCTGCCGTCATGAGCTGCGTCTGCAGCTCAATGCCACGGCGCGTCAGTCCCGGCGCCCACTGCTCCTGCTGTTCCTGCTGCTGCCCTTGCTCCTGCCCTTGCCCCTCCTCCTGCTCCTGCCTTTGCCCGCCCCCGTGCTCGTGGACTTGCTGCGGCCATTGCCCCTGGCCCGGCTCCTGCTCGTGCCCCTGCTGCTGCTCCTGCTCCTGCCCCTGACCCCGCCCCACATCGGTAGCCTCAGGTCCAGTACGCCCCACCCCCAGCCCCTCCATCTGCTCCGCCAGCCACTGCGCCACGGCCAAGTGCCCAGCATGCAGCGCCACCTCCACCAGGTTGCGAGGCTCGTACTCGTACCGCTCCCGGTACGTGCTTTGGTTGACACTCTTCGGCCGCCAGGTCAGCAGCTGCCGGGGTCCCACCACCTTTTCGTCCACCAGCCACCGCAACCCGTCTAGCTGCCCGCACCTGACCGCCAAGCGCAGCGTGCTGATGTACGGCATGGGGCAGCAATGCTCCTGCAGCACCTGCAGTACATGCAGGTGTCCGCCTGCCACCGCATCCTCCGCTGCACGCGCGTCAATCTGCACCCCGTTTCTGATGTGGTACAGCAGGGCGGACACGTGGCCCCTCCACGCACACCCGGCGGCTGACTGGGGAGACATGTGCACCTGGAAGGGAGCAGAGGCTGCGGCCCTTATCCACTGCACCCGGGACAGTGCCTCACACTCGTGCAGGTCCCAGATTCGGCATTCAATCTTGCGCTCCAATCCAGCGCCCTCCGGGAGGGGCGTGGTCAGCCATATCAGCTTCTCACGCCAGTCGGGCGTCACGGAGCGCGCAGCTGCAGTGACCGCGTCGTAGTCCTCGTCGTAGGGGACATTGGCAAGCTCTGTTGCGCCGTTGGCGACCGCAAGAGCGTGTGCGCGCTTGAGGGCCGCTAGGCTGCAGCCGGCAGCAGCGGCCGCCGGCAGGGGGGTGTAGTCGAACTCCCCCGCGCGGAGCACTGACCTAAAAGCTCGGCCGCCCGCATGCTGCTGCAACAGCCACTCCGCCATGTCCCAGTCGCCCCTCCGTGCAGCGTCCGCTGGGCCCTCGTCGTCCCAAGGCATCCCGTTTGCAAACAGCCAGGACATGAAGCCTTTGTTGCTGGGCTTGGCGTTCTCTAGGAGTCCCATCCCAGTCAAGTCGAAGAAGGGGTAGGGGTAGTGCTTGCCCCAATTGCTGCCGCCTTTGGCTGCCTCTTCCAGCAGCAGCTTGCAAAGTTCAAGGTTTCCACCTTCTGCAGCACTCAATAGGACGCATGGGATGTCCAGCTTCTCGCAAAAGTCGTTGTGGGACAGAAGCCACCGGGACGCCTCCAACTGTCCCGCTCGCGCGGCTGCATATAGCTGTTCCTTCGTGATGCTGCAGTCTGCTTGCACGACGGCCATTGTGAGGTTATCAGCAACGCCGCTGGCTGCTACATGGGAAATAAAGCACAGGCGCCGCGCACGGGTCCAGCAGCGCATGCCGTGCCGGCTACAATGCTCCGCAAACGAGTGCACCGGCACAGGTTCCCAAGGTACAATACTTGATTGACTCTCATTGAATTGGCTCGCAAAGGCTTTGCAGGTGAGTCGCAGGCCAAGCGCAACGTCATTTTTGGATACGAAGCTAGCAACTCGCTCCAGCACATCGGCGGTCAGTGACAGCAACATAGTAAGTTAGTTAGGAAAGATCAAGGAAAGGTTACAAGGTATGTCCTGTACCGCGGCGCCGAGGGTGGGCGCTCCGGAGTCGTTCCGTACTAGCATGAGGGGGGTGGCATGCATCCCCTGGCATGAATGGAGCCAACCCGTACTGGCATGACCCAGGGGGAGCTCCTCTGGCATGAAGGGTGCCAACCCGACAGACACAGAGTCTTGCCTCCTCAGGTTGCCTCCCCCGCGCTGTGTCCATACTGGTCCATACGAGGACTGGCAGAGCCGAATGTGCCCCCTGGTCAATCGTGGTACCGTCGTTTCTCTGGTCATAAAACTGTCGTACATGGCTCACAGCTATCTCCCATGCCTTCTGTGGGTGCACGTCCCAAGGGGCAGGCAGGGCGCAGGCTAGGGGGCAAGGGGGAGGCAGCTGAGCAGAGGGCTCCCTTGTTCCTGTCCAGAGAGTTTGGGACGCATCACCCTGGAAAACGATTCAGAACGTGTACATGATAAATTGCATCCCAGCATAATTACTTTGTGCTCTTGTCAAGCCGCGCCTTGTGCAGTGGTAATTTTTAAACTGGTAACTCGAGGCGGGAGCTGTTCGCCCCCAACTTGACACCCATGGGATTAACGGACAGCTGATCCTCGAGTTCTTCACCAACCCGACTAACCCTTATAACTATATGAGCCTTCCGTTCCTCAGCACAAACCTGAACACGAAGCGCCGATGCAGCGCCCTGCGTAACATCCCTGGCGCAAACGTCGTCACGGCTGCGCCAGCGAGGGCTTGATCTTGTGAAATATGGCTCCTGGGGACAAATCGAAACAGAGGAAGTCCAGCCGCGGCACCTCGGCCAAGAAGACCGCGCGGACGAAGAAGGAGGCCCGGAAGGCACTTGCAGCCGCAGCGCGCCTGCTGCTAGAGGAGTATCGCAAAGATAAAGCTCGCACAGGCGGTGGAGAGGGCCGAGGCCCTTATTCCGTCCGGCTATCTTACCTGTCGCGGACGCTGAGCTCCACCTCCCTGGGCCGGATCACCAACAAGAAACTCTTCAGCGTGCTGCACCGAAGCGGCATCTTCCATGTCGCCCGCACCGAGACGGAGGGCGGAAAGCGCGGCATGGAGGCGGTCGTAAGCTTCGCGGCTGGCCCCCGCACGGGGCCTACTGCCCACCTGCCCGAAGACCTCTACACCCTGGCCCCCACGGCAGCCCACAGCCTCATCCTGCACGGCCCCAAGGACAGCAAACCCAATACCGACGCCGCAGCCAAGGACTCCTCAGCCACTGCTGCCGCCGCAGCCACCACAACTGCCACCACGGCCACCGCCACTGCAGCCACAGCGACAGCGACGCACACGAGCGGTGGGGGCAATAGGCCAGCAGCTGCATGCAGCTCCGCCCGCGCTTCCCCCGAACCGGTAGCCGACGCCCCACCGGCCTCAGCGCAAGAGCCGGTACCCGTACCCCCACCCCAGCCGCCTCGGCTAGCGGAGCCTAGCCATCCACCCCCTGCAGCCTCCTCCCTGACTTCCTCTGGTGCTGCGACCGCTGCCGCCGCGAGTACCACCCCGGCTCACCCAGCTAAGAAGCAGCCCAGCCCGCCTCCCCAAACGGCCAGCGCCCCCAGGGCTGCTGCTGCCACCCCCGGTGCTGCTGCCGCCCGCGCCCGCGAGACCCCCGCTCCCGCCCCCGGCGCTCGGCAGCAGCGCCGGATCCTCATCGCGTCCGCAGTTCGAATCCTGCTGGAGGCGGCTGACGCCCAGGAGGTCGAAGACCAACGCCTCGGCGGCATGGGCCGGCCCGGATACGCGGACGCCCCCGCCCCCGCGTACGGCAGCTCCTCCCGTGCCGCTGCCGCACGAGGTGCCGTACGGCAGAGGAAGGAGTGGAGCGGCATGCCGCTTCCGGAGCTGGCGGCACGGCTGGGTCACGAGGAGCCAAGCGACGGCGATCTGGGTCGGCTGCTGGGGGTGTTTCGGAACGCGGGGCTGTTCAGCGTGCGCACGGCGAAGCAGGGGCAGGGGAGGGGTGGCAAGGGGCGGGGTGGCGGCGGCACGGACTGGGGGGACAAGCTGGTGGGGCTACGGGTGGGGCGGCCGCGGGAGGGCGGGCCGTTCGAACGGCTGCCGGGGGAGCTGGTGGGCATGGACCCGCAGGTGAGTGTGGGCGGGTTGGGACACGTGTATTAAGTGGTGGCAGACGGCGTGCAGTAAGGGTGACCCGTGGATGGGCGGGCATGGACCTGCAGGTGGGTGGTGGCGACTGGTATGGGGCGCAGGGCAGGTAGAAGGCGCCCCTGCAAACGGGGATCCGCTCTTGAAAGGTGACCGCTGGCCTTCACCGTTCCTTACTGGCTGCATCCTCAAACACGCTCGGCAATTCAGGCTCGGACACGTGGTGCTCATGCCGCCGACCCTCTGTCCGTTACTCCTCCTCTTCCTCGTTCTTCATTGCGGCGTGCAGGAGGCGTATAGCATGGTGCTGGCCGCGCTGTCTGGGGCAGGGGAGGGGCTTGCAGAAGGGGAGGGCCAGGGGCAGCCGCTGCAGGCGCAACCGCTAGTGCAGCCCGAGCACGTGTCGGACGGCCCACTGGCGCAGCGCCAGCTACAGGAGCAGCAACAGCAACACAGACCGCGGCAGGCGCAGCAGCAGCAGGAACAGCAGCAGCAGGAACAGCACCGGCAGCAGCACGCCTGGCAGGGCCAGACTGCGGCATCCGCTGGTGCGCCCGCACCTGCCGTGGCAGCAGCACATGCTACACATGCACAAGACGCACCAGCAACACATCCTGTGGCTGCCGCAACGCCACACGCCGGTGGCGCCATCTGTGAGTCCGGTGACACTGCGGCCGCTGTGCACATCGTGCGCAGCCGGCTGGCTGCTGTGGCTGCTCGGGAGGTGCTGGGCAGGTTCCGGCGGCGTTGCGCGGCAGGTGAGATCAGCTACCGTCAACAGCAGGTAGTCGGCAGGGGCAGCGGGAGCGGCGGCGGCAGCGGCGGTGGCAGTAGCGGCGGTCGTGGTGGCTCAATGCAGGAACCCTTCGCCCTGGACCTTTCCCTGATCGGCATGGCGCTGCGGGAGGCTGGCGTGCCGTACACCAACCTGCAGCAGGCCCTGACCAACAGCGGCATGTTCGTATTGTACGGAACGCCCGCGCACCGTACGGCGGCGTTCCGTACGCTGCCGCCAGCCACGGCTGCCGCTGCCGCTGCTGCTGCGGGCTATGACCTGCGTAACAGGCGGGCTGTGACCAAGCTTCTCACAGACCCCCTGAGTGTGGGTCCGGAGGAGGCGTACCGGTTGCTGCTGCCGGAGCCGGGTAGCGAGCAGGAGCAAGAGCAGCAGGAGCAGCAGGAGCAGGGACGAGTCCGGGAGCTGCTGCAGCAGCAAGTGGTGCAGCAGCAGCAGCAGCAGCATGGGGGGCCGCTGCAGCCTAGGCAGGGCACGCAGCCTTACGGCAACGCACCGCAGGGGTACGGCAGGGGCATGGGGGCGGGGGCCGGCGGGGGCTTTGCTTCGGGCGCATCTGCACTTGGGGTTGTGGGCCCCACGCTCCAGCAGCAGCACCATCAACAGCAGCACCAGCGCCAGCAGCTCGTGTCCAAGGGGCCAGGGGTGGGACGACCAGCTGCTGCTGCTGCAGCGTGGGATAGCATGCTGGCGCAGCCCTCGTCCTCCCTCGTTAGGAGTGGAACTGTGCTGCAACTGGAGATTGGCGCGGACTGGAGGGGCCGTTGCTGGCCTAAGCAGGCGCAGGGGCAAGGGCAAGGGATCTCCGGGCGGCAGGCGCAGGAGGAGGAGGAGGAGGAGGAGGAGGAGGAGGAGCAGGGGTCGGGGCATGGCGACGCGGACGGGGATTCCTGCGGGCTCGGGGAGCTGTGGGGCGTGCTGCCCAAGAAGTGAGTCGCCGTGCTGAGCGCATTGTGTAGCTTGAACGGGGTGTAGAGGGCTGTAGGGGTGTGAGGCTTCGGTTCAAGGTGTGGGACGAGCAAGGCGCAGTGCCGCGGTGCGGCGGGTGGCAACGTAGGGGCGGGAGCCTTGCCGACCGCAAACCCACTCTTACCATGGGTGCCGTGCGAAAACGCCAGAGGGTAGCTCACTTCCCCGATACGGGGGTGAAGGGCTGTATGCAACTGCGGTCCTCCCTCCCACCGGTGGTCCGCTCGCGCTTGCAGGCTGCGCCGCGTCATAAAGAAGCACGAGCAGGAACGCCAAACGCAGCAGGATGCCGCTACCGCTGCTTGTGGTGGTGGTGGTGGTGGTGGCGTCTCCCGTCCCCTGCTGGTAGATGTGGCTGTGGACGCGGGCCGCGCCGTACGGCTGTCGTACAGCGACGGCAGCAAGGAGGTGCTAGAGGGGTTCACGGTGAGGCGGTTGGGCCGGGGGCCTTGAGTACGATCAGCAGGGCTGCAGGCTCAAGAGACGACCTAGAGGACCTACCTGCAAGATGTAGGATTCCGATACCCCCGCCACCCTTCTCCTGGAAAAAAAGAAAGGGCCGTCGGGAGAGGGGACGGCAAGGTGGCCATTATGTGAAGCGGATGAGGGGCCCGCCCTGCAAAGCGTGGAATGGTGAAGCAACGAGCACCGTATGAGCAGCCGGGGAGCACTTGCAGGGGCATTGTTGAGGAAGATGGCAAGGTCTAAGGCCCAAGGTCCAGGTATTCCCTCTTGAGGTTAACCCACTGCTTGCCCACGCTGCTTGGCCCAGGTCCGCATCGACAAAGCCCTGCGGGCCCTGAACTCCTACCTGACAGCTCACAGGGCTGGGCAAGGTGCCGGGTCAAGCCGTTTCGGTGCGGGTGGGGGCAAGCGGCCGCGGGCCGGGCAGGAATATGACGGCAACACCGGAGACAGCGAGAACGGTGAGAGCGGCAGGAGTGCAACGCGTTGGGGTAGTGGGCAGTGGGACGGATCGCTGGGACGGACGGGCGTGCTTGTCGCGCCTGACAGCTGCGTTTGCTCTGGGCTGCCTGGGGCGGGGCTGGTAAGGTAGAGTCACGAAGCAACAAACAGTGTGTATCAAGCGGAGCGCTAGTTCCTGATCAGGGGCATGGGACACAAATCGGTCGGGGCGGGTGTTGACTGCCGGAACAGAATACCGCCTCGCACGCATGTGACCAGGTGTGCAAAGGGTGGGTGGCACGGGTGTGAGCGCTGCACGCATGCAGGATGACAACGCGTGTGTGTGCCGTAGCCTGCGGCCGTGCGTATCCCCTGGCACAACGTGGCATTGCACGTTACCTGGACGTGCGTGCGCCGGGACGCCGGGACACCGCTGTGCACCTCCGCGGACAACAACCTGCTTACTACGGCCCCACCGCAGAGGGGGTTGCAGACGCAGACGCGGGCAACAGCAAACGAGCTCGCCTGCAGTCCGAGCACGGCGACGGTCAGCAGAAGCAGGGGCAGGGGCACGGCTCGAAGGCTGACAAGCAGCTGCAGCAGGAGCGGGCACTGGCTGCCTTTGGCTCCGACCACCGGTGCTGCCTCCCGGGCACATTGCACAGGTGGGGCGGGGCTGGGGCAGGAGGTGCTACCCCCAGTGTGGTCCTGCCTTTCTTCAGCCGCTACACCATTCGCTGTCACAGTGTAAGCACCCTCAACCAAGCACTTGCTGGAACCTATGCCTGTTTGTTACACCCGCAGGATCAGCTGCCTGCTGGACCCGCGCACCGGCACCTGCTACGGCCTGACCTACCGTGTGGGTCGGCACGTGCCTGGGGTTGCGGGGCTGCTGGGGGACGTGCTGTGCGACCTGGCGGGCAGGGGAAGGAGGGCGGATGCAGCTGCGGCGGCGGTGGCGGCGGGCGGGCGGAGGCCGGTGCCGGGGCTGGGCGGCGCAAATCGCGATCTTGCCGGGTGAGCGGAAACGGTAGGAGCCGCAATGGGGTACGTGCTTTGGTGTTGGTTAGGGGTCGCACTGATTGTGGTGTCGTGGTGGTGACGGTCGGCAGGTTGTGTGGTTGTGGTGGCTGTGGTGGGTTGGCAGCCAGGGACAGAGGCTGGCGAGTTGGGCTGCAGGGAATATGGCTGGCTGCCGGCGTGCGGGCGGTCATACGGCTGACACACGGTTACACGACATTGACATCCCTGCAGGTCCCTTCTCCTCCATGGGCGCCCCGGCAGCGGCAAGACCACGCTGCTGCGCGACCTAACCCACACCACCTAGCAGGATGTAACAAAGCCTCTTTCCCCCCGTGCCCTGCCCAGCTCGCTGCTTCTGCTGGGCCGCCCCGGCAGCGGCAAGACCACGCTGCTGCGCGACGCCGCCCGGCTGCTGTCCGTGGAGCTGGGGCTGGCGGTTGTGGTGGTGGACACCAGCAACGAGATCGCGGGCGGCGACACGCGGCCTCACGGCTGCATCGGGGGTGCGCGGCGGGTCATGGTGGGGGACAGGGGGCGGCTGGCGGCGGCCATGCTGGAGGCGGTGCAGAACCACGGACCCGAGGTGCGGGGCGACGAGGCGATTGGGGAGTATTGGTTGCGGGAGACTGTGTTCATGTCAGCGGCACAGAACCAGGTGCCAGAGGGCTGGGAAAAGCTTGGGGTTGGATGTCCGGGAGAAAGGTAGATGAAGGCGCGTTGGGCTGGCGGGTTCACGACGGCGTCTGGTAGTTGGGAATGTGGTAGCCATGTAAGTGATCACCACCTGCTTCTGAAGCTGTAATTGGGGTAGGAATTTTAATGCACTGACTTTCCTGCGCTCGGTGTATTACCCTGCTTCCCCAGGTGGTCATCGTAGACGAGATCGGGTCCAAGCAGGTGTGTTACGTGGCAGGTGTAGGTGGCAGGTGTGTTACGTGGCAGGTGTAGGTGGCAGGTGTGTTCAGCACCGGCACCGGCACCGGATAGCCGCTGGGTAGGGGAAGTGGGGTACTGGTGCTCCGCACTACGCAACGCAGGTCGGTTCTCCTGCACGCTTACCCCCTTGACCAGAGTATAGCCGGCCGTACGATGGCGCTTTGTCGCCCACCGCTATGTTCCTGCCTTCACCAATTGCCGTACCCTGTTGACCGGCTGTCCTGTCATCTTCCCCACACGTGCACCCGCAGGAGGTTGAGGCCGCGCGCACCATCTCGCAGCGCGGCGTGATGCTGGTGGCCACGGCGCACGGCACGGACCTGGGCTCCCTGCTGCGCAACCCGGAACTGTCCGGACTGGTGGGCGGCCTGCAGGTGGGTCGAGGGCGAGGACGCGTACGGCGTCTGACGTGCACGTCGTGAGCATGCACCATACACGTGCAAGCGCGCGGCATACGGAGCCCGTGCATGCACGCAGCTGTCCATGCTGGCGGGCGGGCCGCAGGTGGAGGCCACGCCGAGCATGCCGTGTATGCCCACTTGCCCAGCATGCCGTTTCGACTCGCCCTGGTCAGTACCGTTGTATCCTGCTTTCCCATGTGCATGTGTAACACAGCACTAAACCCATCAGAGGGGACACAGCAACCGGAGATGTGTTGACGGCAGTGATTGCCCTCAGGCGACTCCTGGCCGTGCGCGGTGCTGGTCGACCGCGTGGCGACTGAACTGGCTTTTTCAAATAGTGAAGATCAGTGCATATAATGTGTTAACCAGTGAATGTGTGTCCCGGCGTCCGCTCTGGCTGCAGAGCGTGACGCTGGGCGACCGCATGGCCGTGGAGGCCAACAGGGGCAGCAAGACGCGCGTGGAGCGCAGGGGGCTGCCCACGTTCAGGTGGGCAAGTATGGGAAGGATGTTAACACATCAACCCCAGAGAGATGAAGGGAAGTTTTACGGTGCTTTTCCCGAACAACAGGAAGACAGGGCGAGGGGGTTAGGGGATAGGCGCCCTTGCTGGCGGAGGCCTTTCCCTCGCGCCTCATTGAACCGGCCTGTACCTTAAGCTTCGCAGGCGCATGTGGGGAGCAGTGTCCATAGCAGCCCTGAGAGGTGCTTACGACGCGGTTTTCACTCATGCCTGTACCCGCAGGAGCCTGGTCGAGGTGCTGGGCGGGGGCCGCTACCGCCTCCGACCCGACGTGGCGGCCAGCGTGGATTACTTGCTGGGGGGCCCGCCCTCAGCAGACTCGTCGGCACAAGGCCCCGTGCTGTGCGGACCCTCTGCAGCGGCGGCAGGTGGTGTAAGCGGCGGTGGTGCGGGCAGCGGTGGACACTATCAGCAGCCAGGGGCGCTGTTGGTGCGGGGCACGGATGCGGGGCAAGGGGGCGGCAGGCGCTTGGCAGGAGGTAGGGGGGTGGGCGCTGGGAAAGCAGGTGGTGAGCGGCATGGGTGGCGTGCGGCGGGGTGCGTGGAGCAGCTGAGGTGGGTGGAGCGGCACGGGAAGGGGAACGGAGAGGGGGACATGCGCGTCAAGCTCCTCAATCCTGGGGACGGGGTGGAGCTGTAGGGCGACCGGCTTGCTGCCAGTTGGCGACGAAGAGTAGGGTTGCTTGTAAATTTAGGTATGGAAAGATGCCGGTGGTGGATTTGGGATTTGGAGGACAGCGCATTTAGTTGTGGCGAGGACGAGGGCGCACGGGAGCTGGTAGCTTCCGGGGCCGTCGTCCCAGAATTTGGAGGACAGCGCATTTAGTTGGTGGCGAGGACGAGGGCGCACAGGAGCTGGTAGCTTCCGGGGCCGTCGTCCCAGATGTAGGGCTGGCATTGTGCTGGCCGTGCTGTGGCAACGACGCCCAGCAGTTGCGCTTCTGGAACTTGAGGAGTCAGCGCCCACACTGCCATCAGTTCAATGGGACTGTGTCATTGGTCCTGCGGTGCAGCGTACAGGGTACCAACGAAGTGCTGATGCTTGTGTTGCCGTTGTCGCCTGGATACCGGTAACTGGTACATGGCGTTGCATTTCTTAAATGAGGAAGGGAGCAGAAGGGAGTCCGGCCTCTGTGTGACGATCTGACAACTTAAGCAATGAGTGCAGGCCAAAGTGTGACACTGAAAATTGCACATGTGCAGCTGCAAATGGCACCAGAGCACCACTTCGGCCGCAATCCTGCCGCAACCCTAGCCTACCCCAGCCGGTCAACAATCATCACCTAGTCGTCATTTGTGGGGGTTTGTAACCAGGTGTAACAGAGTGCAAGGGAAATGGTGAATTCCTAGGCCATGTGTAGGTAGCCCAAGCCGGAAGCCGCAGATTGTCTGCAGTCCCTACCCGCCCTCAGCTAACCCAGCAACCATCACCATCACCCTATCCTGCTCTAGCCAGCACCTCAGGGTTGAATTGGAACCCTGCTGAGGCTGCTACTGAGCCACCCATAATCAGGCACCAGGCCTCGCCACTAGGGTACGACCACCAGGCACAACAGCGCACCGGCACGACACGTGCACACATGCAACGTTGGAGCACAGCGGTACCCTAGCAACTCCCAACCTGCTCCAAGTGCACATTGTCTGGGGCTAAGAGTAAACAACATTCGCCATTATCCACGTTGCCGACGACAAGGGCCTTTGGCTAATCCGGCCCAGTCGCGATGCCGTGTCATTTTCACTGCATGTGTTGCACGTGTCTGGCAGTACACATTCCGCACAGCATGCCCAACGGTGCGTGCATGCACGCTCAACGTCCCCCAAGGTCCGCGATGTGCACAACCCTGCTCCCACTCACTGCTGCATCCCACTGCGCTCCGCCCCTGCCTTGTTACACGGGCGCACCCAACAGGCTAGACGGTACGTGCGCTGCGTGTGCACGCTGCTACGCGGCCGCCATCCCCAGCCCCCAGATCCCCACCCCTCAACCCAACCAGGCCCCCCTTGCGCTCTCGTACCGTACTGCTACGCATGATTGGTGACACCGGATTGGTGACAGTCACCAATCTGGTAGCAGGGCGTAATGTGCACAAACTGTCAGGCGCCTCCAGGGCGCTGCTCCGTGCGACAACCACCATCTGACACGTCAGGGGTTGCTATGGGTACATGGGACGCGTTGGCTCACGAGTGCTACGCCATGGTGCATTCTGCAGCGATTTTGGGTTGCCACAGCCATCACCAATTCGTGTCACCAATTAATGTCAAAGGCTTGTTTGGCCCGTCACCAATCCGAAATCACCAATCGTGCGTGCTGATACGGTACGTGCTGCCACCCGACTACCTTCCGCCAAGCCCGTACTCTCGCCCACTCAACATCTGGCCTCGCCCACCCTGTAGACCCCGATTTCCAACCACACCATCCTCCCACCCTCCCACCGCAAAACCACCGACGGCGTTCCCGCATCAAAGCGGGCCCTCTTGCGTGTCGTGTATGATTGAGTACACGTACACCGTCTGGTAAATGGCGTACATGGCGAACGCCAGCAGGGCTGTACGGCGGCTCAGGCGGAAGCGGAAGAGGAACGGCACGACCAGCGCCCACGTGACCAGGATAATTGCGCAGCAGCCGTACAGCACCCGTAGCGACAGGTCACGTGGCAGGTCCGTGGTGCCGTACCGCGTGGCGTACGTCAGCGACGTCACCAGGCCTGCGAGATTCACGTGCCAATGGAAATATGCCACAGTCAGTACGACACCATTTGCAACACAGGGGGAAGGGTGTGATTGGACCGAGCTGTTCCTGATGTTCGTACATGGGACCTGGGTGAATGAAAGCTACCACGGGACGTCCACCACCATGAGGCAGTGGAAAGAAGCGCCAATGCACGAGCCGGGGCCCCTCCGCGCCTCTGGCTGAGTACCGCAGCCCCCTTCCATTAAGGCCGCTGCTGTAATCAGCACGGCGCAGGACTCCCCTGTGACGCCTGGATGCCACCTCACCTGCCAGCAGTGTGAACATCGGGCTGGCGAAGCACGCGGTGATGGCCATGGAGGGCAGGCCGTCCTGGGAGGGAGGGCGGGGCAGGGGGGCAGGACGCAGGAGTGGGGATGAGCAGGCAGGCGGGGACAGCACTCAGCGCAGAACGGTGGGCATATTCATTTTCAATCTTTGTTGTCACGGCTGTGGACGGCAGGCCGTCCCGGGGAAAGGAGGAGGGGGGGGGGGCGGCCGGGCGCGGCAGGCAGGGGCCAGCGCTCAGGATGGAGGAATGGTATTAAGTTGTCACGGCCGTTGAGGCCTTTCCCGGTGCGGTGCAGCCGGACGGCAGGTGCCGGGCAGCGAGTCAGGCAAACGTGAGGCGGGGTGTGGTAGGAGTACTTGTGGCCGACGGCGGCCGCGCCGGACGGCGGACGGGAGAGGCGCGTGGCAAAGCGCATCACACGGCTGGCCACAGGGGTGACGCGTGGCAGCCGAGCGGCAACCCTCTGCAAGGACGTACGGATTCTAGTTGTCGTGGGAGTACTGTCATAACTCGCGCCCGTTCGTAACCCACCTGCGCCAGCGTGACGTTGGACACCAGGTCGCTAACGCTGTTGCCCCACGCCAGCAGCGTGGCGCCCAGCAGCGCCGGGCTGATGCCGTAGATCTGTTCATTAGGAAAGGCATGTATGGTTGCATGCACAGCATCGCTCACATGTACCCTGTCTTGGCCCGTATGTGCCGTCGCACATTCAAGACGTCGGATTTATGCCGCACAAGATTTCTTCATGCTGAGACTTATTGTGGTTGCGAGACGGTACCACACCCAACACATGCCCGACGCTGCAGGCTGCAACATGCATTCTGACTCTGGGAACGAAGCTGTACACAACGTCGTCCAGAAGGCAGGCAGACCAAGGTGCATTTGGGCGCGTGGGAACACGGCATAGGCCACGTGGCATTGGGCGTGTGGGTACAAGCGGCACGGCAGAGCAGCAGGATGCTGGACCCACCTGCCCTAGCGCCACCGCCGCTGACACCAGCTCCCCCGCACTGGCCTCCAGCAGCGCCATGGCCTCGCAGAACACAACCACCGTGCACACGCCTGAGGCGAGAGGGGGAGAGGTCAGAACCTTCCTTGGTGGGCCATATGTGCAAACCGCGCCGCAGCCCGCCTGGGAAGCCCCATCCCCCGCACAATCCAGCCCCTGAATATTGCTTGCGGCCCTATTATGTAGACCCCGAAACAGCCTGGGGGAAGGCAGAAGGCCCCATCCTTGCTGGCACCCTTCAAGCGCCTTGTGGCGGCGATGCTGTTGCTGCACCTGCCCTGCACTCCGCCCACTTACCCGCAGCCCAGCCGTGCAGGTGTCCCTTGCGCGACCCCGCACCACCCTAATCTGACCCAACCGGTACCAGTGTTCTGCCATGGACTTTACCCACCTGCCGCCCAGCCGTGCAGGTGCCCCTTACGCGGGTACCACACCACCACCACCAGCGACACCGCCGCCCCCGCTGCCGTGGCCGCCTGCCACCACTTCTCCTGCCAGAACGGTACGGCGCCCGGTCCGCCGCCGTCGCCGTCGCCGCCCGCCGAGGTGTTGCGCCATGCGTTTGCGCCCGCCACCAGCGTGGGCACCAGCAGCGGCAGCAGTACGGCGTACGACTTGCGGTACCGCGCGTGGTCGTCCAGGGCTATCTGCGTACGGTACGGTAAGTGTACGGCAGGACAGCAGCCGGCAGGGGCCTCTTGGCATATGCAAATCAAACCACGCCTGTTTCTGTACGAGGAGAATGCCGGGCACAGCCGCCCCGCTCACACGTGGTCATGACAACAGCAGGAGAGCGTTCCAGATGTTCACTCTTTCCCGGCTCACCCACGGCATGAACACTGACTACTGCGATTTGTTTCAGGCACGGCCAAGGGCCTTGTCAAAGACAGCCCCACCCCTACCCTGCTATCAACGCCCCGCCCCCGCCCCCGCCCCCGCCCCCGTTCCACCAGCCGCCCCCCGCCCACCCCCTCTCCATCCACCGCGGCGTAGCAGCATGCGCCATGACAGACATATCTGCAGGGTGGATGCCCCCCGCCTCACCCGCGGCATGAACATCGACAGCAGCGCCAGGCACGGCCGCTCCATGCGCCTCCACACCACCTTTGCCCAGCTCTTGTCCCCTCCCCCGTCGCTAGACCGGCGGCTGCGCCCCGCCCCATGCTGGCGTGCCGCGCGTACGCCTGGCCCAGCGGCGGCGCACGCCCGCCCCATTGCCCCCCGCTCCCTTCCCCTTCCCCGCCCCCTCCCCCGCCTTGCTGGTTATGCAGTATCAGCACACGCGTGGACGCCGGCAGGTCATCATCCTCCCCGATCGGTTCCAGCGTGGGGGAACGCCCAAGGAGCGGCGTTGCCAGCTCGGCGGGTGCGGCGGCGGCGGCGGCGCCGCCGCCGTGCGCGCTACCCTCTGGCGTGCCGCCGCCTCCTCCTCCTCCCCCAGGCCTTGAGGGTGGGGGCGACGCTCCGTGCGTGGTGGGTTCCGGGCTGGAGCCCATGGGCAGCAGCAGCGGGTCGTGGTCGTAGTCCACGGAGGGGAGGGACAGGTCGCGCACGCGGAAGCTCTCTGAGGGACAGCAGGCGGAGAAGGGGGTTGGGAAGGTAATGAGAGGCTACGTAAGGCGGTCTGGATGCATGCACTGGCGTTGACAGGCACAGCCCGCGGGCACTCTGCGGGGTGTGTGGCGTGGGACACGAGGGGGGCATGGGAGCTCGCCGGGCGCCCGCGCAGGATGGCCCATGTTGCACAGTGCCATTGATGCAGCAGCACCTTCTTTGCCCAGGCCGCACCATCCGTGCCCAGGCCTCCGAGGCCTGCCTCCTGCTGTCAGCCATGGAGCCGCAGGTCTGTGCCCTCCTCAAACCAGGTGCCAAAGACCCACCCCGCCTAAAACATGCCAAGCCTAGAAAGCGGGCCACCATACTATTCCATACGAGCCAGCATTAGAGCTGATGTACGCCGTACGATACCCACCCTTGCAAAACAAAGAGTCCATCAGCCGCAGCCTCTGCTGATGTATGTAATGTTATCTACCTGCATCTTTCCTCTCGTGTACCCTTCTATCAGTTGCAGTAAACCCACCCTTGAAGAAAGAATCCATCGGCGGCGGCCTGTGGGGCACCTCGTGCAGTCGGGGGTCGGCGTGCACGGGCTCTTGGCCGCGGGACATCCAAATGGTGGTGCCCATGTAGGCCAGGTAGTAGGCCGCCAGCAGCAGGCACTCGGGCAGGGACACCTGGTGGGTGTGTATTAGCGGGTGTGGGTCAAGGTGTGCAGGGCACATCAGGTGGCGGCGACTGTGTAGGCACCAAGTAGCTCCCTCGCGTTCCACGCGTACCGCCTCACCTCCCCTTGTAATAGGAACGCCAGCACCATAGTTACGCCCCCCATGGCCGCGCCCACTATCCATGCATAGCAAAACATGCCACTCATGCCCCGCTTCCAACCAAATACCCTTTTCCCCCGCACCTCGCCCCTCAGCAGGAAGACCAGCACCATGGTGACGCCCCCCAGGTAGAACAACACGTCCTTCAGGAACAGCCGCGGCTGCACCCAAACGCCCTGCGGCGGGGTGGGGGAAGCAGGATTGGAGGGCACAGCGGCACTTCATCTTTCTTATTCTTCGTCCTTGTAGGCCCCTGGCTCTCCGAACGGGCCCTACTGGGCCTGTAACTGGAACTGTGACTGGGAAGGAGCACCACCACGTAGCGGTGCGGGGAGGCTAGGTCGGGAGGGGCGGCGGGGTGGAAGATTTCGGTGCAGCACGGCCAGGCAGGTGTTGAGCAGGGCGAGGTAGCATGGGTGGCATGGCGTACCGTAATGGGGGAGGTTGTTTGAAGGTGTGCGAGGTTGTATATAGTGGCTGCAAGCAGCCAGGACTGAAGGCCCAGGCTTCTTGGGGATCGCGCTGTCACCTGGTTAACCTGACTTCACCTTTATGGCCCCCTGGCTCTCCGGACGCGCCATGCTGGGCCCCTAACTGTAACTGTCGAGAGAGCCCGAACGGCACCGCACGAAGTTGCCCGTAGGACGGAGTGCAGCACCTCAAGGACTCGCAACGCTCCCCTCTCCCCCGAACATGGATGCCAATGCCCGTGTCAAGACCTTGTCGCCGAGACCACACGCAGGCGTAAACCCGCCCGCGCGTCTCCCCAAGGGCCTGTGAAGGCATGCGCGCCCGCCACCGGTAGCGGTACGGCACGGCACCACTGCCTGGGGCATCGGCAGCCTGAAACGCCCCTCCGCCCCCATGAGACAGGCAAGCCACTCCCGCACCCGGTCTTACGTGTCGCACCCCCGACACGAGCATGACCAGCCCGAACACGATGTTGCCCACGAACAGGCCGCTGCCCAGGGGCTCGCTGAGCGCCATGGAGATGGCTGCGGGGGAGGCCACGTCGCCGTCGGGCTGCGGGCGCAGGGGCAAAGGGAGGGTGAGGTGTCAGAAACAGCAGCGCGTTGGGCGTCAACTTGGTGTGCACTTCACATCGCGCAATGTGAGGGAGGAACATCGCCTCCTCCTACGCGCCCATGGCTAGTTGCGGCGGGTGATGGAGATGCTCCTGCTGGCGGACCCGGCATCCCACCCCACGCAGCATGTAAGCCAGCCTAGTTGTATGCAGGGACACTCCAGTCACTCCATCTCCTCCATTGAATGGCCGCCAGCTGTGTACACGTCCGGCATCCAGCTCATCCCCTGCACACCTGCCACGTGTCTCAGCTAATACACATGCCCACACTCACCCCTTCCCCTCCCTTGCTGATGGCCGCCAGCTGCGTGAACACGTCCGGCGCCCCGTTGCCGAACGCCAGCAGCGTGGCCCCCGCCACGGGGGGCGGCAGGCGCAGGTACTCGGATATGAGCTCCAGGGAGGGCACAAAGAAGCGCTCCGCCAGGATGAGCATCAGCGCAAAAAGGCAGGCGATCCACGCCAGGAACACACACGTGGAGGCGGCCTCGCTGGGGGTGGGGGCATGGGAAGCATGCAGTGCAGCTGGTGTGTCAGGAAGGGGCTAGCATTGAGGTGGTGAGTATGGGCCAACAGGCGGGCGAGCCACGCCAAGAACACGCCAGGTCCACGCAAAGGGGGGATGAATGCGTAGAATGTATAACTGGATTGATGGCTGGTTAAAAATTCCTGTGGCCTTCCCGCACAACGGAACTGTCCCTGACAGGAGCGACTCATGGCCTGAGCAGCCCTTGCGACCGCGCTGCATGGTGAGATGCAACCCCTGCCTTGCGTTGCCCCCCAACGGGAGGAGGCTCCAGCTGCTGCCAGGTACGTTTGGCAGCTCTCCTTGGACGCTACAGATGCCATCTACTCCAAGTGCGACTCACATTTGGTCGAGGAGGCAATAGTGAATGTAGAGGTAGTTGACCCAGCCGTCCTCCGGTGCGCACACGTCCATGTGCTCACGGACGTAGGTGCAACGCTCCTCGCGCGGGACGCTTTGCGGCGTGCATGACTCCAATTGTGCTACCAGTAAACGCCGGGAGAAGTGGGCCTCCACAGGCGGGGCAGCTACCAGCAACACCGCAGTTGCGATGGTGACGAGGGCTGCGCCCCGGTCAGGCCCGGACAGCCGCCTTCGACCTCGAGACAACATTGTCATTTTTATTGTACTTTATTGCAGCAGTGTGGCAACAGTGCCGTCACATGCCCCTGCTGCCCATATGGGCTGCCGCTACCGGCCTTAGCCGTTGACTACCAGCCTCGAAAGTAGCACAGAGGTGGCTGCTGCTGAAGCGATATCTTGTAGGTTTTGGGTCAAGCAACATATGGCATAACCTTGTCGGCCGACCGGTGAAAGGTCATCGGAGCGCACAAACAAGCATGGCAAAGCAACACGCTAGGCAGTGCGATGCGTTGCTTGGGTTTGATAGGCTACAGTTTGAAGTTTAGCTATGAGCATCAGCTTGCGCAAAAGTTGCGTCCTAACAGAAAAGGGCTTCCCTTTTACGTACGGTGACAACCCTGTGTGGCGGACCCGGCTGGCTCAACCGTCCACTCCTGACTGCCCGTCAGCACGACAACAAGGCGCAGCAGAGCCTGTGTTAAACAGGGAAGCTCCTCTACGACTGCACACCCTCAGTCAGGGGAGCCCCCCTGCTTTCACGCACGTGCGTGCGTGGGGAGCACGCACTAGCGCAAGATGCACTATGCCATCCAAGACTCCCTGCTGTGCGGCATTGCGCGCCCTGCCTGGCCTTGCTGTGCAGCTGTGAGGGGCCCACCATGGCACAGCGGCACATTTTCATTCCCATTCCCTTTCCCAAGGCGCAATAGCAGGTCTAAAACAGCCGGCGCAGACAGCGCAGATCGCACTGTACGACGGTACCGCCGCCAGACCCCGATGCAGGCACGGCCGCACGCGTTACCTCTCAGCCTCCCACCAAATGGAATCCCCGTACGCGTACTGGATCCGCAAGGAGCACCAGTATCCCCAAAAATACCAGCATCGCAACGCTGGGCAACGTGGGGGCAGAGCGTCAGTATGCATGTTCAGCAGTATCGTACCGCTTGTACCTGCAGTACGCTTCCGTAGTGGAGCGCCGGGCCCATGTCCGGCCGTCATGACGGAGCGTCCACTCCATGCCAGGATCCGCTGCATACTTCCATTGATGCCATGCAAGCCAGCACGGCCGCACCCAGCCCCACCAGCACGTCGGAAGCAGGGGTCGGAAGGTACGTGCCATACGCATGCTGATGGCCAGGCACATCCACGCACTGCTCACCGTCTGCGTAATATAGCAATATGTTGGCCGGCACCCACTGGCTAACTGAGAGACACTGAGAGCGGTAAGCGAGCAAGGCACGCCCTCTGTGAGGAGGTACCGCCTAACTGTGCAGCAGCGCTATTCTGGCACGTGGCACGTGAGTCTGGCGCTGATCCGCAGCGACCAGCGCCATGCCAAGGCCACCGCGAGCAACACCATGAACGCGATGTACGGTACACACCGATCCAGCAACACAGCACACCACAGCACATAGGGGGAATCGCTCCGCCCAATGTTAAGTGACGTTATGCTCATCACCCGTTGGAGATACCCACACATTGCTTTGGACTACGGGACCACTCATCACTTCCAGTCCTAACGAGCACATCACCCCCCAACCCCCGCCCCACCCGGGCATCCCTAGCTTAGCCACTGCTGCGCACGCGACGGAAATACACGTCCTGTTGTGCGGGCGCTGCACCCGCCAGGCCGCTAAGCACCTTGCAGCTGCCCACATTGACCAGCACCCTCAGCCGCCTCCTTGCCTCTCACCTCTATCATTGGTACATACCCTGCACGTCTGCAACGCCTACCCTGGGATAGCCGTGCAGGGGCCTATACCCTCTGCAGCGCTTGCCCAAGGGCTGGGCACCAGCCGCGCCCACAGCCCCTGCCTCCCTGGGCCCTCCTACTTGCCAGGTGGATGTACAACATGTGCTTACAGCCCCCTCAGCGCCTGGCCCAGGGTTGAGCGCCACATCAGCTCCTCCCAGTTGCCTCCCTCGATCACCCCCAGCAGCGCCCTGGCCTCGCGCGCCAGGCCCTGCCAGTCCCACGGTGGCCGGTGGGAGTGCGCCTCGGGCACCTGCGCACGCAGAATTCAACAGGGTCGGATGTGCAGCAGGCTTTAAGACGCAGGAAACTCGGCGATGTCGGGCATGCAGCTGGCAGGCTTGACGGCAAGAGCCGTACAGAGGTGTAAGCGCCGCACGCAGTTGGGTTCTGAGAACCTGCTACGAAAACCGCATGACGTGAGAGCAACGGGCTAGAGGGTACCAGTCACCGGTGCGTTCGTGCAGCGCAAGTGGTGCAACAAAGCCGAGAATGCCAAGCAACCGCTCTGCCGCTGCCCTAACAGCAGATGTGTCGCAAAGGCGCAAGCAGCGGGCGTTGCTCGTTGCCCACCCACCCGCGCCACCCAATTCCGCTTTGCGTGCAGGCACCAGCGTTTCCGTGCTTCCCTGACTCCTCACACAGTTTCCTCGCGCTTCACGCGTACCCACCCGCGCCACGTTGCAGGTGGGGTCGATGGGGTGGATGACGTAGGGGGCCGGGCCCCAGCACGCCCGGAATCGCATGCCCTGCTCACTCCGGTAGCCCATTTTCTGCCCCGCGTCCAGCAACACGACCGAGATCATGCCCGCAGGATCCGTCTCCACCATGCTGATCGCCAGGCGCAGGGCGCCCACAAACGTGCGGAACAGCAGGTCCCTGTAAGATGTTGGAATATGCACAGGCGGGGTTTGCACGGAAGTTTAATCAGTTGCGGGCGCACAGCACCTGCGTGTGCGTTCCTCTGCCATGGCTACCAAACAACGGCTCCGAACACATTTTGAGCCGAAAAGGCTGGTCCGCCAGCAGCGGAGCATATTGCACCTGGCTACCGCAACACGTTGGATACAAGGTGTTACGCCGCATGTACGTCTGACTTGGACCAGGCATGTCCGGCCCAGGCGAAGGGCATGGTCCTGTGTGAACCGTACACACCTTCTGGCACATGCACCCGACCGCACAACTGTCGTACGTGGTAACCCATCAGGTCAAGGTGTACTGCAGGTACCGTTATTCGACAGTCATGCTTCCTTTCTGCGTACAACGTACTGTGCAGCCCAGCACCACGCTGCATGCTACCCCAATGCATCCCCTGTTGCAGGTGGACCGCCTGCATGTGGGAGGTTCCTTAGGGCGGCGCACCTCCGTACAGCGTCGCTTTGACGTCGACTTGCTGGTCTTTGTCAACGGCCTGGACACAAGCAACAAGGCGAGAATACAGGGCCTTCTTACATTTGTGAGTTGCCACACGCACGCTGGCGGCTGTGGGATGTGGCTGCTAGCAACGCTGTGCCACAGTTTGCTGGCACATCTCCAAACCACGTGAGCAGCAGCACACCGTACCTACCAGGGCTCTTTGGTATTAGACTGGTACTGTGCGCCGGTGAGGAATGGAACTCATTTGAGTCAGTACTTGTAAAGCGGCCTATTTTAACTGTATTATCTACGTTCAAAGTGGTTGTTATTATCATTTGTGCGTAACGGAGCGACAGATACAAATGCAGCGCAAGTCCCCGCGACCTCTCCGAGCCACGGCGCCCCAGCCCAGAGCTTCACAACACTGTTGTTACACATGCTGAGGTCATGGTTAAGTACGCTTATGAAGGGGCAGTGTCTCGTGGCTGTCAAGAGCCATGCTCTTCGCGAGACGTCAACTTGGTCGTTTTTGGCAGCCCTCAAGTGCACCAGAGACCTCCTTTCGAGCAACAACATAGTGCCCCTCGTCCTGTTGGGCCTAGGTGGCATAGGTTGTCCAGTTGAGCCCCGTCACCGGTCGCCGGTGTCGTGGGCTCGTGGCACCCTCCGTCCCAAGCCCCTAGCCCACGTCCTACAGCCCGCCCTCCCCGCTGGTAGCTGGACACGGCCTGGTCCGGTAGACAGCTATCAAAGGACGATGCCCATGCAAGTTGGCACAGGGTGGACACATGAAGCCATGCCATGCTGACGGGGTAGGCCTGGGTAGGCTGTCATGGCTCATGGCGGGCAGGGAGCTCCGCCTGATGCTCCCCTGATGGCGGGGGGCATCAGGCAGAGTTGCCATACCCCTGAAGGGTCCGCGGCTCCCCGGCCTGCTCAACCAGGTTCAGCGCACTTGCACAAGGGTGTTCTTCTGGGTCATGCACCCGAACGCTGTTTCGGGTAGAGGTCAGATGCACCATAGCACTCTGTCCAAAGCCATGACCCCAAGCTTGCTGTGACACTGGATGGAAATGGCCCAAGCACCGTGTAACATACGAAACCTTACGCTTAGCAAGAAAAATGCATCTCACGGATAGGTGCGTGTAAGTAGATAGGGGTGCAGGGCAAGGAAGTGGGTCAGGGAATCAGGCAGGGTGCAGGTGGAGAAGGGCACAAAATCCACACTCATCTCTGGCACCGTCAGGCAGGGTGCATGACTGGCACCTTGGGCTAGCCCATAGCATCACCTGCAGGGGGAGGCATGGTGCCGTACGGGGTGCGGCGTGGCGAGGACCGTGAAATGGAAAGGAGGTTGGCGCATAATAAGGCATGCATATTGCGTGTGGGATCCAAGAAAAGAAAAGAGCCGCTGACGGCAAGCGTCAGGCGGGGTCGTAGGGCAGGGTTAGCCCAGGTGGGGTATGTAGCAGGTGCGCGCGGGGACAGTACACGCACGGTGTGAGGGTGTCAGGGGTCAGGTTGATGATTCAGGTGGCAGGAGCAGTGGGGGAACGCAGGGGTCAGCGAGGTTGGGTAAGTGGTCGGAGCAGGTGGGGGCAGGGCAGCAGGGGTCAGGTTAGGTCAGGTGGCCGGAGCAGGTAGGGCAGCACAAAAGTCAGGTTGGGTCAGGCGGCAAGAGTAGGTGGGGGCCGGACAGGGGGCAGGTCGGGTCAGGCGGCCGGAGCAGGTGCGGGCAGCGCAGTACCGCAGTGAGGTTGAGTCAGGTCAAGAGTCAGGTGGCGGGATTAGGTGCGGGCAGGGCCAAGGTCAGTGGGCTAAGTTGCCCGAGCAGGTTGGGCCAGGGCAGGGGCAAGGTGGGTTCTGGTGGCCAAAGCAGGTGGGATCCGACTAGGTGGGGCTTGGGTAGGGACCAGTCAGGGCAAGCTGACCGGGGGCCGGGGGACTCCCGCCCCCTGATGCAGGCAGCGGAGGCCGAAGTAGGGGGCAGGGCGGTCCAGGGTCGGGTTGAATGGCCAGGGTGGGGCTCAAGTAAGGCTCGGTGGTTGGGGGCAGGTAAGGTGGCCTGGGAAAGGTCGGTGATACCAGGGCGGGGGGAAGGTTGGGCCGGGTTCGGACAGGGGGGGGGGAGGCAGGCGAGGCGTAGCGGAGCCCCTTCTGTCCTAGTGTTTTGTCCATCCAGGGTGTTAAAGCAAGCTTTGGTTCTCAACCATGGTGCCCCCAGGTCTTCTGTAATGCGCACAGCTTTGGAAGACGGCCATACAGTGTTGGAAAGCCATACCAAGAACCAGGTGCGGTGCATGAGCAGTCCATGACCTTGAGACCACCCTTGTGCCAGTGCATTAAGCCCCATCCGGCCATATGGCCCCATCCGTGTTGCACGTACCCTATCCGCTTGCCCTGCCGCGCAGCACGGCTTCAAATGCATTACGTCATTTTGATTGGTTGTCCACCCAGTCTAGCTACCAGCGGGGAGGGCGGGCTTATGACACCGGCTTAGGACGGAGGGTGCCAGGGGAGAGGGTGGCCCCCTGGAAGGTGCCACGAGCCACTACACCGGCGACCGGTGACGGGGCTCAACTGGACAACCTATGCCACCTAGGCCCATCTGGACGAGGGGCACAATGTTGTTGCTCGAAAGGAGGTCTCTGGTGCACTTGAGGGCTGCCAAAAAGGAGTCGCGCGGAGAGCATGGCTCTTGACAGCCGCGAGACACTGCCCTTGGTCGGTTGGTGGCCCACCGTCTCCCCTGCTAACCACACACGTGACATCAGTGCCGCACAAACTCACGATCGCGCAGAGGACAAGCAACTCTGCCAAGCCATTCGGCACAGCTGGCGCATGGCCATGCAGGGGCAACCAGCCAGCACTCACCCGCGCCACGTTGCAGGTGGGGTCGATGGGGTGGATGACGTAGGGGGCCGGGCCCCAGCACGCCTTGAAGCGCATGCCCTGCTCCTGCCTGTAGCCCACGCCCTCCCCGGCGTCCAGCATGACGACGGCCACCGTCCCGTCCGAGTTTCTCTCCACCATGCTGATCGCCAGCCGAAGGGCGTTCACGAACGTGCGCAGCAGCAGGTCCCTGCTGCAACAGATTACACAGACTTAAAAGTAAACACACAAGTGACCGGTGCTTGCTGACAAACTGCTTGCTGACAAACTGCGTCACGGCCATGTTGCCGTACGGCTGGTGTCGTACGCACCCTGATGGATTGGAGCTCCACTCCTTGGTGGCCTCCACGTACGCCTTGAGCGCAATCAGCTCCAGGGCCACCGAGGGCAGCTTCTTGGAGCTCAGGCGGTCGGCTTCCCCCAGCCCCACCTTGATGACCCACGCCTGCATAGCACGATGCGCAGGCAGGGCAGCGCTTAAGATCTAAAACAGTCCAGGATAACGGTAACGGTAGTCCGTCTGCACGCCCCTGATCTACTGTAGCTGCGGCTTCGCGAGGCGGAGGGTACCCCGGCAGTGCCACCACCTGCTGTTCCGTCTGCATTGGTGGCAGAAGCGCAGAGCACGCCCGACGCACGAACTCTGCGTTTATGCGACATGCCGTCTCCAGTCTGTGAACATAGGCAGCAGCTACCAGCGGGTTGCCACCTGTACCTGTACTAGCCCTTCCTCAGCCGCCCAACCCCGCCAAGCAAGGGACCTGCAGTGCCGTGGACACGAAGTGCAGATACCGCCGCACAGCCCCTGATCGTGCCTGCTGTGCTAGGTACAACGGGTCACACGTACCTTGAACAGCCGTACGGCCTGGTTAGCAGTGGTGTGCTGTTCCTGCACGAACTGCGTCAGCGCCTCCACCGTGCCCCGCTCCCGGGACCGGTCCAGCGGATTCCGGGCCATGTCCGCAATCTGGCTGTCGCTCATGCGGAACAGCGGCCCCACCAGCCTGTCCCGCTGCACCTGTGCCTTGTCCACACCCTGTCCTACGCCCTCCGCCTCGTTGCGCACCAGCAGCACGTCCATGCCCACGCCTCGAAAGGTGAGCTGCACCATGCATAGCTCCTCCTGGATCTCCACCGTGCCGCCGTCGCACATGGAGCGGTCCACCAGCGCCTTCGCTACCTGGATTTGCGCATAACAGCACCGACCTTTGGAGTACAATCATGTTCCAGAGCCCTGGTAGTACCAGTCTAATACCAAAGAGCCCTGGTAGGTACGGTGTGCTGCTGCTCACGTGGTTTGGAGATGTGCCAGCAAACTGTGGCACAGCGTTGCTAGCAGCCACATCCCACAGCCGCCAGCGTGCGTGTGGCAACTCACAAATGTAAGAAGGCCCTGTATTCTCGCCTTGTTGCTTGTGTCCAGGCCGTTGACAAAGACCAGCAAGTCGACGTCAAAGCGACGCTGTACGGAGGTGCGCCGCCCTAAGGAACCTCCCACATGCAGGCGGTCCACCTGCAACAGGGGATGCATTGGGGTAGCATGCAGCGTGGTGCTGGGCTGCACAGTACGTTGTACGCGTACAAATACGGAATACGTACATGTACGGAATACGGTCATTTTCTGCCGTACATGAGAGAAATACGTTCTGCGGTCCAGGCCTGGCACGGCACGTGGCAGTGTCACACGCACCAGGACCGTCCCAAGAAGGTCCCAGGGAGATCAGGCGCCAGCAAAACCACACCACAACGACTGCATACGCATATGCGAGACACTTCTCATGCCTCAATAACTTGTGGCTTAGTCGCCGCGGTGCCTTGCAGAGAGCTCCCCTAATGTCTGGCAGCACACGGGAGGGGACCTCCCTTGCTCCAGGGGGTGGGACTGGCACGACCGTACTTTTAGCGTATTTGAGCGTATGTTGCGAACAGACCCCCGTATTTTACGTATTTCTAAAAATACGCTCATTTGGGAACGTACAGTGCAGCCCAGGCGTGGTGAGAAGGTAGGGGCATGTGAGCACCACGCAATGATGGGCGCGGACATGCGTGCAACTTGCTGATGCCAGTGCCCAATGTTTGATGCGTGCCGGTCCTGCACGATTCTGCACTCACTCGCGCGCAACAGAGCACCTGGCGTAACCAAGCATCTGATTGAGAGAAGCGCAAATGTGTGGATTGGCGCGTCCAGTCCATCACAGCAATGCCCGCGCACCATCCCTGCATGCAGGTGTGCAGCGGATTGAGGTCGACTCGCGCCCGTCGCCCTTGGGACGGCGGTCTCCTGCCTGACCCCCTGACTGTTTCCCCCGCTGCCAAGCGCCCGCTGGCCGCCCCTCGGGCGGCTCCAGCCTGCGGGTGGGGTTCCTCAACAGGTCGCCTGGCCCGCAGGAGCCCCGGCGTCGCCGTACCAGCTCTGGCGGGGCAAGCAGCAGCGGCAGTGACACCTATGGTGTCGTTCTGGTGGGGCGGCGCAAGCAGGCCCTGCTAGCCGCCCTGCGGGGGTCACCTGAGCCGCCGGGCGCCCTGGCCGATCCGGAGGAGGGCCTCTGCCACCATGCCCTCTGGCAGATGCGGGATTCCTACCAGGTGTGTGCCTCGAGTGCGGGTCAGGCGGAGCTGCTGGCGTACCTGCGAGGGGATGTGGACCAGTGGCGGCGCATCAGGGCTGAAGGGCCCCCGGAGGGGCCCCTACCCACAGCGGCACGAGCGGCATTGGCGGAGGCAGCTGCTGCCCTGCAGGCGGAGCTGGATGTGGCGCAACTGGCAGGGGGTGGGCGGTGAGGAGCGCCTCGACCTGGGTTGGGGGTCGG
This sequence comes from Chlamydomonas sp. KOR1, assembly GCA_036984285.1. Taxonomy (NCBI): domain Eukaryota; kingdom Viridiplantae; phylum Chlorophyta; class Chlorophyceae; order Chlamydomonadales; family Chlamydomonadaceae; genus Chlamydomonas; species Chlamydomonas sp. KOR1. Next base: position 81,519 of record BQMZ01000370.1, read on the forward strand.
GGCCCTGGGGTTCGTGGCGCAGGGCTGAGGGTTGGGTGTTCCGTGGTTCGTGTAGGCTTGTGCTGGGCGGTGCTTCTGGGGTCCGGTTGGGTTTCAGCCGGGTGGTTGGTTGCTTGGTCGGGTGTCGTGTGTGGGGACCGCCCTTCGCTGGGGTTCTCCTTCCGGGCGTGGTTTCGGGTCGCCGTAGCAGTCAGGAGCGTCTTGGTCGTTTGCTGGTCTGTGGAGCGGCCATCGCCTTCAGACTCGGGTGCGGCCTCGGGCTGGCCTTGCGCTTGCTGGTGTCTGGCGAGCCGGTGGTGGTGTGGTGGTTCCAGGGGTCTTCTGCGTGTCTGGGTCGGTAGGTTGGGGGTTGGGGACTCTTCGTCCGTCCACCCCTGCGTCGCTGCTGGCGGCCACGCGGGCTGAGGGTCGCGGGTGGTTAATTTTGGCTTCTGTCGCCGGTGTACCTGCGTGCTGGGTGGCGTGTCTGGGGGTCGGTTTTGTGCTGGTCGGGCGGTTTGGCCGGCTGTCTGTCCTGCGTCGGGGTGCTCCTCCTGGGCACGGGGTGGGGTCGCTGTAGCGGTTGGGAGGCGGGGTCGTGTTGCTGGTCTGTGGGGCTGCTGGAGCCTGGTGGGCTGCTGGCTTTGTGGCCTTCTCGGGCGGCCCGACTGCGTGTCTGTCGTGGGCGCCTGTCTCGGCGCCTGCCCGCTGGGGTTCTGATGGTGCCTTCTGCGTGGTCGGGAGGGTGGGTTGGGGGTTGGGGGGCTTTTGTCGTTCCGTTGCCCTTTCCCTGTTCCCTTCTCTTTCTTTTTTCTTTGGACTCCCCTTGCCCTTGGTGTCTTTGGGCTTGTTCTCTTCCCCCTGTTCTGTGATGTTTGGTTTCAGGTCCTCTCCTTCTCTAGGTGTTCCCTTTTTGCAGTCCGGGGTGCGCTGGGTTTGGACGTTTGGTGGTGTTGGTGCTTGCCTGTGCTGGTCGGGCTTTGAGGTCCCGCTGGCCTGTCCTCTCCCGTCTCTTCACCTGTAAACCTCTCCGCAGAAAAAAAATGCCGGTACCTGCGTGCTGTAGCCACGCCAACCATAGCTTGCCCTCGATATTGCTACACAGTAGCAACGGGGGCAGACCCGTACCGGTACCCGCAAGGCACCTCCTGTAACCCATGAGCACGCAGCCACCTTACCCGGCAGGTGATAGGCAGCTCCTGCTTCAGCAGCTCTGCTACACTACCCACTGCCGCACGTGCCGCTGCATCCTCCTGCTGTGCGGGGCACACGAGGCTGGGCAGGTTGTTGAAGCGCGCCGTGTACTCCCGATTGGGGCTGCCAAGGCGCCCCAGGAAAGTAGGCTGCGGGTGAGGCAGGTCGGGAGGGAGTGCGCTGGTCAGGTGCGCAGCCCTGTTGGCCCGTTGCGCAGGGGTCTGGGGGACCGGCCGGCGGGTTGCCCCGCGCAGGCGAGGACCTGTGCAGCTTTCGCGAGCATTAGCCCGCCCTATGAGGCGTACCATGGTTGCAGCTCTGCGCGTACACTTCCAGAATGAACGCCTCCAGAATATAACGGTCAAGGTACCAAACTAAGGGTGTGTTTACATGTGACCTGGTTCGACCTGGTTCGGCCCCAACCGCCACCGAACCAGCCCGAACCAGGTCCGACCCGAACCGGGCCCTTGGGGGTCGGTTCGAGCTGAACCAGGTTCAACCAGGTTGGTTCGAGCAAATGTATCTCCCTCTGGTAGTGAAGATGCTCGTCAGGGTAGTTCTTTGCGACCTTCTCTTCCGCTCTGCAAGATCGCGATTTCAAATTGCGCAGAGTGCGCGCGCCAGGACAGGCAGAATGGAGTGCGCTGCTATGTAGCTGAATACGACATAGTTGTTTGCCCGAAGAAAAATCTTGTAGTATTGACAGGTTCATGGGAGCCCGTATGTGGGCACCAGCAGGCCCCCGAACCTCGACCAGTGCACAAAAGCACATGTAAACGCGGTTCGGCCAACTGCCGGCCAAACAGGGTCCACCCGGTTCGCCCATGTAAACACGCCCTAATGGCTACGGCGCTGCTTGAGCTTCCTGGAGCCTGGGGGTCGACGGCTTTGCGACAGTTTGGTTTCTCGTCCTCTCAGGACTATTCGGCTGGGGCTGAAATGAGCTAACACGGACAACGGTGCTGTCCGAGGTTGACATTTGGCCGACATTGGCCAACGGTCACACAGGCCAGGGCACAGCAGGCAGCCAAGCGACAACTTGCTTCCGCAACTGGAAGTGAGCATGTCCCGATGCGGGTGTGCCCTTTGGTGTGCCAGGGTGTGCCTGTGATGCTTAACAATGTTATAGCGTTGGCCTAAGGACATTTTGATGCCGGCCCCTCGGCAGCGAGGGCTTTGCCATCGGCAGTTGGCAGGATTGCAGCAGTTGGCCGATGCGGCCACAGGACAAGTACCGGTACCCTACTCACCGCAATACAGGGGCAGCTCCCGTACCGGTACCCAACAAGCTGCTCGTTCGGATGTTTAAGCCGTAACCTACGGTGAACGCGGACTAACCACACATGCCCCTCGTGCAGCCCTGTGAACGAGCTGCATGCACACGTGCAACAGGCAACCGCCCCATCGTCACCTCATATCCCCTGGCCCCGATGCAGGTTATGGATGCGTGCATGTGCATTGTTACCGGTACAGCACAACAGCATAGCTTCGATCCCTTACGAAGCCCCAGTCCCATCCAAGTAGGATTACAGGATTGGTCCATTGGGGCCTTCCCGGAGTAAGGGCCCACGCCCCACCCAGGCCCCAGCCAGCTCGCGCCGCCCCGAGAGCATCGCCCACTCCCCACTGCCGTACAGCATCTCAGCCGGCCGTACGGCATGGAAGCAAGTACTGCTGCGCCGGCAGCCGGACGGCAGCGGGAATGTCCAGATGGGCAGCAGGTGCGGGCAGGCTAACAAACAAACACCGTACTTCTCATGGCAAGAAACCACAACACCACACCAACATGCTTCATGTATCGCTTGCGCTCATAGCGACAGCAAGCCACGTGAACACCTTTCTACACGCCTAGCATCATTTCTGATCTCATTCCCGGCCACTGCAGCTCATGCGCCAGGGCCATGGCTACCCAATACGCTGGTACGGCCTAACGGTCGCGTAGCTTCTGGACACCCTTGCACCTAGCACACGCCTACGTGCTGCAAAACACTGTCCGGCAAGCCACAGCCGTAAGAAACACACAGTAGCACAACCAAAGACACACAACAGACAGCAGGTCTGCATATTAGCATATCTGATCCGCCCCTTCACGGCTGTCATGCGTCAGCGGTAAAGCAAGCACGAGGAGCCTCGTAGTAGTACCTCGATGCGACCAGCGCATGCGACAAACAGCAGAAACACCATGAGCGCTTCTTCCGCACTGCTTGGAAATCGACTCAGAGGGATGGACACTAGTAGGCCCACGTCCAGTGCATGTGTCCCAGTCCTCAGCCTCCTACAAGGCAATCACGCAATGCAGCCGAAAAGCAGCAGTGTGAGCCCCAGCAGCTTCAACGCTGGTCCAATCATGGTGCATCCCACACACCTGCCATCGCCGCCCTGCGTACGGCCGTACCCATACCCGCCCTGTGACGGACGTCAGTTCGTCAACGTGTAAAGAAACACGGCATGTCAACGCACAGATCGGAGCACAGTTGCTGCCAAGCACCACAAGACACCACGGCAATGCTTGTCAGTGAGAAGGACCCTTGTAAGCTTGCAGGTATGCAACAATGACCGACCATGATAACTCAGCCTCCGGTCCCGGGCTAGTTTTACCCCACAAGCTTTCCGGGCGAGTTCTGCCCCCGGAAGTGCCGACACACCACCCGTACCATGTGGTTAGTAAGGAACATGGCACCGCCACAATGCTGTTACGATCGGCAAATGCGCATCTCCAAACACCGCCCCCACAGCATGTTCCTACAGAACTCCAACCACTGGACGTGCTCTAAGCGCACTTGCCTGCTGTGGTTGCATTGGCGGCTCTGCACCGTCAAAGTCCAAGTACAGCTGATGCATACGTGTGCGCGTGCGCGCGGTCATATATACACTTCCCATAAGCACAAGACACCGTCACTGCACTGCACTAAGGCGCAGGTCGCCGTGGCCGGTGCTTACTGCGTTTTGCCATGTTTGGCCCCCTTTCCACTTCCACTCGTACTCGGACTCCCGCTTCAACGCAAGCTTATTATGTCATCATCGTGCAAGCGCCATCAGCGCATTAAATTGGTTCCTATCTTCACCCGATTACGACGTGTGCGACTGGACATGATTATTCACACGAGTACAGCTGACGCCCTTGCCATCGCCCACGCCGCTATCATGTCTGCCTGAATTCCTACGGATTGCTTCCATCTTACGCTATGTACTAACCAACGAACAGCGGCACACGCTCACAATGTACAATGCCTTGCGTAGAACTACCATGCTCAAAAGTACGCACCGGTGCAAGTTATGGCACTCGATTACCCTAGCCCCAAAAAAGCTGCACACTTCCGATGATCCGCCGTCTCACTGAAGAGCCCGCGTTGCAAACACCAGCAAACAACCGCCTAAAGACACACATTCGAGGAGAGTGACACCAGCAGCTCCGTCCGGGCATCAGGGTGGGCAACAGGTGCCCATGCCGGGGTTGCTACGCGTTAGGCAGGAGTCTAGCACGGGATGCAGCCACCTAGTCATCCGCAAGCACCTACGCCTGGTACATAGCGCTCGACCCATGGGCCATGCGGTCAATTCCAATACTGCAGAGACAGCAGATGGCTGCATGCCGCATGCTGGGCCAGCCGCGGTATCCAAACCAAGCCCTGCAGCTGGCGCACTGGTAGGCCGCAGGGCACTGCCCTGCAGAGTCCAGCGGCATGACCCATGGGTCACGTACCATGCGGTCCCGTCCAAGCCGATGGTAGGCCGCAGGGCGCCGCCCTGGTGCCGCCGCCATGACCTATGGGTCACATACCATGAGGTCACGTCCAAGCCGATCCGTACAGTACCGCTGTCGCCAACAGGTCCTCGCAGTGCTGAAGGTCCCGAAGGATCTGCGGGGGCGAGGAGCCAAAGGGCACAGTTCTGGCACTGATAGCTGCCATGCTGCCGTACCTTCTGCCATGGCCCAGGAGAAGTGCGGGCGCAACGACGTCCCCATAGGTTTCCTGGTACCGACGCGCGCACAGACCACAGCGACACATAAGCGGATGTGCACGCATGGGCTTCATCAGGTCACGCACCGACCTTGTTGAACGTGGGTCGCTCTTCGGGCCGCTGACGTGTGCACCTGCCGTACAGCTGCGCCAGGCAGGAGGCGTGCTGACCCGTGGGCCACTCGGGCCGCAGACCCTCCGATGCAACGCCCATCAGCGCGGACACTGCAGACGGGGACAAACGGCCAGGAGACACATGATCAGTGTTTGGAGGATGACAAAAAGTCAGTGTATGTGCGGCGGAGTTTAGAGTGTAACAAGTGGTAACACGTGGAATGTGACCAGTGGTATTAAGCTGAGCGTAACAAGTGATGCACGGGGTTGCCAGGGTGCCTAGTTGAAACCTGAAACACGATTCAGCGCAGAAACCCTGAACGCATCATCCTGCCCATCCGATGTGCCAGATCCTCAAGCCAGACCCGCCCCGATGCCCTTACCCAAGTGCATCCCTTGGAACGGCGTGCGGCCCGCCGCCATTGTGTACAGCAGCATGCCGTACGAGTACACGTCAGCGGCGGGCGTCAGCAGCGGCGGCGGTGGATGGGCCTGCTGTCCTTCTTGCCCAGCGGCGACCTCCCCTGCCCCCTGCTGCCGCTGCGCTGGCGGCGGCGCCGTCAGCGCCTCCGGCGCGGCAAACAGCATGGCCGGATGCGGCCTGGCAGGCTGCGGCGCGCCGTGCAACGACGCCGCCGCGCCCACGTCCGCTACCTTGGCCGTGAACCCGCGCGCGTCGGAGTGGCACGTGGCGAGCAGCACGTTGGCGGGCTGCAGCCCGCCGTGCGCCGCGCCCGCCGCGTGTACGGCTGCCAGGGCGGCCGCCACCTCGCGGGCGGTGGCCAGCAGGGCGCGCTGGGCGGCGCGGAGGGGCCAGCCGTGGCGGGGCATAAAGGGGCTGGCGGGGGAGCAGCACAGCGAGCCGAGGTCGCCCTGCAGAAGAGGGTACGGGGTGCAAGGAATCCATGTAGGCCGGGCACTGAAGCAAGGGACTGATGCTGTAACAGCCTGTGCCCAGCGCGAGGGCACATTTGCAAGTTCGTACGCCCTCGTACAGGCAACAATCAGGATGTTGCAACCTTAACCGCCAGTTCGGTGGCGGTAACTGACACCTGGTCCTCTTCACTTCCATTCCCACTCACCCTGTCGCAGTGCTCCATGATGAGCGCCACGTGCCACCCCGTGCCAACGTACACCCTCTCCTCCGGCCGCGGTGGCACTGGGGCATCCACCGGAACCACTGCCGTACACTCCTCAGGTACGGACGGGGACGCCGCGGGCCCCGCGACCGGCGCACGCAGGAGCCTCGCCGTCTTCGGCGTGTCGGCAGCGCTGCGGCCGGTGCTGCTGCTGCGCATTGGCTTGCCTACTAGCGGCGTGGTGAAGGCGCCCCCATCCACCTGCACCGCCTGGACCGGGTTCGAGGGCGCGTACGGCAGCCCAGCAGCCGCCCCTGCCCTTGCCGCGCCCGTGCTGCTGCTGTTGCGATTTGGGCCGGGGCCGGTTTGGCTGACCGAGCTGCGCATCGAGGCGGAGGCGCAGCAGCCACTACTGCGGATGCCGTTGTACGAGTCGTCGTACAGCAGCCGTACGGCAAACAGCTGTACCAGGTTGCAGTGGCACAGCTGGGCGGCGCGCAGGGAGGCGGCACGTGCCGGGCAGCCGTCCGCCCAGGATGCGTCACGCTGCAGCAGCTTCACGGCCACACGTGTCGTGCCGTGCCACGTGCCTGCCGGGCACCGTACAGGGCATCGGCAGCAAACAACGGTCAGGAATTCCGTACCCTCCTTTCAAAAACACGAGCTTCAGCCCTGGCTGCAAGCACGACACCGAGCGGCTTCGCGGCAAGAGCCAACTACCTGATTCAACCGTACCGTCACATCGCCCAGCTCACCCGAGATCACCATGGATGCAGCGCCCTTGACCCCCCGCCTCCCCGTCGGCTGGAGTGCAGCCAGGTCCACCAGCCCATCCAGCAGCTGCTCGAGGGAGCCCACCACCTCCACGGGAGGCGGCGCCCGCAGCAGCACCAGCTGCGGCTGCCTCTGGCGGAGCAACGGCGATGACTGTACACTGCTACCAAGGGAGGACCCCAGGCCCACAGCCAGCCGTGCCGGGCTCCACGTGGCAGGGTCCGGCGCGCCTGGACACGTGCCCGTGCCTATGACACTCCCTCGCGGTGTGCTGTCACACCCGCTGTTGCCCCCGTTTGACCCCTGCGCCAAGAGCCACGCGTGGGGTGCGCTGCCCGCCACGGCGGCAGACCTGTGGGTAGCCTGCTGGCCGGTGAACATAGATGCGGGGCCGCGGGCGCCTGGACACGTGTAGGCTTCGGCACCGGACGTAGTGGCAGCCGCAGCTGCCGGCACAGGGTGCAAGGACGACAGCGCCCGTTTCCTGCCTTCGCCAGCACCCGTAGGGGTGGTCATGTACTTTGCCGTAAGATACCTCCGCTGGACAGGAGGTGTGTTGGGCTGGGCCAGGGACTGGGGCACCATGCCGTCCGAGGTTGTGCTGCGGGCGGGAAGGGAAGGTGGCAACGTAGGGCTGGCGCGGCCGCTCAAGGCGCCACGTGGCAATCCGCACAGTGTGCTGCTGCACAGCCTGCTGTACGACTCCGGTAGCGGAGCTGGCTGTGTCGTACAGCCGTGGGAGCTGGCATGCGGCTGGCCCGGGCCGGTAGCGAGGGAGATGGAGGTTGTGGTGGCGCCGGGGGAGGCGGCGGCCGTTGGGGTCCGGAAGGCATGGGCGGCGGCTGCGGCGTTGCTGTTGGTGCTGCGCGTGCTGTTGCCTAGGTCGTAGCCGAAGGCGGCAGAGGGGTAGCCGCTGGCCATGAGCGTGGCACTGGAGCCGGTTGCAGCCATGCAGGAGGTGCCTGTTGCGCAGTCGGACATGGTGCCGGCAGCCCCTGGCGTGGTCCGGTGAGATGCCAACGTGTTGATGGCGATGCTGACGGGGCGCGTGTCGTGGCGTGCATGGCCGTGCTGCAGGTCGTGGGAGCAGCGGGGGCCCTGAACGTAAACGCCCCTGGAGAGGCGCCTTATTCCGCTGGGTGTGCTGGCTGGTCGGTGTTGATGGCAAGGGCGGTGGCTGCTGGCGGTCAGCTGTGGCTGGGCTGTGGCGTTGGTGGCGGCCAGGGGGACGGAGTGTGAGTCGTGGAGAGGTGTGGGCTGGCCAGGCGATGGCGGTTGTTGCAGCTGAGTAACGCTGGCCATTAGTCCTAACAAATGCTGCTGATTGCTTTGCATTTGATTGCATACGAGGCATCCGTGAGAGGCGTCGACGGCTGCACCGGTGGGGAGCTGCTCAACTGGAGGCAGATGCGGTTGACTGTCCCAGGGAGAACCCTCAGGTGGTCCTGACGGGGTGACTGGCACAAGCATGCTTTGCCGACACGACTCGACAAATGAAAAGAGCCCGCTGTGGTCTTCCGGGATGTCCGCAACTTGCAGGGCGCGATGGCCCAAGTCCTCTTCCGATGTTCCGTCCTCAAGCCCGATGGCCACTGCCTGGCCCGTTTCAACAAGCGTCTCGATGTGCCGGACCACATGGCTCTGGCTTACAGGGTCTTGTTTTGCGCCGTCCGGTTCAGTTGAGAGGCACCGAGCCGCACACGAGAGCCACGGTAAGCAACGCAGCATGTATGAAAGATTATTGGAGCCTGATTTCGTTCTTTGGCAAATAATGAGACCCAAGCATGGTGCTAGAGTCAACGCGCGAAAAAGGGAAAAACGGCAGCACCGTGCGAAGCAGCGCAACTGCGCAAAGCGCACTCTGCTATCCTGATTGTACCAACTCTCAGCACTGCAAAAGGATGCATTGCGATCTCTGCGATGTTGCCTACTCAAATTTTCGTGTGTTGCCGTAGTTATCATGTGAGGGACTGGAGACAAACGGAAGGGACACTTGCAGGAGCGCTGCGAGCACATCACACTACACCAACCCTGTAGCACAACAGTTGGTATTTTTCAACAGTGGTAGGCTGCAGTCTGGCCTGTTGTCGTGTTGTGACCCTGCGCGTTCCGACACTTTGTACTTTTGCGGCTGAAGCGACGTGCAACACTCGTCCTGCATCCGAGGCAATTCTTTGTTGCTTTTCATCCCACGTTCACAAAAGCCTTCGCCCGTACAGACCGCAAGCACCATACAAGATGCGTTAGTCATCATAAAACCACCAGGATTCCCTTCACTCCTCCCTTGCATGGGCTTCCCAGCCCCGCACCGTTACATCCTACGCTCCACCAGCCTCAACCCTGCCTAGGAATCATCAACCGGAACCTGTGCGTCTCCCGCAGACGGGCGGCCTTCCGGAAACGAACCACTAGCCACGGAGGGGTGCTCCGTGCCTGCTCTTGCATCCCCTGCCCTAAGCTGCCAGCGTCCGCCACGTCGGTCTCCGCCGCTTCCCTGCCATCAGCAGCACCTACAGCTGCGCCCGAAAGTGAGCGCTGCGGCGCCATTCCGATGCCGGGGTCCTCTCGCAGGCTGGCTGCGGGACGGGGCAGACCGTGTTCCCTGGGAGCACAAACCGGCAGACCAGCAAGAATATTGGAATAATGGATCAAGTCAGCAGGTAGCGAAACCAACTCTGCACGGTGCGCAGCTCGGACCTCGAAACACTGTGAGTGGTCAGGTGGGCACACTGCGCATACCATGGCAATTACCAACAGCACGGTTGGGGTCACGTCTGGGTCACGTGCTTGGTTAACCCACGATCAAGGCCTTCAGGCGGTGCCTACCTGTGCCACGTCGTGCAAATTAGTGCTACTACTACAACAGCAGCACTTCCTACTTCTACAAGTGACCTGTGTACACTGTACAGTGTACAGTGCTGCGGTAACATGCACGCAGTTGTACAGCGGTGTGGCAGTGAGAGACACTTTCCTACTTGCCTGCTTGTCAGAGATTCTCTATATCCCATTTCCGCATGGCGTCCGCTACGCACCTGTACAGCGTCACTGTGCGGCCTTTGGTGTTGATCACGGCACAGTCCAGCGCATTCTCCGCCACCCACGCAACGAAGCCAAGCTCCAGGGTGCAGTTGGGCAGCAGGTACACCTGGCGGTCGGAGGGTTGTTTGTGTGGGGTAAAGTACGGTTGAGCACGGTTGGCTGCAGGGAGCAGATAGGTGCAAGCATCAGGCGTCGCCGCTGCAGGAGGCGCTTGAATCAGCGGCCCTGACCGAGATGGCTGGTGGTGCCATGTGGGAGGATCCTAATGCCCCTTGCATCACGCGTAGGCCAGACTCTCTCGGATTCCGCAATAACACCCACGACCCTATCCAGCCCGAAGCAACTGCTGCGTCCTCAGCAGGACCTCCGCTCCCCTTCCTTTCCCCAGTTTCCCGCCCCCCTCCCCAGCAGGAACCCTGCCCCAATACCAGCAGTTTGCCTTGCTGGCCCACGCAGGGCACACCCCGGTCAGTTGACTAGTCAACGGATCCAACCTATCTGCCGCAAGAAGCGCTCAAAGCTGCACGACACAGCGATAAGTTAATGCACAGTCCACACGCACCCGCAGCAGCTGGTGCCTCTCCAGCAGGTCCCCCGCCTGCGCCAGCAGCCTCCTGGTCAGCCCCTGCCGCCCCACAGGCAGCCGAACCAGCTGCCCTCCCGCCGCCATCTCCTCCGCGCGCCTCCACAGCTGCCGGCACTCCCGCGGGCTCAGCGCCGGCTGCTGGCGCCTCGGCGGCGGCACCATGGGGATGCGCTCATGCTCGCTCTCCGATGCCCCTGCGTCCGGCTGTGGTGCCGCCGCCTCCCCGGACTGCGCTAAGCCATCAGGCTCAAGGCCCACGTCCTGTCCTGCCCCCGTGGCGTCTGGCCATGGTACTTGTCGTTGCTGCTGCTGCTGCTGCTGCGTTGGCGGGGGTGCTGCTGCGGGAGTGAAGCCAGACGAGGGCGGCTGGCGCTGGGCCGAGGTGCGGGCCTGGGTGCCAGCCGTTGACAGCCGGACGCGGACGGGGCGACCCACCTGGTCGGGAAACCACGACACGTCAGTGGCAGGAACGTCAATAGAACGCGATAAGTACGCTGTACTGCCATGTGACACCACAAAAGGTAATTGGCAGTTGGCGGCTACGACTCGGACTGCAATTTGCGTGCGCTCAGCTTGTCCCGCTAGCACGCCAGGAGCCAGCGGTGGGCGGCAGCGTTCCCCTGACGCCTTCACACAATAGGGCTATGATCCCCCTCACGCCTTTACGCTCGTCGTGTGCCCAGCAGGCTAACACAGCACAACATCATACGTGGCTACGGGCAATGCCCTGTACAACATCAGTCAGTATGTGACCAACTCGTGATCCCTGCACGGGGAGCCCCAACAGTGTGTCCCTGACGCCTGTAGACGCGTGTCCTCGCTGCCCGCGAAACTCCACTGCCTTTATGGTCACCGCACCTGCACGAAGCTGATCTCCTCCTCTGGGGAAGTCCCTGACAGCCCCGGAACCGCCTCCGCCGAGGCAGCCCCTGCAGGCGGCCGGGAAGCGCTTTCCACCTGGCGAGCCCCAGCACCGCTCCCCCCTTGGCTCGCAGGTGACCCCTTATCGGTCTTGGCGGTACTGCTGCTGCTGCTGCTGCTGCTGGTGGTGCTTACAGCGCGTCGCCATCCCGGCAAGGCCGCTGTCCACCCGGTGCCGTGGTGGTGTTCCATGACTGAGGTACCGGCTGGGTTAATACACGCCGCCAGGCCCCAGGAACCGCGGTGCTTCGCGCCAAGAGCCCCACTGCCGCTGCTGCCGCCTCTGCAAGGGCCGGTGCTGAAGTGTCTGACCGTGCAGATGGAGGTGACCGGGGGGCAGGGTGCTGGGTCGTACGGACTGACGTGGAGGTGACGAGCACGGTACTGCTCGTGTGTGCCGTGCTGTCGCCCCGGGTCGTGCGCTGACATGGGTTGCACGCAGGCAGAGCTGCTGCTGTTGGGGTTGCTGGCACCGTGCACACTGCTGCTGCTGCTGCTGCTAGCGCTGGTGCAGGTGCAGGTACTGCTGCTGCTGCTGCTGCTGCTGGTAGGACCTCTTGCGCCGCAACTGGTTTGTGGCCATGGTTGGGTAGGGGTGCGCGGGTGGAGCCTCAGGGTACCGGGGTGGCAGGGCCCAGCGCACGCCGCGCTCGAGGGCTGCACGCATGCAGCCGCTGCGGAGCGTACGTCTACAAGTAATTGTGTACAGCTAGATGCTGGTTGTACAAGGGACTCCGCGGCCACGCGCAGGACGGCGTCGATTGGAAAGCGGGCCCCAGCGCCCACAAGGGCGCGACTGAGGGCGGGCACGGTATTTGTCATTGCATACTTCGCGCACTAGTATAGGCGCCTTTCGTCGAGTTAAGTTAGGAAGGGTCAACGATCTACCGCGACAGTTGATGCAGGTTGTCCGCATGCAGGCTGTCAAGCGGTGACGACTCACATCTCCATTGCATACATACACAGTAGCAGAGGATTGCAACATGACACTGGCACTTAACTTGCAGTCATAATTCGGGACTGGCCGCGATGCAGGCTACGGCGCCCTCGGCTCTTCAGGTCTTCCTGCGTGCTGCAACGAACTTGCGTTCTGCAACTCTAGCTCTCAGCGGAGGAGGTGCCGGTAGGCGGCCAGTCGTCTTCGTTGCAAGCCGCAACACCCCCAGCAGCCCCTCACCCTCCATGCCACTCACAGATACGCGCCCACCCTGCCTACAGGAACGCTGCCATGGCAACGGATGCCTCCTAAATCAGCGCTGCTCCTGCTACTGCCACAACAAGATGTAGCATCGACGCCCCACGCAGCAGCTTTGGGGTCATGGGCCGTGTCACAGGGACTCACGGGGCTGTCCCAGACGCAGCACCTCACCTCTCGTACCACCGGCTCCCGGCCGTACAGTCAGCCAACAACGGATGGTGCTCACGCGCGTGGAAGCAACGCCAGCACTGCCAGCAGCAGCAGCAATGGAAGCAGAGGCAGGGCGGCCGGTGGCGAAAGCGGGAACGCAGGCGCTCGCCGCTCAGGCGAGGGTACGGCAGCGTCCGGTGCTGCTTCGGCTAGTGCAGCGAAGCAGCAAGGTGGAGGTGGTTGGAAGAAAGGGGGCTACTGGCAGAAACACAAGAAGCGGGAGTGGAACGGCCAGGGGGGCAAGGGCTGGGGCAACTCTGGCGAAGCCGTTCGTGCTGCAGAGTCGCGGGGGGCAGGCGGCGGCAGTCAGGACCAGGATGGCAGGAGGCAGGGGAGCGGGGGTCCAGGGGCCCAGGACACGGTGAAAGGAGAGGCGAAAGTACTGGCGCAAGCGAGCAGCAGCAGCAGCAGCAGTAGCAGCACGGTGGGCGATGCAGGTGGTGTGGCGCGGCTGGAGGGCCACGGGGAGGGTGGCATTGCGACCGCTGGCCAACCGTCGGAAGCTGGTGCCGCACAGGTGTGTGTGAGATCCGCGCAGGTGTGTGTGAGACGGAGTGCAAACTGGATCGTGCCTTGGCACGTGGGGACGCTTCAGGGGCAGGCGGGGTCCGAGGACGAACTGTCTGTTCCGCCGTGTCTGTCGTGCGTGCGTGGAGCGAGCTACTAGGCTACAGTTACTTCCCCGGGGGGGGGGACAAAGTACTAGTAACACGAGTGAAACGGCACTGGTGGTAGCAGCTGCCCCGGGGAGGGGGGGCAACGGCTGTTTTGTTCCCCTCCTGTCCTTGTGTTTCCACCGTACCGTCTTTGTCTGTAAACCACCGTCCGTGGAGCAGGTGACGCCTGCGGTAATTGCAGTACAACCGCGAGAGGTACTGCAGCGAGGGCAGTACACGCTACGGCTGTACGACCTGCCGCAGCGCTGCCGTACGGCGGAGGAGGAGCGGTGCCTAGAGGCGGCGCTGGAGGTGGTGCGCAGGTGGGTGTGGGAAAGCAAGTCGGAGCGTGTGCGCGCAGGGCTGGATGGCTGGTGCAGGTGATGCGCATGCGGGTGCATATGCGGGTGCGTAGCATTTACCCGGTATGTGCAAAATGGTCGAGGTCCTGGGTGGCTGGTTCACATGATAACCCTCTGCGCTAGCGCACGCGAGTGCAACATGACCCATGCAGGCTGCGCCAGGCTGGCCATGTCCTCTCGTTATGACCACTGAGCGTGTGCCGACCCAAGTGTCTGACTCCCCCTGTGCGCTGCAGGCTGCGCCAGGGCAACCACTCTGCGCTGTTTGCCGGCGGCTGGGTGCGCGACCAGTTCATGGGCCGCCCCTCGTACGACATCGACATCGCAACCAACGCCGATTGGTACCAGGTACGGCACTTTCATTGTACGGCAACACCGCCAATGTCTGACGGTGGGCCGCACGGCAAGGTCACTCCAGGCCGTCACTGCGCGATGGTACCACCACCCTTGACCCTTCATTTGGCAGCCTTGCCATGACCTTAAAAACCCCTTGCCATGGCATGTGTCCTTACGCCGTTGTAAATATACTCCATGGCACTTTCTTCGCCCGCTCCTCCCCAGAAGCTGCTTTAATGTTTGTAAGTAATACCACGCAACTGCTTCGCTGCACGCTCCATGTAGCGATGTAGGTATCTCTTCATGCGTGGTGGTTTTTGTACCTGCCCGCAGGTCATGCAGCTGTTTGGGCCGTCCTACGGGGGAGGAGGAGGAGGGGCAGGGGCAGTAGCGGGCGCAGGCGCAGGAGGTGGGGGAGGCGCAACGCTGGCTTCCTCGGGCCGGTGCCGCTACAAGGGCGGCACCACGGTGGACGTGAGCGTGGGCTATCACACGTTCGAGGTGACCAGCTTCAGGGGAGGCACGCGGGACCCTGGCGAGGAGGCAGAGTGGCGGGACGCAGGTGCGGGCGTGGCGTGGTGTGGTGCGGGGGTAACGGCGGAGCGGCAAAGCGGCCACCGGGAACCCCAGTTGGCTTGGGGTGGTGGTGTGGCGGTGTGGGGATCGGCAGTAGAGGAGCTGGCTTGGGAGACGGCCGGCATGCCGCGTGTGTCGTAGTTCTGCCGTATGCCGTACCGCTGTCGACTGCCGTACGGTAGCTAAATGTGTCAAGGCCGTGTGTATTGTCTGCCCGTTCACCCCTCCTGCAGCCCTGCGCGATTTCACCATCAATGCGCTCTTCTTTGAGCCCGAGCTGCCGCCAGCAGCTGCGGCCAGCGCGAAACCACAACAGCAGCAGCAGCAGAAGGAACAGCCAATGCCCAGTGGCGCTGCAGCAGCACCACCACCACCAACAACAACAACAACCGGTGCCCAGTCGCCCTCCACGACCCACGAAGCCGGCGGGGATCCCTCGGCGCCTGCTGTCGCACCCGCACCTGAGGCGTCCGCTGCGTCCGCTGCACCTCCCCCAGCAGCAGCATCGGAAGCACCTGTGCCCGCACCACCTGCGGACCCACAGTCCCTGCAGACATCGCAAGCAACGACGCCCACGCCTGCACCAGCGCCACCGGCGGCCAGCCCACAGCCCCTGCAGCTGCGTGGTGTGGTCAAGGACTACGTGGGCGGTGTGGAGGACCTGGAGAGGCGCGTGCTGCGCGTGTACCCGCATTTCAGGCTGCTGGGCCACAGCCAGTCCAGCGTGGAGGTGCGTGCTGCATGTGTAGTTGTGGCACCTTCCTGCACTTTGATCAGTTTAAATCCAAGCCTTGCCGTTGCCGAACGGAACTTGTTCGTGGCGTAGTGGTTGACTTGTCCGGCTTCGGCTCCAGCGGCAGGCAAGCAGAGGTCGTGCGACTGCGCCCCATAGCTCACCTGAGAAGTACTCGCCTTGGGGATCCCATGCATAGAGGCGGAGGGCTGACCTTCCTGCCCTGTGCTGTGTGTACGGTACTTGTGCACATGGGCCTCAGCGTCTATAGCTCTGGGCTGCTGGGCTTGGCACTTGCATGCGCGGGATTTTCTTCTTCATACCTGGTGGTGTGAGCCATTTTCCCATCTGGCTTGGACCCACTGGGCCCTCTGCTGCACCAATGGCTGTTTGGGTGTTCCCTTGATGGAGCGCTTTGCCTCCGCATGTTGCTCAGTGCTTGAGTGCATGGCGAAACCTTCGTATGTTGCTGGCCCCTTTATTTGTTTGACCCCACTTGCTTGTTTCGCCCGCATGGCCTGGAACTGGCCTCTATCCGCACCTCTCCACCTGTTGCGCTGCCTCCGATGTACCTCACCCAACGATTAGTCGGACCTACAGAACGCACGAGGCACGCCTATCAACTGTGTACCACCACCGCACACGGGCCCTACCCCATGCCCCCCACCCCCGCACCCATGCCTCGCCCCTTGACCGCGCTGCTCCAGGCCGACCCCATCCGTGTGCTGCGCGCCGCCCGCATGGCCGAGGACTTGGGCCTTGCCGTGCACCCGCACAGCGAGGCGCTCATACGCAGAGCGGCGCCGCTGGTGCGGGTCAGCGGTAAGTCGCACCGCGGTGAGTCAAGCTGGTCTCAGCTCGTCCGTAATGAACGGCAAATGTACCCGCGACTGACTGTATTGGCTGGGAAGCGCGTTTTCAAGTGCAGCGTGGTATAAGCCACAGCACAGGACAGGTGCAAGGCCTGTGGCCATGGGTTGCGGCGAACTTTCTGTTGGCGATGCTGCTCTCTTACGTCCCCTGCTTCCTAAATGACTCCTTGCCGCGTGTCGCAGAGGCCGAGCTGGGCGACGCCGACAAGGCCCCCGGCAGCCGCCAGTACGTCACGCGCAGCCGCGTACTGCGCGAGCTGGCCAAGATGAACGACATGGACGTACGGCACGTGGGCAGTACCGCGGCGGTGGCGTCGCCGGCAGCGGGCGCCTCGAAGCACGAGCAGGACGGCGGGGCGGCCAACGGTGGAGGGGACGGCAGCGGCGGCGGCAGCGGCAGTGTGCGGTTCGGGGCTGCCCTGGAGCGTTGCAGAGAGTGGGGCGCGCTGGAGGCGCTGCTTCCCAAGCTGCAACAGGTGGGTACAGCCTATTGCGTGGGCCCTCCGCACCACAGCCGCGGCGGGGCCATCAGCCCCCGGGGGAGGCTGTCTGGCCTGGTATAGAGCGTGTAGAGCTGCAACCCCCCGCTCCTACACTCCGTTCACTGCCTCCTCACCGCTTGCACCCATGCTGACTGTCCTGCCCTCGGTCCGCCTCAGCTCACAGCCTCAGTTGCAGCGGGCTGGTTTGGGTTGGGTCGTGTTTCGCAGCCCGCCATTTAGCCCGCACGGCCCTTCGGCTCGCAGCCAGCCCAGCTTTACTGGGAATATGAATAAGTATTGCTGGTTTGTGCTGTCGTCCGTCAACCTACTTTCTCTTCTCGCGCAGTCACCAGCGTTCCCATGCTTCCCTGACGCCTTACACGGGTTCCTCGCGCTTGACGCGTGCCCCACCTCCCACTGCTGCTACCCCCGCCCTCCCCAGGCTGGCCTGCCCCAGGTGCTGACCGGCGTGTTCCCCCGCCTGCCCGCCGCCCTGCCCCTGGAGCTCAAGCTGGCATGCCTGGTGGTGGGACACGGCCCGCTGCCCTCCAGCACCCTGGAGCAGTACGAGAACGTGAGCGGCTCGTACGACACGTGCCACGTGCCACACGACACACGCGCACGGATCATGCTTATCAAAAATCACGGCACGGGGGCATACGCTTGCCCCCATGTGTTGCATGCCATGCTGTAGTGGCTGCACCATTGGCAGCGTGGATTCCGACCAAGTCATCCCGCAGTAACGCCGCCTGTTGGCCGTTGCCTGTGGACCGCCAACTGCCCGTGCCGTGTGCCCATGCACAGGTGCGGCTGCTGACCGGCGAGGCGCAGCGCCCCGCGCAGACGCCCTGGTGTCACATGCTGTGCAACCTGACCGCGCTGATGCGGGAAGACAAGATGGCCGCACGGTGCAAGGTGCTGTGGCGGGAGCTGCTGGCGAGGCGGCAGACAGGTGGGGGGCGGGGCGCTAGAACGGCAGTTTCTGGTAGACCGGGGTGCACTGATTGCTAGGCGGGAGCTGCTGACAAGGTGGCAGACAGATGGAGGCGGAGCGCGGTGCAGCAGATACCGTTGACTTAGGGGTGCAAAACCTGCGTGCAAAGAGGGAGCATGGTGGGCCCCGCTGAAAATTGTCAGGGATGCCCAGCGGCGCCCCGTCTTGGCAGCCGATCAGCAGCTTAGGGTAGCGCCGTGCGCGTCCGGTGTTTTACGGCTTTTGAGCGAGTTGGGAGACATCTCCCGACGTCGTATTGCGATGTGAACGCCGACGTTGCTTGACGGGATACTTTCCTTTGCCTTGGCCTTGCCTTTCCGTGTCGCTGTCCAACAGACCTGGTGGTCCAGGCGTTCGGCGCGTTCGTGCCCCCCACGGCGCTACCTGGGCTGCACGAGTTGGTGGAGGCACATAGGGCCACGCTGCTGCAGGACAAGCAGCAGCAGCAGCAGCAGGGGCAGGAGCAACGGCAGCAGCAACAGCAGTTTTATGGGAGGCAGCAGCAGCAGCAGCGGTACAAGGCTGGCACTAGGGACGGAGGCAGGCAGTAGGTAGATGTAGCGTGTTGCGGGTACTGTTTGTTGGTCTGTGCTGTGGGACGCTGGGTGTGCTGTAGGCAGGGCGCGCGGCGTGGTTCTGGAGTTCTTCGCGGAACGCGAGAAAACGGCAGTTAGAGAGCATCTATTTGCATGCAAACAATGGAGTTGGTTGGCAAGATCAGAGCTAACAAGGTGCATGGGGTGGATGGGCCCGCAGGTCGCCGTTAGCTGCATCGCTGTTATTATGATTGAGCGCGCTGCCCTCCATGTGCGAGTTGCTTGGGCAAAAAGTGTAGTGCTGGTACCAGTAGGTTTGGCCAATTGCCTGCCGTAGTCTTCGGGTCTAAGTGGGAGTTTGGTGCATAGTGAACCGCATGTGTGCTTGTCACAAGTGGGGAGGGGTGATCCCACGTGTGAACCTGGGATAGCGTGTGTCCTGTGGTGCATATGTTGCATAGGACCTCCCGCAGCGCTGATTCGGGGGCTGGGCGCTTATGAGGCATGCCGGCTTCGTAGCTTTGTGGATCATGGTGAAATCGGCCAATACGGTAGGCATGGCGGTTCATTAGGAGCAATTGACTGACGAGAGAACAGGGAAGGCTGTCCACACCCAGCGTCCCAGGGAGAGGGCCTGAGGGGGCGTAGCAAGCGTCGTGGCGTTTCGTGTGGGCTGCCGGACAGAGTACCGGTGTAAAAGCTGAGCAGGTTCAGGCGCCTAAGCCGCAACTGTGGGTAACGCACGAGTACACAACAGCAGGAGACCGGCGCGTTGGGTGTCTGTCTGCGACGACGGCAGCTTTGTTAAGGTGTAACTGATGCGGCACAAATTTAGTTCGGCAGGACGTACAACTGCTATGACCTTGCTCCCTCCCTGCTGCAGAGACAGGCATGATCAGAAGGGTTGTGAGGGTTTGGGCAACGAGGCGTGTCATGCGGTGTACTGTTGCGTACGGCAACATGCGTCATGCTGCCAACGCAGCGGCTTGGCTTCACTGCCGCATATGCGAAAATAGCAATAGCAAGGTCTTTTAGCCGCTGATCGGGAAGCTACACCCTCAGGCCGACCAGAACGAACAGCCGGTTTTCGCTGCCTTCGGCTTGCTCTTGCCCTGTCGCCCCCCAACTTAAGGCGTCGTTTGTTTCTGTATAGAACCTTGCGATAAAGCCTAGAGGACAGATGACTGCCTCCTCGCTGAGTACGCTTGTGCTAGGCATGTTGGTGGGCGTGACCGCGCGGTCGACGCCTGGCAACCCTCACGATCCTGAATCTCGGAAGCGTATTGTGGTCAGTGATATGCTCGTTGAATACATCTGACCCGTGCTGCAGCACGTCGAACAGCTGCAGCCAAAGCGGGACTGAAGACATGGCGGCAATCATATTCATTGGCAAAACATGCTGTTAGTCTTACTGGCTCAAATGGCGCTCGCCTGCGCAGACGCTTGACCCAGACGCGAAAATATACCTGTATCAAGGTTTCTTATCGCCAGGCGAGTTTGTGCAATGCACAACAGCATATGCAACATTCGCGTCATGTATGGGACCTAGGCGACGCAAGGGTGGATAGGAGACTGTTGCAATTCGATCGTCTTGCATGCGACGCGACAGGCACATTCTGCCTCGAACCTCTAGCAATGTTTTCATGTTACTCTCTTTATACAGAGGAATGCGACTACCTGAGGATGAAGGCGGAGAAGCGCCTTGAGCGCAGCGGCGTAGTGGACACGGCCACTGGCGCCCCCGTGGTCAGCGACATCCGCACGAGCGACGGGATGTTCTTTGAACGTGGGGAGGACGCCATCATCGAGGGTGGGTGCGTAGTTTGAGAGGACAGGGCTGCACCACATGGTTGCTCTCAACCCCAAGCGCCTCCCTGCCCCTGTGCCTGCCGCACATGCACTGCCCTGCGGCGCCCTCGTTACACCACGCAGCTGCTTTCCTGGTGCGCAGCTGTCGAGCAGCGCCTGGCCGACTGGACCATGACTCCCATCTGGAACGGGGAGGGCCTGCAGGTGCTGCGCTACCGCAAGGAGCAGAAGTACGACTCCCATGTGAGTACTGCCTGTGCATAAAGCACACGGCGCTGTAGCATCAGTCTGCTAAAACATTGGGTGACGTTGGCTGAATGCCGTATGGCGATGCGACATGGAAATGCAACTACCTCCTTCGCTCCTCCTGCACGCTGAGGAGCGCTTCCCTCCCTGCGTGCCGTTTCCCCTTTCCCTCTGCAGTGGGGTAAGGTGGTTGTGGAGCACCTAGACGGAGGCAGCTGCGTGTACGCGCCCATGCAGCCCAGAGCGTACAGTACAGCGGTGCAGCAGCAAGGGGACGGGTCGAAGCGGGTATCCTCCTGCAGGTGGCTTGACAGCATTCAACTACTAGGGCGCACAGCTACAGCAGGCGCAGTAGGCGGGATGAACCTGAGGCCAGACCCATGCAGTGTCGGCGCCATGCAGGTTGCCACGAGGCCGGTGCAGTGGCAAGCTAGGCGAGGGCACCTGGGTGGGGGCCCGCGTGGGCAGGCGGGATGTTGCTGCACGTGCCTAGAGCCCGCGCTTGTGCTGCCAGCTAACGCACTCGTGCATGTTGCCGCTCTGGCGCAACCCCGCGGGGCCTGTGTACATGAGGGGCTCCCTTCCGGGCGGTGGCCCTGATGGGCACGGTGCACGCGAGTGGCGAGGCGTATCCCGGTCTGATGCTGATACCTGATCTCCCGCACCCCCCTGTGTTTTATCCCTGGCGCCTTGCGCACCGACTGTGGCGCACTCGGCAGACTACTTCTTCCACAAGGTGGGTGGGCGCCTGTGCGGCTTGGGTCGTGCACCAAACTAAACGCGAAGCTGCGACGGTCTTGTGCGATTTTCCGTGTTTGGGAAATAGATACATGCTAGACGGGGTTCTTGTACGCCGGCGGCGGTGTTGAGCCTAGCGGGTGTGCGGCTGGGGCCTAGCGGGACGCAGTGGTTGGCAAGCGCCATCCACAGCGGCTTCGTGGCCGGTGCCGCTCACGCACAAACCGCACTGCGGAGCCCAGGGGAGCTTCGGTGCTGCCGGCACCTGCCTGGTCTCGTCCCTTTGCCTCAACGGCCTGCTGTCGCCACCTATCACGCTGCAGGAGGGCGGCGACAACGGCGGCAACCGCTGGTCCACGGTGCTCATGTACCTGACTGACACGGAGGCAAGTGGGGTACGCGTGAAGCGCGAGGAAACCGTGTGAGGCGTCAGGGAAGCACGTTAACGTCGGTGCCTGCATAAAAAGAGCGAGTTGGTTGGCGAAACGAAGCGAGCATACAAATACTTACCAAGTGGGGTATGACTGGGTGCACCACCGGTGCACACAACCCCTGTCGATTCCGTGCCACGCGTGTCCACTAACGGGCGGGCGGCTGGCTCTGGGTGCGGTTCGGGGCATTCTGCTGTCGACGCATGTCCTAAGACGTGGCACTGGTGCACACTCGCCCGGGTGTAATACGCACCACGTGTGCCCCGTACCGGGAGGGCGGGCGGCCCTAGGTGGGCTCAGGGTCATTCCGCTGTAGACGCATGTCTCGGACGCTCGCCATCCTGCCCACCACAGGCACCCTGCTGGCCATGCCAGGCATGTCTAGAGCAGGGTCAAAGCTGCTTCGTGTTTAGGTTGTCCTTTTGCGGCCGAAGTGCTTCTCCCACTGCCCAGCACCCATCACCTGCTGTCCACCCCCGCATCGGCCCGACCACCAGCATATGCTCTTCCTCGGCTGGCTTGCTGAGCTTGCTGCTGCCGCTGCGTTGGCCGTGTGCTGCCCCCGTAGGAGGGCGGCGAGACCGTGTTCCCCAAGATCCCCGCCCCCAACGGCATCAACGTGGGCTTCTCCGAGTGCGCCAAGTACAACCTGGCCGCCCGCCCGCGCAAGGGAGACGGTAGGTGCTTCGGGACGCTGGCGGCGGGTTGCCGCTGTGCGGAAGAGCTAGCACGCGTGGATCGCCCCACTCGCGGTCCCCGAGTCCCTAAGCTAATCATGGGCAAGCCACCTCTCCATGGACGTCGTACCACATGCCAGTCGGCGTACGGTACTTCAGTAGGCGTGTCCCATTGCTGCAACCTTGGCACTTTGAACAAGCCGGTGTACGCCCGCGCTCCCAGCCCTGCTGTTCCACTCCCATGAAGCCCTGTGCCCTATGACCTAGGTACGCTTACGTGCCCCTGTGCGCCCCCATGACCCCGTCCGTGCAGCCCTGCTGTTCCACTCCATGAAGCCGGGCGGCGAGCTGGAGGAGCGCTCCATGCACGGCGCCTGCCCCGTCATCAAGGGCGAGAAGTTCTCCATGACCAAGTGAGTTGAAGGGTGCGGTAATGGGAGGTACAAGCGCAATTCCAAGGCATGTTCTAGGGACGAAACTCCTGTCTAAATCGAAGTGGCATGTGCGGTTACTAGGGAGAAGCTCTTCATGACCAAGTGAGCGGGGCGGCGGAACACAGCTACAGCTACGAGCAGTCGCGGGCCCAGCTGGAACGATGCGTGGGACTGGAGTTGCCTGGACGTGCTTGATCCGCTCTGTGCTCCTTCCCTGCACATGGGCTGAACACCACTGGTGCTCTGACGCTACTGATTCACGCCTACGACGCCTTGCTCTTCACAGTTGCCGCTCCCCGTGTCGCAGGTGGATCCACGCCAGCCAGTACGTCATGAACGACGCCTACGACCAGAAGGCAGCGGAGTATCGTTCGCGCCTGGGCAGGGGGCCGCTGGGCGGACCGCATGCCGGGGAGCTGTGAGCGCCGCGCGGTCTGGTCTGGTCTGGTCGAATGAGAGGGGGGGGGGAAGGCAATACCTCGGGAAAGGGTTTCCGCGTGGGGAGCGGGGCCTGGGCCGCACGGTCTGGCCTAGTGACAGCGGAGGCGGCTGTCCAGGGGTTGGGGGACGGCTGGGGCCTATATAGGTTGCGGGCATGCGGCGGCGCTGTGGGGCAGCCGCTTGGATGCCCGGGGGGTCTGCTGGTCATGTTGGCAGCAGCGTGCCTAGCGGAATGCTGAGTGGTCTTGTCTTGGGCCTGGTGTGGGAGTCGGAGAGCGGCGCTAGTACCGTACACGCTGTTGGGGGACTGGATACTGTCGGGTGCAGGAGAGCCAGGAAGGTTGGCAGCGTTGTCAAAATTTCATGGTGGTTGCACGATAATACGGCGGCCGCATGCCGTCTGTGATCAAGCGTCAAAGGTCATGAAGAGTCCAACAGGCAGGCAAATAATGTGGTCGATTGCGTACGTGCAGTGCGCGTGCGTGTGAGTACTTGTTAACTATGACGGGCCACAGGACATAACAAGGCAACCACGACGGACAGGTGCATGCGGGGCTGCATGGCTGCACCCCTCAAAATCGCACTGTAAACCAAAAACACAGATGGCCCGCTCCAATCAATTGCATACAGTAGCGTGTTAGTAGACGACGACCGCCGTACTAGCAGGCACCATGACGCATGGACCCGCGCCGATCTGCGGACTGCTCGCCACAGTATAGCACTATTCATCCTGCCGCGTTGATCCCCTTGCACGCTGGGCCCAGGGCTGGGCCATTACTTCTTCTTGTCCTGAACGGATGGGGTTTGGCGGGGGGTGGGGCTGGCAGACGTCAGCAGCAATTGTGGTTACTCGAGAGCCGTGGCAGCGGTCGGATGGGTCGAGTGTTACCCCCACCGGGTGCAAATGCGGTGGCGGCAGTGCGCACTTGCAGGTCTGCAAGCAGCGACATTCCACCGCAAGGGCCGTCACGCACATTCGCGGTCCCTGGCTGCCACCTTGTGTACCGTACCCCGGCGGATGGTAGGTGCAGCCCAGACATGCCGTTCCTGACTCACCCGCACGTATCGGTCAGCTTCTAGGAGGTGTAGGTTGTGCAGTGCGCGAATAGCCCTGCAGAGCAACAAAGGCGGAGACCATATTGCAGATGCCCGGTCAGGGGCTTTAAAAGGACCCTTTATGCAGCTGTGCCACACGCTGTCGGTGTGGTGCCAGATCCCAGCGACCCACGGACCACCGCCCAGTCCAGTGTGGGAGCCAACGGCCCACTTACGCCTCCTTCTGCTCCTTGATCTGCAGGACCGTAGCGTTGAGAGGAAGTCACTTTGGCTGTATGTTTAAATGATGCAGGGTGGCATCGGAACCTTCTGCCTAAGGACGGTCAGGGCCCTGAACCAGGCCCCGGCACGAGGCCCCCCCTACCTTGTCGTCATCCACCTCGTCCTTGTTTGCTTTAAACTGCTGACGTACTTGAGCTATTAGAACGCCTTCATTTCCTTGCTGTCATGTAGTTCAGCACAGCGCGAAGTGTAAGCGTTGTGCTCAGCTGCTGGGAACAACCATCGCAGAAGCGCGGAACGCACATCACGCACTCACTCTTCTCCCGAAGTACTTCGCCATCAGCAAGCAATCTTTGTAGAGCTGCAAAAAGGCCAGTAGATCAGCGCTGATGCAGCCTAGGCAAAGTAGCTCATATCGCTTGGCGGTGCAGTGCCAACCTTCTTGACGGAAACCTCGCGGAATATCTTGTCCATGGCTATTAGTATCAATGTAACCTATACGAATGTCGCCTTCGCAGGGGAGTCAAATTTGGCCAACCTGCGTACGGCAGGTTGCAAGCAGCCGACGCGAACAAGCATGACAGCCAGAACAGCTGCCCATGTGCACGCATGTAAGAGCCGTGTTGCACAGGCACCTCACCCAACTGCGCATGGATTCGCTGAGGCAGTGGTATGCGGCTACCCAGTACGGGAACACATGCAGAGACACCACAACTCGGGAGCATGCCCCCGCCACCGCAGCAGGCCATTGTAGAGTTCCTCCACGCCCCACCCGCTCCGCCCTTGCACACGGGCAGCAAGGCTGCTGCCACCTGGTACATCTTCCACGGTATCAGGACGGCGTACACGGCTTGCAGCTGGCCAGGCAAACCCCCACAAAAGGCGCAGGCCCGCATCCATTCACAAGAACACACGCTGGGAGAGCATATCGGTAAGCCGCAAGGAAGACAGGGAGTCACACAGCCAGGGAACACGCGACAACAGGCCAGGAAAAAAATAGCAGCCAGGCGACACAGGAGCGCCCAATCAAAGACCACCGCCAACGGTCAAGCCACGGGTCAAGCAATTTAGAACCATCTCCAGGCGTGCCTGGCTCAGCCCAGGGCGACCCCCAGGCCGAGCACAGCCCCTGACCCTCTTCAACCCTACCGACACACAGCCCTACCTGACCGCGTCATAGGCCGTGTGTGTACAGCCGCAACGTGCAGAGGGGCCGAAGAGTGGGCAACGCTGGCCAGTGGGGACACAGGAGCAGATGTAGGGGATACACACGTACCGCGCATCGGCCATGCCATGCAGCATGCAACACGTGCATTGGGCCCACAACACAGCAGCATGCAGAGCATACCGTAGGCAATGCTGTCACATGCAACCTGGCCAGAGTACACGTGCAGGTCTGCGGGGAGACAGGACACCGCGCACCGCTTCAGTTCGTGCCGGCATGCCATGCACAGCAGGGGAGCTCCCCTGATGCACAGGAGGGGCCCCCAACCCTGTGCACCGCACGCTGAGGCCAATGACGAGCGCAAGGTAGGAACCCTATGACGCCTGCAGAGTGTAACAGTTTACGGTGGTCCCGACAGTGGGACTCCGTATAGTCCTACCTGTGAGTCAACCCAAGGGACCTGTCCCCAGGGCTCCTGACCGTGCCCCGCGGACCACCCAAGGACCATCCCACATGGCAAGATAAGCTATGTGGTAGCATACCAACGCACCAGCGTCCGTGTGGAGGCGTGATCCTCTTGACGCGCACGCACCGCTCGCTCCCCACCTGCAGTGAGCAGCAGGTCAAGGGGGTTTAACCGGTCGGCAACAGGAGGGCCCTCAGGCGTCACGGCTTGACGAATTTTATGCAAACACAATACGCACAAACGAACATACGGCCTCCTAGCCGGGAGCAAAACAGTCCGACCAGCCTGGATCGAACAGGCGACCTAAGGATGACTTCATAGCACGATTACAGTCCTTCGCTCTTCCAGCTGAGCTATGGTCGGCAGCTTGTCACCATTGAAATTCGAACAGCACCAGGGCAAAATTGCATTCCCGAACGTGCAGTCCTCACCTTCCCCGTTTCTGAAGGTAGGCAGCGTCCTAGGTGGCGCCCCCCCCCCTGCGACTCTTTGCTGTTGCAACAGTCCCGCAACGCAACAGGTTCAGCTGACGACGGGAGTCATGGGGTCATCGGTCATGGGGTTCGGTTGCACAGTCGCCAGGTGACTGCATTGGTACGGCATCTTCTGTGGGTGCGGACTGTTGAGGGGTGCCAGTGCGTGTGCAAGGGTGGGATCATTCCGCCACGGGCAGACGGACGTGGTATGCAAGGAACCCAGGCTACGCAGTGAAAGGCAGTATGTGCATCCTGACAGCGTAGGCAGTGCGCACTGCAAACGGCTACTGCGCCAGTTCTTACTTTTGCTTTCACTGTTGTGTGCCTTCAGAGATACCCACCCCTCGACCACACCCCAGAGTCTACAGGGTCTTCAGGGGCCGCTCGTGGGGCCTGCGGGGCCGCTCGTGGGGCCTGCAGGCCTTCGCACTTGTAGCGCCGTCGCGCCATGGCTGCGACCGCAACACAGCGAAACGGTATGCTTACTTAGCACTGTATGAACTTCTCACATGGGCGTTGGTTCTGGTTTTATGCGCTGTGTTGAGGAAGGGCTGGGGATGCTTGCGCCGAACCAAGAGGGAATGCTCTTCGATGCATTGACTT
This sequence comes from Chlamydomonas sp. KOR1, assembly GCA_036984285.1. Taxonomy (NCBI): domain Eukaryota; kingdom Viridiplantae; phylum Chlorophyta; class Chlorophyceae; order Chlamydomonadales; family Chlamydomonadaceae; genus Chlamydomonas; species Chlamydomonas sp. KOR1. Next base: position 108,886 of record BQMZ01000370.1, read on the forward strand.
CCTCCTTGTCACGTCTGTGCATTACCGCAGCCAGATTGACCTCTGGACAAACGGAAGAGCATGCCCCGCGAACTTGTCATTTGTTTGCGGGAAGGGCCTCCGGAACCTACCTTATGCAATTGATGTCGCCTGTATGCCCACGTGATTTCTTCTTGATGTGATGCCGACATGTCGCAGAGGCCCTTTCGACCAGGGTTTCAGAGATCCCCTCCACCGAGCCCCGAAGCCTGGCTCCACATGCGCGAGCCGGCAAGCCTCATGCTATTCATACAACTGATTTGCGGTAGAGCTCAAGTCCAGCAGACCATCAGCTGGTTTGGAAGGGTCCAACCCATGTGTCGCTTCGTGTCCTTCACATCCAGTATACTGAAACGCTTACATAGGTCATTGCAGCCAACCGAAGCAAACGGCAGTTTTACAAATTCTGCAGGAGAGATTCACAGGATCCCAGGTTTTTTCTGCTTCCGCCGTACTGCCTGCGCATGAATGCTGCACCCTGCACTGCAGGCAGACCCCTCCTAGTGTGCCGCCAGCACGCCAGGTGCGCATCCACTCCGCCCGAACTGGACGCACATCCTGCGGCGTAACAAGCCTCACAACCAGTGTACTGCACCGGTACACGCTAACCTTTACACACTCGCAGCCATCCTGCACTTCTGCCTTGAACCAGTAGTGATTCCGACCGATAAACCCAGACAGGACCCAGGCACCCCAGGTGCCAAGAAGTCACCGGCCAGCACCGGGCAAAGGGCACATGGGCAGAGGGCAGCGCTCCCCGTGCACCTTTGCAACACGTCAAAATCCCATGAACGCCTGGTGCGCAGCACCTACAGGCGCGAGGCCCTGAAATTAGCGCCAAAAGACCACCTGCAACACCACACGCAAGTCGCAACAAGCGGCTCCTGCCCGTCCACTTCACCACTGCTACCTCTCACACTGGTACTCGGTGTCAGCCTCAACCTCAGCCTCGGACATTACAGTAACCCCACTTGTACTGCCCGTGCCAGCACTGCCTACCGTAGACTTCCAGTGGTCAAGTATTTCGCCATCCCGCACATCATCCTACCATGCTGCTCAGTACACACTGGTGACGGGTTGCAGCACACAAACCTCCCCCAGCATGGGGCTGCACTGAGCCAACACCAGATTCTGCGAGTGTTGTATCTCGTATGCCGGCTGTGCAGAACAAGCAACTCGCCGCAGCCGCAGCTGCAGTAGCAGCAGTGCCAGTGCAAGAAGCACAGCGAGCAGCACCTGAGCCGTCGCATCCCCTCCAGCAGGCTGACACCTGCCGCAAAGAACACCTCCGCTTAGCCGCCAATCCACCGGCGCGCTGCAAAAGGCCTGCCCCGCCGCCACCGCCACCGCCTTGGCCTTCGGCAGTACACTTGTACTGCACATCAGCGGCCGCCCGCAGTCACGCACTTGATCGTACATCCTTGCTCGCACAGCCACGATTCCGTTCTGCGCCTTCCTTGTGGACGCTGCCACAAGTCCCTAGCCCCACAGCACGCCAGCCCGCGATCAGCACACGGTGCCGGCACGTATGACTGCAACCCACGTACGGTACACCGCTGCGGTACTGCGGGACACGTGTGCAGGTACGGCAGCGCGCCCTATCCGTACACCTGGCGGTACACGGACACCGTACCGTTCTGCCCCGCTGCGTACACCTCCACCGTGGCGCTGTTCCACGCGATGTCCAGGTAGGGGCGGGCCAGGGGCGAGGTGGTGACGGGGGTGGTGGAGGCGCCGCCGTCCAGCAGGTCCACCGTGTGCAGGTTGCGCTGGGTGCTCACTGTGTATTAGGGGCAGGAATGAGGCATGTGTGTTAGCGGGGGCGAGGTGGTGAGGACGGTACACCGCAGAAAAATTACGCTTACGGTAGTGTTGACTGTCTGTGACGGAACGCACGGCAAACCACCACGTCAATTCTTGGGTTGGACAGGATGAGGCGATCATTTGATACCGTGCGCGGGCCGCCCTGCTTGTCCACTGACATCCCCATTGCAGACTAGAACGCGTCGCTAATACACCAGGGAACATCACATTCCTGCTCAAGGTGGAGCAGGCACCTTGACCTCTCTTCCCCCGTCACCCACCTGCCGCGCGGTTGCCGCAGTAGCGGGTTGGCCTTGTTGCCTACACCCACACGGACATCTCACCTTCCCTCTCCTCCAAGACCCTTCTGTTCCCCACCACCCACCTGCCACGCACTCACCGAGCAGGCCGGCCTTGATGCCCAGCCCCCACCCCTATCCTGGCAACCCAGCGTCCTCTTCCCCCTCCCATGCACCGCCCTTGCCACATCAACAACTCCCCACAATATTGCCCGTACCCACCTGCCACGCAGTCGCCCAGCGGGCTAGCCTTGATGCCAAGCACTGCGCTGCCGTCGGGGATGGAGGTGGCGCGGGGGGCGGCGGAGGAGCGCAGGTCCCACAGGTGCACCTGGGGGAGGGTGGGGCCGGCGCCGACCGTTGAGTGCATGCAATATGAGATGGCCGTGGCAAGGGAAGCAGCGGGGATTCCGCCTGTGCTGGTGAACGAGCATCATGTCGTCCGGCTGAATGCGCACCGAAACAAGCAAACATGGCTACGGACAGTCAGCGGGCGAGTCAGATGTAACGAGAGGTATGATGATGGGGTGCAAGGGGAGCTGGCCGTGGCATGCCGGTCATTGGTCCGGCACCCGGTGCCCATCGGTCTGACCCACGGTACCCCACAAGCGGGCACACACGCGTACCTTGCCGTCCAGCGAGCCTGAGGTCATGCTTGTGTCTGTGGTGACCACCAGCCCCGTCACGCTCTGGCTGTGGGCCTTGGAGCGCCACGAGCCGGCGGGGGGGCGCTGACGCATGTCCCACCTGCCGGGGTGAGGGAGGATAGGCAGGAACACGGAGGAAGGACAGATGGGTGTGGGTTAAGGGTTGTGGACGATGTGGAAGGTGTCCCAGTTATAGCCAAATTCCGAAGCCGCGTTACAACTGCTCAGAGCACCCGTACGGCGCCGCCACGACGGCATCGGTCCATACCAGCACCCACCCACCCTGCCCTATGCACGCCGACTGTTTCCGCTTGCGACTTGACGGTTCCGCGTTACTTTGCTGCCCCCAGGTTACGATAATCCCATCCCGCGTCCCCGTCAGCATCGCCCGCCAGCCATGCGTTGTGATTCTCAGGAATACTTAGCTCAGCCTACGGTATTATTGACGGCAGTAATTTCCGCACCTGCGGCTCGCCGACTCCATAGAAGACTACTGGCGTTATGCCTATGGAAATGCGAGGCGCTAACAGGTCCACAGGCACAACCCCTCTCCCATCCGCACCCCCGTCCCATATCGCCTCCTCATTGGAGGTCGATCGGCCGGCCTAGGGGGTTGCATGGACAGCACAACGGGCCTGCACCGGTCCAGGGCGGGCTGGTGAGGGGAACACAACAGGAGAACATGGGCGCGACCTGGGCGTCCTACCAGCCTGCCTTGGACTGAACCCATGTTTCTCCCCGTGGCTGCCCCGCCCTGGACCGGTGCAGGGCACCCCGTGCAGCCCATGCGCGCCCCCTAGCCGGCCTACCAACCGCCAACGAGGAGGCCGACCGACGGCCGCTCGGCGTCCTACTCCAGTTGCCTCTTGCCTGCGCATACAGCGAAGCCCCACTGCCTCCAACAACACCTGCGCCGCACAACTCACGTCACCCGCAGCCCAACAGCAGCCCAGCCCTGCCCTCCCCCATGCACCACCCCCCAGCACCCACATGACGATGGCTCCGTCGCGCGCCCCCCATGCACCATCAGCCCAGCCCAGCCCTGCCCTCCCCCATGCACCACCACCCGCCCGCACCCACATGACGATGGCTCCGTCGCGCGCCCACCATGCACCACCAGCCCAGCCCTGCCCTCCCCAATGCACCACCACCCGCCCGCACCCACATGACGATGGCTCCGTCGCGCGCCCCTGTCAGCACCCGCGGCCCGCCCAGCGTGGTGGTGCCCAGCGCAGTGATGGAGGCGGGCGGGTCGTGCGCCCGCCAGCTGCCCTTGGCCTTGGCGGCGCCGCCGGCGTGCCCGGGGCCGGGCGGAGGGGACAGGCCTGCGGCACAACAGTGTGCACCGCAGAGCGGCATATTACAATACCGCGCGCTTCCGGCGTGCCTACGCTGTGACGAGCGAGCAGTCCTCTCATAACTGGTACAGGAGGACGGGGCGCAGCGCAGACAGACACAAGCGCCATGGGTGCGTGCACCTGTGTCGGTAGCGGCAACAACTGCGCGGGAAGACCGGTTACCCGCTTGCGCACGCTGTGTGCACCTGGCACGCGTCACCCCATGCGCGCTTCGCCCTGCCACGTGTCACTATCTGCCCCGTGCATTAAAACCATGACGGCGGCCCCTGCCACGCGAGTGTCGCCCTGCCACGTGTCACTACCTACCCGGCGCGTCGAACACCATGACGGTGCCCTGGTAGGCGGCCCCCACCGTTGACTTGAGCCCTCCGCCGAACGCGTTGAGCGACGCAACCTGCACGTGGCAAGGCACGACGGGGGAGGCACGCGTGCCGGAGGTCACGTGCCTGATGGTTGGGCAAGAGGATAAAGGAGCAGGCAGCTGCACATGCGTTCTCTCAGCCGAGGGAGGTGTCGCTCAGCAGCATTACAGCCGCTGCACCGCACCCCTGAGCCCGGAGGTCAACCACCTAGAATCAGACTCCCGGGTCAGGTACCCTTGTCCCTTGCCCTGACGCTCCATGCGCCCCCCCTGTCTCCCAACCACCCCAGTGTGCTGCTGCGCGTGCGGCATGCACGGCTACATGTCCCAGCCGCACAGCCTGCCGCCCCTGACGCTCCCACCCTAACCCTACGCTCAACCCCTAACCCCGGCTCCCTATCGGCCCCCTTTCTTTCTGCTGTCTCCCACCGCCCCGTAACCGCCTCCTCACATCCTGGCGACTGCCCTTGGCCCCATCAAACACCTTGGCCCCTGTTTCCCTTTCTTACGTCAGCTCCCTGAGAGCCTTTTGTCTCACACCCGGTCCCTGACCGTCCTACCGGGCTCCCGCCGTTACCTTGCTCAGCATGCGCGGCTGCTGCGTGTTGGGCGGAGGGGCGCCGGGCGGCGTGGGCGGCGCCACGGCGAACCTGGAGGAGGGGGCAAGAGGCAAAGGTGACTCGCCCGTGGGTTGGTGTCAACCACCAGCTGCATACCAACACCCGCACGAGTGCTGCAGTGTGCAGCTATCCAGCCGGCGCCTCCCTTGACCATGGATCGGACAGGCCCAGACAAGATGCAGCTACACGACTGGCAAGGACGTGCCGGCCATGCAAGGCTACAAGGGCAGTGGTGAACGCCCCTGGCCACCCGCCATGGAGCCATGAAGTCGTCCGCCCCCTGAACCCAGGTCCCCACGTGCGCTGTCCTCAGCCATGCGCGAACAAGCCCCCTACCAGCACTTGAACGCAGGCATGCCAGACTCAGGGCACAGGCTGTGCACCGTGGCGTTCTCGTCACCCTGCCCTTAATATACACCTCCTTAACCCACGCCCACCTGTACTTGAACGCCAGCATGCCCGAGTCCGGGTCCAGGCTGTGCACCGTCACGTACTCCGCCGTCTGGCCCGGCCGTGTGTCCTGGGAGGCGGTGAACAGCAGCTTGGTGGACGGCTCGGCGGCCAGGTGCGTCGCCTGGTAGTCCGTCTCTTGCGAGTGCAGCAGCTGTGGGGAAGAGGGCGCAGGAGGCCACGGGTCAATCGAGGAAATGTGCGAAGGAGGACACGTGTGAAGCAGGTGTCAAGGCGGCCAGGTGATTGGGCTGGTGGGCCGTTGCTTGCGAGTGCAGCAGCTGTGGGAAGAGCGGGGTACAGGGACACGAAGGCGATTGGCCCAACGTGAAGCAGCATTAGTACCGGGGCCAGGGGAGCCGGTCTCCAGGAAGTGACCGCGCCCAAAACCCTGCCCCGCCCCCCTCGCCCGGGCTCTCACGGTCCCCCGGCCTACACCACGAGCAATAGCCCCCTCCTCTGGCCTCCCCAACAATGCACCCCCTCCCCCGGTTGCACGGCACCCGCCCCTTACCATGAGCGACGGCGCGCCGCGGCCTCCCCCCGCGTTGCACTCCCACAGGTTGAGGATGCGGCGCGAGGAGCTGATGAGCCAGCCGCCGTGGCCGTCGCCGCCAGGCAGCCCCTGCAGCGCGTGGCAGTACTGCAGCGCCTGCGCGGGGGAAGTGAATGGCAAAAGCCGGTTGGGGAGCCCTTCCTGTTGCGGCTTGGCAGGGATACGTTGTCCAGGGGGCAAAATGAAGAGGCATCTGGGGGGTGATGCACGCGTTTGATATCCATACGGGATACACGGCAACCTTTATGGGTGCCATGACTGACATATGTGCTAGCTCCTACGCCGTTACACCGCCTATGTACCGTGCCGTACCGCACCGTAGTGTTTACAGTGTTGATCTGATCAGGCAAATGTGCATGGCTAAACTGGCTGCTGAACGCATAGGAACGGCACCCACCAGCACAGGGTCCCGGTTGTGGTCGGACGTGTCTGTGATGTGGCACATCTCCCACGTCAGCTGCCGCCCGCCGTACCCGCCGCCGCCGCCGCCGTACCCGCTGCTGGCAGTGGCGGGCGCCGGGGCGGGCCGAGAGGGTGCAGGAGCGGGCGCCGAGCGGGAGGCGGGCGCTGGGGCCGGCCTGCAGATGAATACCACAAAGCAGAGCGCGTGCAATCAGTCCAGCACCGTGCGGCCATTGAGTGGTGCACAGAAGCGGCGGCTTAGGGGCCTAGCTACCAAAAGCCCTTGCCGTTGCCGTCCTCTTCAACAAGGAGAAACGCGATGCTGGGCGACACCTATGCCTTACCCACGAGCAAACATGCACAGAAGCCACGTTGCCTTGTGCAGCAGCCCAATTCAAAAGCATGAGAGGCCAGTACATGCAACCCCGTGACCACCATACGACACGTGTGTTAAGCTGCTGGCCCAAGGTCCTCTTTACCTGGGCTGTGTCACAGGTGTGGGAGCAGGCGCCGGCCTGGCAGCGGTCACCTGCGACGGCGCCGCCGCCGGCCGTCCGCCAGCCGCCGCCGCCGCTGCCGCCGCTGCCCGCGCCGCTGCTGCAGAGGCGCCTGCCGCCGCCGCCGCTGCCGCCGCCGCCCCCGGCGCGGGCGCTGCTACGGGCCGCAGCGTCTCCTGCTGCAGCGGCACGGCAATGGGCGCCGGTCGCGGCTGCGTTGGCGCCGCAGGCGCGCTATACGGCATGAAGGGCGGCGGCGCCGCCACCGGCGCCGCCACCGGCGCTGGCGGGGCGACCTGCGGCATGTACGCTGCACCGGCAGAGAGGCAGGGGGGCAGGGACGTAAGGTGAGTCGCCAGGTGCTCTATCATTGTAGACCGATCGCCGCTCAGCTTTGCAACGCTTGGAGTGATTCGTCTCGCCGTGAGGCAACCGCTGTGGACAAAACCGGTTGTGTTTATCTGACAGTGTCCGAGCGGGAAACAAAATGCCCACGGCCGCACCCCCAACGTGTGCTGCAGGACCTACCCGGCTGTGTGGTGGCCTGCGCCTGCGCCCGGGACGCAGCCGCTGCCGCCAGCGCCGCCGCTGCAGCCATGTGCTGCGGCAGGCCTGTGCCAGCCGCCGGCCTGGCCGCCGCCGCCGCTGGCGCGGGCACAGGGGCAGGGGCTGGCACGGGTGCGGGCGGGGGTGCGGGGGCCGGCACGGGCGCTGCAAGGCGAGGCTGCGTTGGCGTTGGTGTGATAGGGTACTGGGGCACGGATGGTGCAGTGGGCTGTGGGGGCACCACTGCAAGCGGCACGGTCGGCTGGGGAGGGGCCGGAGCCGGCGTGGGTACCGGGGCCGGTGCTGCTGATGGTGTGGGAGCGGGTACGGGAGACGGGGCCACGGGGGGCCGGGCAGCTGCGAAAGCGGCAGGGACGCCAACGGGTGGGGAGTAAGGGGTGTGGGGTGCAGGAGGGGAGCGGGTGAGTCACGGCGGCGTGGCAGGGCTGATGAGGGTAGGTATCCAGGGGTTGCGCAATCAGCGGTTGTATCAGCCCAACAGGGAAGCTGTTGAAAGCGAGTTCCTGGTGTCACCTCGGACAGCGTACCCCTTCGCCCTTCCCCCAAACCCTTCTGCAGGTGACGGGGCCCGTGTGATCAATACTGCCATTGTTCAGCAACTGGAACTGGAAAATTAATGCAGCAAGGGCTTTGCCCGAAAATCCCGCCGATCTCCGTGAAATGCCGCCGTCGCGCACCTGCAGCTGAGCCCGCGGATCCGAACACAATGCCGCTGGCCCTTAGCTTTTCCACTATGAGCTTGAGCTTGTCAATGGTGGCCCTGGCCTCATCCTTGTCGAGCTCCAAGCGCACCGAGAGATGGCCGGGTCCAGCCGGAGCAGGCGGAATACTGAAGACCCCCATCCCGCCTTAGCAGCAGAGCAAAACCTGAACCCTGCTCGCGGGGGCCTCTTCTGAGGCCCTCCAGCTAAAGCTGCAGACCGCGCAAGTCGATGCGCAGCCTCTCCCTTCAGGCTAGGCAAGGATTCTAAACAGCACGTGATGGATGTTGAATACAAACAGAAACTGGCTGGAGTAGTGCCCAGGGCGTCTCATGCCTTGCCCATGTCATGCCTTGCCCCGCACGCGACACCCGCCGGATCGCCATCCACGTGTCTCGGTATGGCCCCTGGTGCCCTGCCGCTCTCCAAGCCCACGTGGCCAGAGGACACGCTATACGGTACATGCAGATGTTGCACTGCTAAATGGCTTGCACGTGCAAAAGCACCAGTCCCCTGGCCTCATACTGTGCGGTGTGCCTGTGCGCGCCCCGTAAATCACAGCTCAGGGTCCCAGGCTGACCGCTGAAGGGGTTTCTGGCTGCTTGCGCCATGCCGTGCCAGTCCCCTGGTCCCACTGCTGCCTCACTCCATTGTGCTTGCGGCTCGGTGCCTCGGCCTGGCTCGGCTGCAACGAACCCTAACGAACCCTGCGTCAAGACAGCAAGCCTCAGGCAGTACAAAATGCGAAAGTACACCCGCCGCAGTGGCTGAGTCCTACCAGCACCGGCATCGCTCACGTCCCAAAAGCTTGGGTCTGAGCGCCCAGAACCCCTTCCTTGCTAGGGCCGACGCAGCGGCTTTCCTGGGCACACACAGATTTTCTGGAGGATCCCAGGGAACAATCTTCCAGCATGCGCACCAACGCAACGCACTGCGCCATCCGATGCCACACACAAACTACCGACGCCACAGAAGGGATTTGACATATCATGCAGGCGCAACGATGCACGCCGGTCAGGCCTCACAGGTGCACGCACCACCTCTGCCAGCTGCAAAAGGGCACCCCCCAGGGCCCTGTGCTCCTGTCCACAGGCAAGCACCAACGCCAGCATGTGCTGACCTAGTGCCCCCACAGACCTTCGCCTTGGGGAGCCCTGACACGCAGCGTGCTGCCGCAGCTCCCTGAGTCCCCTGGTCGGAAACCCTCATGAAGATTCGTCGCAAGCCACAGGACAGCACTTACTACCCTGTATGTATGTATGGATTTACAGTTTTGGCCCCCTTCCAGGGCGCAGCCTCGTCCCATAACGGGGCAGGGCTGGCTCCGGCAATCAGGGACACGGGGTTTCCCACCCCTCTCGCTGTACGGTTAGGAGCCAAACAGCTCCAACGGGTTGGTAGGCCGCAATTAGAACGGGCCTCAAGTTTCACCATATCTCAGCCTGGCCCCGCCCCCACGCAGCTTCCCGTGGACGCACACCCACAGAACAAACAGCGTCTCTACCCGTGGCCCCCACCTACCCTCCTACCAGGGAGGAAACCAGACACGAGGCAGCTGTACGGGGGAATTAGCCATAAGCGGCCCCCCGGATGCTGCTTTCGCTCCGCCCCCCTTTAAAACACGTGAGCCTGCCACCAAACAAAGGCCCCACTAGCCCCACAGACGCACGCCGCACGGAAGCACCCTCCCCCTCAGGCAGGCAGCCCAGACAGGACAGGCAACGTACATGTACTCAGTTTTGGGCAGTATCCGCCCTTCAGTTCGTGTTATGGGCATCCGTCCAGTTGCACATAAGGCGGCCGTCCACCACCCGAAGCCAGGGGTGGTCTGCGTCAACCCCGTCCCACCCCGTGCGTGGCACCCCTAGAGCTGCAAAGGCCCGCAGATGCGCCCACATGCTAGCCACCGCCCCCGGGAGGCCGCGATGCCAGGGACTGCCACTGGGGACCGCCGCGCTGCCCCGCAGCTCCCTCATGCGTGCGTGCATAAACTGCCTCCTCACCTCCATGGCTTCCAGTGCCGCCAGAGCCACCACCTCCCACACGCACTGCTGTGCCCCGAGGGTGCCCTAACCAACCACATCTGCTCCCTCCGGATGCCCTCCCCTGCTGGCCACCCTCTTGCGCACCTCCCCACTACCGCCCGCGCCACCGGGCATTCCCAGAAGTGGTGCTGCCTGGGGTGCCGGCCCAAGTCTTCCGGCCCGCCAAAGCCCCCACACCCACATACCTCGGGTGCTAGGCCCCTAATGTGCGAGTTCCCAAGCAAGGGGACGCCGTCTACCGTTAGCCGCCAAAACGTCTCCTTACGCTGGTTTTCCCATCGAACCCCCCACAACCTGTTGAGCGCGCCCTGCAAGTGCTTCAGGGCCGCCTCCTTCGCTGGTGGGTGCAGCGGCGCCTCCAGCGCTGCCCACAAATGCGGCATGCTGCTCGCTCCGGGCTGCGGCTACCTCCGTCAGTTGCAGCACCGTCGCCAGCCGGGCCGTCAACCGCCTAAGTCCCATCTTCCCCAATCGGCCCATCCCCGGCACCTGCCAGCCCAACCGCGGGAGGAGCACCAGCAGCGCGTCCCGCTCCGTCGGTGCTTCCCCCTCGCCACCCTGCTCCCGGTTGCTCCTGAAGGCTTCTGCGGCCGCCCTCCACTCTGATGGGATATCCTGCAGCAGCTGTTGAAGCCTAGAGCTGAGGCGTAGTTTCTGCCCCCAGCCACACAGGTCCCTTGCTGCCAGTGTTCGGGGCTGCAGGCGCCCCTCAGTATGTTGCCGCCACTGCCGGTCCACGGCCAACCGGGTCCTGCGCTCTCCCTCCGGCAGTTGTGCCCACGCTGCTTCCTGCTGCTGCAGCTGGGCATATAGGGTCAGCGCGTCCCCGATTGTCCGCAACCCGTGGCACCCTACCAGGTCTGGGTACCGGTGCTCCAGGCCGGGCCTGGCTGTTCCTGCCAGGGCCCTCCATACCTTCCCCTGCCCCTGGCCCCGTCCCCAGCCCTGTTCCCTCCCCCCTCCCTGCCCCTGTTGCGCCAGACCGTGCTTCAACCGCGGACCCTGCTGTGCCCCCCGCTGCTGCTGCTGGTGCTGCTGCTGGTGCTGCTGCCTGGGCGGGTAGAAGGGGGTTGCCCCACAGCGGGCTGCCCAGCACCACGGGCCCGTGGCGATGGGTTCCTCCGCAATGTCCTCCGGCGGCAGGTGGCCTAGCGCCGCCACCACGCGCTGCAGTGCTGGTGGCAACACCCGCACCCCGAGCCATGGGCCCTGGCAGGTCGATGTGAGCACCGCCAGGGGGTGGAAGCCGGGGTGGCAGCGCCAGAGGAACAGCTGTGCTGCCAGCAGCCACGGGTGCTGCGGCTGTTCAGGCGGGTACAAGACGGACAGGGCAAGCCTGCGCGCCCACATGGCATGACGTGCCTGGACATGTTCCCGCAAGGCCAGTGCCCCAAACCCGCCTACCCGTGGGTGCCCTACCAACAGGCGCTTCGGTACCCCTGTAGTTCGCTGCTGCTTGCTGCTTGGGCCCAACTGCCGGTCGATGAGGGCTGCCGCCTTTCGTTCTAGGGTGCCCAACTCACCAGATGAGGGCATCCCATCGTGCTCCATATGCCAGGTGACCAGCTGTAGTCCATAGGCGGCTACCGCTGCCGCCCGGCCAAACGCTGAAAACCCATGGCCAGGATCTTTCGCATTCGCCCGTACACCTGCTGCATGCGCGGCTGCCAATCGACCTGTGGCTGGCGCCGATGTCGCAAACGGCAGGTTCAGGGCTGTGGCCTGCTGCACGACCCGCAGGCCGCCAAGGTCGGCTGGCATGGCTGCGCTGCGCTGCGGTGCTGCTGCTGAGGTGGAGGGACCGTCCGCCGGAGGTGGGGGGTCGGAGGGGGCTGGGGATCCGAGCAGAAGGAGCTCCACCTTGCTGTGGTTAAGGTGCTGCCCGGAGGCCTGGGCGAACGTCTCCATGCACTGCAGAAAGGCTGGGACTGCCGCTGGGCCGCTGAGGAGCATCTCTGTGTCGTCTGCGTACTGCACTGCTGTGGTCAGCTGCGGGCTGTCAGGGTCCAGCTGCACGCCAACGGCGTTGTGCTGGAGCCATCGTAGCAGGGCCTGTGCCACAACAGGTACAGCAGCGGCGCCAGTGGGCACCCTGCCGCACGCCTGCTGCAATCGAACCCGCTGCGAGCGATGGCCGTTGACCAATGCGAAGGCTGCTGTGTCTGTCAGGAGGGTCCTGGCCCAGTGCAGCAGACCGGGCCCCGCTCCCATGGCCTCCATAACCGCAAATAGGAAGTCACGGTTGACTGTGTCGTACGCCTTTGCGTAGTCGAGGAACGCTACTACGCACGATCTCTGTTGCTGATGTAGCAGATGTGGCAATTGGCGTAGGAACAGCGCGTTCTCGCCAATAAGTCTGTCCAGGAGAAATGCTGTCTGCTCTGGCGCTATGATGCTGCTCATGGCGGGGCACAGGCGTGTGGCCAGTACCTTCGCCAGCAGCCTGTAGTCTGTGCACAACAGGGTGATTGGTCTGTAGCTGCCTGGGTCCACCCGCTGTCCTCGGTTCTTGTAAATTACGCTGATAATGCCA
>BQMZ01000371.1:0-301885 GCA_036984285.1 Chlamydomonas sp. KOR1
CCGCTTAGGCCCCGCACCGCCCGCCCCACAGCCCACTGCATGTCTTGCCTACTGCCCACCGGCGCCCCCTGACGCACCAGCCATCGCAGCACCGGCACCGGGCACCCGCCCCGCACCGCCTGCGCCACCACGTCTTCTGCCCCCCACGGCACGCCCAGCCGCCGTAGGGCCTCCAGCGTGCCCCGGTCTCCGTCTGGAGTGATATAAGCAGACGTGTGCCAAGGGCCCGCCAGGCAGCCCGGGTGCTGCTCCACCAGCCACTCCAGCAACACCGCGCAGCCGCTACCCGCCGCCGCCACCAGCACCTTCCCGCATGGCGCGTACCCAGGCCGCTGCTGCAGCAGGTACTGCAGCAGGGCCAGGTCGCCCCGCCATGCTGCTTCCAACACAACGCCCGATATGTCCCAGTCCCAGTCCCTGCACCCCGCCTCGCCCACCAGCAGCTGCACGGCCTCCAGCAGGTCGCCGTTGCTGGCAGGTGAGTACTGAGGCCAAAAGCACGTGACGTAGCCAATGGTGTCAGGCGATGGCTTGCAACCAGCAACGCGGGCCAACCACCGGAGCGAGGCCAAGCTGAGTTCAGCCTTCATGTAGGCCTCGTGGTTGAGCTCCATGCCAGCCTGCCGCAGGTACTGCAGCACGGGGAGGCACAGCACGCGGGTGGGAAACAGGCCGTGAAACGCCGCCTGCAGCAGTACCCGGTCCCGCTCCGGCGTCAGCCCCAGGAGGGACCGCAGGTGCTGCAGCGCGTCCACCCGCCCTGCCTCCATGGCCTCGCGGAACAGCCATGCCAATCGGCCATCGTCCCACTGGTGCAGAGGCGGCGCCCCCCGTTCGCTCAGCCACCGCAGCTTGGCCACGGCGTCTGGTGCTCTGATAGCTGCTGTCTGCAGCACAGTCCACGGCCCGTTGGGCTCGCTTGGCTGCGGCAGCCTGTTACCCGCCTCGTCCACCAGCCACCGGCACATGGCCAAGTCAGCGTGCTGGATGGCACACCTCAACACGGTCATGTCGCCCATGGGACAGCCGTGCAGCCTGAGCCACTGCAGCCGGCACAGGTCTCCCGAGCAAGCGGCTTCCCCGCGGCGCCAGCTTCCAGCACGCCTTGGCTCCGTACCCACTGCATCTTGGCCACGGCGTCTGGCGTGGTGGACGCAGCAGCGGCTGCCAGTGCAGCTCGCGACATGTCAGCCGCGCGCCATCCACTCACACGCCTGGCGCTAACCGGGCAGGCCCGCAGCAGCTCCCACGCCGCCTGCAGGCCCGCCAGGTCGCAGTGCCTCGCCGCAGCTGCGAGCGCGTTATGAGGGTTCAGGAGGCCCGGGCAGTTGTGCAGCAGCCAGCCCAGCAGCTGCGGGTGTCCTGCCTGCACCGCAGCAACGCCCGGGTCGCCGAACGCCCCCCTCCACCGTCTCTCCATCCATCTGCCGTGGTACCACACCTCTGAAAATATGCTCGGCTGCAGCAACGCCAGCGCCACCTCCAGGTTCACCTCGCTCCCGCTGGCGGCCGCAACGCACATCAATGCATGCTTGTGCTCGAAGGGCAGCTGCCGCACGTGCTGCTGCCCCGCCTCCACGGCGCAGGGCGCGGCGTGGGGCGGCAGCGGCTGGGACAGGGAGGCGGTGCAGTGCTGGGGCTCGCTGAGGGCGTCTCGTAACTCCGGGGACACCAGGCGGCCGCTGAGGGCGCGCTCGTTCGGGGGCAGGAAGGACAGCACATACAGCTGGTCAGCGGTGGACAGCTGCGGGGGCACTTCACCGTCGAGACGCCCGTCCATGCTTGTAGCCACTCTTTATGAGACCACTTTGCAGAATCTGCAGTGATCCATGTTAACGGGTAAGCATTAGGTAGGGCGTCTGGCCAGCCATCACACGTCGACTGAAACTGTAAAGCAAAGTCTGGATAGCTAGTTGATGCCTACGAGCACTATGCTTGTCGCACTGCATCTGTATTATGAGTTGGCCCAGGGCGAGGCTGTCACGTCGTCAGTACAGCCGAATACAATCGAGCCTGCATGTTGTCGCTTCAAAGCTGCTGCAAGAACAATGATTCCAGGTAGGTGTTTCTGAAAGCGCTTTGGCATAGGGGCGGTGTGAACTGAACCCCACGTCGGAGCCATGCGCCAAGTGGTGCATCGTGCATGCACACCAGGACCCGCACCTGCGCACACACCACGCGCAAAGTTCGACCCCGTGCGCGACGAAGCTGCGTACTATACGCGAGCTTGTCACATTCCCGACCTACTCCGTGCGTACCATCATACGCCTCCGTCAGTCTCCGCCATGCTGCAACAGCCCCTGCACCCTTGCACCCCCTGCACCCCCTGCCTCTGCACACCGCCAGGCACGCGAAGTTCAGCCAGTGGCTACATCACATGCAACACAGTCCCACTCAGTACCATTCAGTTGAAGCCTATGCGGCAGGGTTGTTCGTTAGTCATCGCTAAAAGTTGCGAGCGACTCGTGCCGGACCACGCGCCACAAACACAAACTGCATGCACAAGTAACACGACGAGGACAATATGTGTTGCTTCCATACGTATCGCTGTGTATACCTCTTGCACGTTGCAGCATGTACCAACGGCCTGTGGTGGCCAACGCTGACGGCTTAATAGCTTTAAGATGGAGGCTAGAATATAACGCTTATGAAAAGCATAGGAGTAACGGCGCTTGGGCCGAGTGCGCTCAAAACTTTGCGACCCTGGTACCGTTCGTCCGGCATCGGCAGCAGGGCAAAAGCCCTTTTTCGATACGTACTGGCGGCAGCAGTAATTGCACTCGCCTGCCATGCTTTTGCTGGTAGGCAGGGTTCAAGGGCGGGCGGTGCTTGTCCTTTCCGGGTTCATGCTGCACCGAACGCACGTCACGTGTGCTCCCCGGGCTCCCGCGGATCACACCTGGCCCGCTGAAACCAGGCGCAACGCAAGGTTCTGCTGCCAATCAGCAACACTGTCGTGATCACTTGATCACATGGCCCCTTGACCATCTTCCCTGGGGCCGCTCTGTTACGTTGTGTTCCCTACCCACAGACAGCACCGCACATGCCCCAAACTGGAGCCACACCTGCCGCGTTGTCATCCGCGGCAGCCCAGATGAATTCCGACCGCCTACTCAAGCATCCATCCACTGCTGGACCCCTGAGAGCAGCTACACATGCGGCACCCCGCCAAGCGGGAGCGCAGCTGGCCAGCCTCTGCCGCCGCCACCACCTTCGTCAGCTCCAGGCCCCAAACAACTGCTACCCGTATGGGTTGGCGCCGCCCTGTACCGCATCCTCACTGCGACTAGTCCGCCCCTGGCGAATGCCACTCAGATGAATAATCACACGTTGGCATCCACCTGTGGTGTTGAGCTGCGCTTGCGGTCATCAGCAGCGGGCTCCGGCGGTGGTGCTGCACCCTCCGCCCAGCCGCATTCAGCTCACAGCAGCGCCGGGGCCTTACACGAAGCCGACGCGCTACCAATCCAACTACCCACCCTGCCATCCGCCCCACCCCACCCACCCTCCCCTCCTCCCCGACCGCCCCCGACCCCCCTTGCCGACTGGGGCGTGTCGTTCCGCGGCGTGCCCCACCTGGTGCTGGTGGACAGCGTGTTAACACACGTGCCGCTCAGCCCACACGGGCCGCTGCTGCAGTGCGCCGGCTGCCAGCACCTCACCATCACCAACCTTACCATGCAGCGCCTGTCGGGGCCCCCGGCGGAGGACACCAACGGCCCCCTGGTGCACGGCGTCCTGCACGCCAGCGGCCTCAGGGGCGTGGCTGCGTCACAGGTGGACTGCTCGGACGTGTCGCGGGCGCACGGCTGGGCGTGCATGCTGCTGCAGTACGCGCGGGCGCAGCAGGGAGCCGGCGATGGTGGGGTAGAGGGCAGCAGCAGCAGTGGTAACAACAACACCTTCGCACTGCATGACAGCACCTTCATGCGGAACACGGTGGTGCGGGCGGGGCCTGGCCAGAACGCTGAGGGGCTGGGGCAGCTCGGGCTGGGGGCTGTGGTGCTCACAACGGATGACTCGTGGGTGCTGGACCCACCCACAGCGGCAGGATCCCAGGCACCAGCGGGCCAGCAGCACAGCAAGGGAGGAGCAGCACAGCCGCAGGGAGGCACCGGCACACAGCCAGCAGCGGCAGCCACACCACCACTGGTGCCGCTGCCCCTCCCCATGTCGCACGTGGAGCTGCGCGGTGTGGTCGCGTCGGCCAACATGGGAGGCAGCGGGGGGTTACTGGCCCTGTTGGACCTCACGACGGTGCGTGGGTTAACACACACACTGTATGAGTGCAGGTGGTAGGGGTTGGGTGGTGCGGACGCGCGCCGGCGGGTGCACGGGCTGCTTTGCGCCCCGTCTGCACGCCAATCGGTTGAGTCGGTATCAAGTATGTCTTGCAGTTGCGGAAGGGTTAGTGCTTTCTGACTGCTCTGCCACGCTAGATAGGTTATGTGAGTATCCGCTTGCGCTCTTGGCATGCCTGCATACGGCTCACTTCCCTTCAACCCCACCCCGCAACCCCTGCCTTTCCCGCTTTGCAGTTAACCCCCACCCCCCGCCTCCGGGCCTTGTCCCTTGTTCCTTGTCCCCAAGCCTCCTCCCCGCACACACCCGCGGGGGGTCCATGCCAATGATCCCGTGCTGCACGGGGCTGATCGTGAGCCACGCAGGCCCCCGCCCGTGCCCACGCCACTTTGTGTTACGGAGCACGCGCGCATTCGCACCAGCTCAGCCGTCAGCCAGTCGTCATTCCTCTGCTACACAGTTGGAGTACCGTAGTTGACTACCACTTGTACTTTCCAGTACTTTGTCCCCCATTTCCCCAACGTTTATAAGTACTCCTGTGCTCCTTGCCCCGCGTTTTACGCGTACCCCCGCCCCGCGCCGTCCGCAGGCGTCCGTCCAGCTGGTGGGATGCAAGATTGGGTACAACGGCGCTGTCATTGTGGGCGGCGTAGTGCATGTTGGGGCTAGCGGCGGCAGCAGCAGCAGCAGCAACAGCAGCGGGGGTGGTGGCGTTGGCAGTCAGAGCGGTAGCAACACACTGGAAGGCGAAGACACCAGAGCCCTTGTCGGAGCGATGCAGCTGGACGGCTCATACCTACACAGCAACCATGCGTGTGGTGGGGGCGTCTTGAGCGTCGCTGGGCGCCTTGGCCGGCTCTCTGCCTCCAACAGCACTCTCATCAATAATACTGCGGACCCCAGCAGCTGCAGGCAATTTGTGGTTTATGGAGGCGTTGCGTGGGTGAATGGTAGCGTAGGGGATTTAGTGTTTAGAAGGGGCACGTCCGTAACGGGCATTCTGTCGACGTACGCAGCGTTGTTTGGGGAGGTGATCGGCCTGGTTCTTTTCGCACAAGGCCCCGTCAGTAGCATAGGGATCACTGATTCAGATCTGTCGACCATTGCCGATTTGCAGCTTTCATCGCCCCTTCCAAGTATGAATGAGCTTTTGTTTTCGGCCCAGTCCATTGGCAACGTTACGATACAGCATAGCAGGCTGGCGGGGAACCATGGTGGCGTGCTGCGCGCGAATGGCAATATTTCGTTTGTGGCATTGCTCAACAGCAGCATCGTGGATGGCGGGGGCAGACCCGCGCTGTCGTGCAGGGGCTCGGTGGCTCAGGTGGTCGTTGCGCAGAACAGCAGTGTGTCGCGCAACGTTGCCTACTATGGCAACAGCGCTGACTATGGCGGTAGCTTCCTGCAGGTTGGCGGGGATCTTGGTAGCTTGGTCCTCACTAATGGGAGCGCGGTGGACGGCAACGCAGCTATTGGCTACACCAGCACCGGCGGCGCGGTGCTCGTACGAGGGCATTTAGGGCGCCTGGAAGTGAGCGGCAACAGCAGCTTGTCCGGCAACCGAGCGCGGGTCAACGGCGGGGCGGTGGCCGCGGGCAGCATTGGCTGCGTGGTCATCACAGGCGGGTCGGTGGTGGGCGGCAACGTCGCGGGGGACAGCAGCAGGTCTTTGCTGGACGACGCCTCACAGGCTGCCCCAGCCTCTGCCAGCGGAGGGGCCATCTATGCCAACATGACGACGGACTCCCTCGAGCTGAGCGGTGGAGCTCGGCTGGAGGGCAACCGGGCCAGCCAGGACGGCGGGGCGGTGTACGCCCGGCTGGTGAGGAGGCTGGAGGTGCGGTCGGCCACACTGCGGGGCAACACGGCGGTCCGGGGAGCAGGCGGAGCCATTGCGAGCGTCGGGATGGACCAGCAGGTGGGTGTGGTCAGGCCACGTGGATCGGTCGCCACGTGCCCGTGGAACCCACGGTTCCCCGCTTGCAACGTGCAATAAAAGGCGTGGCTTGCGTGGCCTGCTTCAGCGCCTGTATGTCCAGCATGCAGCGTTGGGCCGTTGCTTTGAGAGTGTACCGACCGAGGACATTGGCATACGGTATGCATGCATGTGCACCTTCCTTCAAGGGTTGCCGTCGGCCGCTGTACTGTTGTCATCGCCAAGGGGGCCCTCGTGGTGATACCGCTTGAAAGAACCCAAAACCCAGATGACTGCTCATGGCGCCCTCATTGAGCCCTCACTTGTGCTCCAGCCTCGTGCACCTGCTCGTCTGTGCCTACGGTATGCCTCAGGTTCTTAGAAGCAAACAGCATAAACAATGCGCCACGAGCAACGCGGTGCGGCAGCTTGCTTGGCTGCTGGAGGACGCGACGGTGGAGGGCAACACAGCGTGGGGCGGTAGCGGTGGCGGCCTGCTGCTGTCCCTGGGCTTTGGCTGCTTACAAGCCGGGATCAGGCGCCAGCCCGACGCGTGCATCACCATCACCAGCTCGCGGCTGGTCGGAAACAGTGCTGCGGGCGGCGGAGGCGCGCTGGCGGTGCATAACCCACACTTGGTTGCGGCGCCTAACGCGCGGCAGCGCACCGCGCCCGTTCGTGTGTCCCTGCACAATGCCACCTTCCTAGGCAACCGAGCCGGCCGGGACACCTCGAGCGACCTGGTGCGGACCACCGCAATCGCAGGCCAGAGCGGCATGGGTGGCGCGCTGTACGTGCACGTGCCCCCGGCATGGCGGGCCAAGGCGAGCAGCTGGTGGGTTGAGAACTGCGTGCTGACGGCCAGCGGCGACACCACGTTCCAAGGCAACGCCGCCAGCGACATGGGCGGTGCCGCAGCGCTGGTGTGGTGCGCGGCGATGCTTGGGAGCGGCACACGGCTGGAGGGCAACCGCGCGGGCATCAGCGGCGGCGGGCTGGCGCTGCTGCAGGACCTGTCGGACGTGCACAGCTACCCGCCGTCGCAGCTGGGGGCGTGGGATGCCGACACCACTGACTTCCTAGTTAAAGGCTACACCGCCGAGGACTTGCAGCTGTGCGGCATACCCACTGCCCGTGGTAAGGCGTAGGGGCATGGCGCCGGGGCCATGGACCGCACAGCTGGTAGTGGCCTGACCTGAACCCCTGCCAAGCATGCATAGCGGGCGCCTGTGCACGTGCTACGTAAGCCACCATGCGCTGTGACTTGCTTACGTTCCTGTCGTCACTTACTAGGCATGCGCTGGTGTTGGTTGTCCGCATGCGTGTGCAGGTGCCTCCTTACCTGCCTGGCTGTCGACACGCAACGCCACGTTTGAGCAGAACACCGCCCAGGTGGCGGGCGGCGCGCTATTCGCGCAGAGCTTATTCCCCAGCAGCTGGCGCCGCGACAGCCCGTATCGCCTTCTGTACCTGGCCGCCAGCACCACACTGGCCCGCAACTCGGCCGTCAGGGGCGGCGGCGTGTTTGCGGAGCTACAGGACAGCACCGCCTTGTTCGACCGAGGTTGCGTGTTCGAGTCCAACCAGGCAAATGCAGGCGGTGGGGCATTCGTCGCCATCAGTGACGGCAGCAAGGGTTTGACAAGCGTCGGCAGGGGTTTCAGCGAATGGATCGAATGGGTCGATTGGAGCAATATTTGGCCTATTAGGAGCAGGCTGCGGGTGGTCGGCAGCCGCTGGGAGAACAACTCGGCCTTACAGGACGGCGGGGCGCTGTATATTACCATGCAAGCAACACACGAGTCAGCAGTAGCAGGGGCGGGCGAGGGCACGAGGTGCGGGGCTGCACCCGTCACGGCGGTCAGCCTGCAGGGCATGTCGGCACGTGGCAACACTGCAGCCGGCGTCGGGGGCGCGGTGTGCGTAGCGGTGGAGGGCGGCGCTTCCGGGCGTGGACAGCAGGTGTACGAGGCACTCGCAAGGGGCCTCAGCCCAGGGTGCGGCAGCAGCCCACCACCTGCGGTGTGGGCCGAGGGTTGCACACTGGAGGGCAACAGGGCGGGGCTGCGTGGCGGCGCGTTGTGGGCGGGGCCGGGATCCGACGTCAGCCTCAGCAGCACCATCGTGCAGGGCAACGAGGCGGATGCAGGGCCTGGTGGCGGCGTGGCGGCGGAGGGCTGCGCGTGGCTGCAGCTGACCAACGGGAGCCACGTGGCGAACAATGCAGCGCCGCGGTCTACGGGCGGTGGCGTGTTTGCTGGCGGCTGCGGTCGGGTGCTGCTGCAGGGGGCGGCGGTGCGGGGCAACAGGGCGCTGGCGGGCGGCGGGGTGCACCTGCATGGCGGCGGCTGGGGGGCGGCGGCGGAGGGGCCTATCGCTACCGCTACCACTACCGGCACTGGCTTTGGTTTTGGGGCACTCGCTGTGCTGGAGCGCTGCTTTTTCGCCGACAACGCCGCTGAGCTACTACTCAGTCCTGGCTCGACAGTAGCAGCACCAGGTAGCAGCAACAGCAGCAGCAACGGCACCACCGCCAGCACCAGCACCAGTGGCGGCGGCCCATGGGCTGGCGGCCGCGGCGGCGCGCTGTACGTCAGCGGCCGGGTGGCGGCTGTGCTGAGCAGCACAGACCTCAGCACGGGGAACACGGGCGTTTTCGGTTGGGGCATCGCCACCACGCAGACCTGCGGGCCTGCGCAGCCGCCGGCGCCGTCCCTCCCTGGGCCACCGCCCCGCTCACCGAAGGCGCCGAGGCGGCCATCTGGTCCGCCGCTGCCGCCGCCGCCGCCGCCACCACCACCGCCGCCGCCGCCGCCACCGGAAAAGCCGCCTCCGGCTCCGCCGCTGCCGCCGCCGGCGCAGCCTACGCTGCTGGAGCAGCCGCCGCCGTCGAAGCAGAACCCCCCTTCCATCCCTGAGTGGCCCACATATCCTCGAAGGGCGCTGACGCTGCCGCCGGTACGGCCTTGAGGCATGGGTTGCATAGATGGAGCATCGGGCATTGCAATGTGCCCGCAGCTGAGGCTCTCTGCGCACAGGGTCGGGAAGGCAAGCATCAAAGCATGACGCCGCCTGATGCGCACATTCAGCTTCGGCCTGCGTCAACCCGTTGCGTGCGGTGTATGCACAGGTCAGCAAGCCAGGAGCAGCAAGCCAGGAGCAGCTGCGGTCATTCGTTGGCCCTGTCCCACCATCCATGCTCGTGTAAAGCGCTCCTCTGGATTCGCAGGCACCGCCCTTGGCGCCACCGTATCCGGAGGCATGGGAGGCCGACCCCGACGACGGCGCTCTGGGTCAGTCGGCGCTGACGGGCAGCCCTGCGTGGGCCGCCCTGGCCCGTGCCGCGCACTCGGGCTGCTGGCTGCTAGCACTGG
The DNA here is from genome assembly GCA_036984285.1 of Chlamydomonas sp. KOR1. Taxonomy (NCBI): domain Eukaryota; kingdom Viridiplantae; phylum Chlorophyta; class Chlorophyceae; order Chlamydomonadales; family Chlamydomonadaceae; genus Chlamydomonas; species Chlamydomonas sp. KOR1. Next base: position 9,592 of record BQMZ01000371.1, read on the forward strand.
CAGGGGACACGCGGCTGCCCCAGCAGCAGGCGGCGGCTGGGGCAGGGTCCCCAGGCCAGGGCGGCAGCGGCGCACAGCGGCCGCAGCAGGTGGGGGCCGAGGGGCGATGATTCGTAAAGGTCTTGCAAGACCACTTGCACTTTGCTTGTATGAGCGCGTTTTGTGGCAAACGGTAATGTAATGCACCCCTGTGTGAGTCTGCGGTTTCAATTGAGCCTGACATGTACTGCTGTACGGTAGTATGTAAGTGGTAGGCAGGAGGTGGATGGGCAATGCAAGGGTGCATGCTAGTAGGACCGGATTGGTAAGTGAGTACGAGCCCTGTACGTGCTCGTACGTACGACGCAGGTTGGCGTGCGCTTGTGGTCCGACGACCCCTCCCTGCCAGCACTGCACGCCGCGTGTGAGCGGCAGCAACAGCAACAGCAGCAGCAGCAACAGCCGGACAGCGATGTGACTGTCACCGCATCCCAGGTTAGCTTGGGTGCCGGAAGCAGCGCTACAGGGGCGGACAGCCGGGTATCTGATGCGGTCACCGCAGCACTGCAGCAGCTGCAGGAACAGCATGCAGGGGGCTCTGTCGGTGCAGGGGGCAGCAGTAGCATCACGGCCGATGGCGGGGCCGGCGCTGGCGGGCCTGGCCCAGCCCGGGCCGCCCAGCTGGCGAGCCTGCAGAAGTGTGTTACGAAATCCGACGCGGGCTCAGTTCAACGACCCAACGGCAGCAGTACCATAGACACCACAAGCCTTGACATAGATGCAGACGAGGCAAACCTACTCCCCGTGGCTCCTGCTTGCCTTGGCGCGGTGTCGTTTCGGCAGCAGCAAGTGGAGGTGCGCCCCCGTGCTGCGGGAGCGGGCAGCGACGGTGCAGCAGCCTTGGCGGGCAGCAGCGGCACCAGCACCCCGGGCGTCGGCGTGCTGGCGCAGGGGTGCGGACACGACGACCCAGCGGGCGCAGCGGCCGGCAGCGGCAACATGCTGCTGCTGCGGCCCGGCGTGGCGTTCGAGCTGCGGGTGCAGTTGCACGACAGCACCGGGGCGCCGGTGCGGGCAGGTGGGCGTGGGACGAGGCGGTGCCAAGGGGCCGTGCCTCAGGCGGCAAGCAGCTGTGGCGTGGTGACGGCCGAAACCAAACTGCCAACTAACCAAGGCCGCCAACAAGGTTGCTAGGTTGCTAGGTTGCTGTGCCTTGACACTGGCCCGTGAGGTGCGGCCAGCAAATAAACGTGGCGTCGTTATGCAAACGAGCACAGTTACCACCACGGGTGTTGGCCCTTCCTCTCCGTGTCGCCCTTCAATGTCGCAGACGTGGACGACTTCACCGCGCAGCTGGACCTCCTGCCCGCCTTCCTCCACGCCAACGCCACGCCGCCGCCCGGGGCCCCCAGCTCCTTCGCCATCCTGGACTCAGGGCTGGCGCCCACCAGCGGCAGCGCTGGCGGCAGCACCATCAGCGCAACCGCCTCCGCCGTCCGGGGCAGCCTGCTGGTGCAGCGCGTGTCTGGCGGCGTGGCGGCGTGGGCCCAAGTGGTGGCGCGCGGCTGGCCGGGGGAGTACCACCTGGTTGTCAGCGCGGCCTCCGCAACAGGCGTGTACAGGGTGCGTACACGTGGCTGTGCTTCGCCGCCTGATACTCAGCTGTAGATCTTGGATATTGTTGGAAGAAAAAAGGCTGGTGGGCGAGTTACTGCATGGCGGACACTTCTTGTGCTCGTGTTCAGAAGTGGAGTGTGTGCGTACGCGCGATAGGCACCAGCCCTCGCCATCCAAGCGCTACTGCGCAGCACCGTTGCGCCTAGTGAGGGCTGATGCGGGCAACGCCATGCCCCTGCAGGTCCGTCCGTTGCACATCGCGGTGCAGCTGCTTCCCTGCTCCGTGGGCGACTCCCTCGTGCCCGGCTGGGGCTCCCCCGACCTGCCCGGCGGCCTGCCCCCGTGGACCAGCTGCCAGGCGTGCGGCGCAGACCAGGTGGGGCTGTGGCTCGACAACCGGCCGCAGCTGCGCGCGGCGACGGGGCCGGAGCAAGGGGCCTGGGATGCCGGCAGTGTAACGTCACAGCGGTTTAACGCAACGGTTCAGGCGCTGCTGGGCAGGGGCAGCGGCGGAGCGACGGCTGGAGCAGCCACCTGCCGCAACTGCCCCGCCGGCGCGCAGTGCCCCGGGGGTGCGCTGATGGTGCCCCTGCCGGGCTGGTGGCACAGCGCCGCCAACGCCACCGCCTTCCACAGGTGCCCGTTCCCGGCGGCGTGCGGCGGGGCGGGGGGCGCCGAGCGGCCTTCGTCCAGCTGGCAGCCTGCTTCAGCTGCTGCACGCGTCCCTCCCACCATGGCTCAGGCCGAACCCCGCAGCCGCGCCCTGGCCGCCTGCCAGGCTGCGTGGTACGACAGCGGCTGGCGCCCGGGGCTGTGGGTGGTGGCGGTGGCTGCGGCGCGGGGACTGCTGGGGCCGTGGGCTGGCGCAGGGGCCACAAACGGCTCAGCAACGCTGCCGCCTGCCACCCTGCAGGGGGAGGACATCCCCTGCCTGCTGTGGTACGAGCCCACCCTCCTGGCAGACAGCGCCTCGGCTATCGACGGACGTGGCAGCAGCGGCAGCCGCAGCAGCGTCCCTCAATTTGCTGCTGAAGCGGAAGGGCGGGCAGGGCCCTCCATCCATGGGGCCAGCAGGGCACTGCATGCCGGCGGCCAGCCCGGCGGTCCCGACGGTGCAAGCGAGGCGCAGCAGCAACCCCCAGCTGCCTGGTCCGGCCTGTCGTACATGCAGCTGCAGTGCGCGGAGGGCTACACGGGCACCCTGTGCGCCGCCTGCCAGCCGGGCCACTACCTGCAGCCCGGATTCGAGTGCAGCCCCTGCCCGGGCGTGGGCCGCACGCTGCTGCTGGGGCTGCTGGCGTTTGGGGGGAGCGTGGCCCTAGTGCTGGTTGTGGCGGCCTTCAGTCTGGGCCAGCAAGAGGACAGCAGCAGCAACGCAGCCACCGTGCCAGACGCGGATGTCGTCAAGGTGGGTGCTGTTGTGGTCAGATGGTAGGCCTCGCTAGCTATCCTGCCTGGTTTGCTTGCCTGGTGTGAACTGGTGTGCCGTTGTGCTGGGGGCGTCTATGGGGCAAGCGGGGCCCGTACGTACAGCTGCCTTGTATCAGGTCCCCTGGGAAGAAGGGTGGGTGGGGGCCACGGCAGGGGAGCTGTTCGTGTTTGGTGCTGTGGGGGTGGGACCCGCCCGAGGTAGCGCGGACTTGAGTCCCATTTCTTGTTATCTACTCCAATTGCTGGAGCGAGTGGCTCCTTTACGGTACTTACAGTGGGAGGGGCGGGAAAACCCGTGTCCTTGGGTGCCGGAAATAGCCGTGTGTAGCGGTTGGGACAGAGCTGGGCTCTAGAGCGAGAACCAAACTGTGAAGCCGTACATACAAAAGGCGAGCATATGTCTGCAGCACTGCTGTATTACCGTCGCAGCTGGCTCTGCTCGCCATACTTTGTCTGCGATTGCGCACCCCGCCGCTCGGCCGGCGGTGAGCAGGAGCATGTGGTCGCATGCATGGCGTGCGGTGCATCTCCCCCCTTGCTGACGGGCCCTTTGCACCGCACGGTCCGCAGGTGGCCGTGCTGTACGTGCAGTACGCGGTGGTGGTGTTCCGGCTCAACATCGACTACCCCGACGCCATCACGGCGGTGGTGTCCGCCGCCTCCTCCCTCACCTGGGCGGACGCGCTGCTGGGCTTCTCCCCCGCCTGCCTGGCGCCCGGCCTGGGCAGCGGGGCGCAGGCCACGGCGCAGCTGCTGGGATCGCTGCTGATACCCTGCGGGGCGGTGGCGGCCAGCCTAGGGCTGTGGGCGCTCAGGTGCGGGACGAAGGCGTGCAGGGGCTGCGGGAGTGCAGTGCAGGTCTCGACGCCGCGTTTGCTGCCTGCTCACCGCATGCTCCGTTCCGCGCCAAGACAGCACCAGTTCTAGGGCGCTGTGCGCCGACTGCTCAGCAGCACTTGGTAGTCATGCCCGCCCCACCCCCCGCAAGGCAAATGGTTCCAATCTTTTCCTCGGCCGCTCCGCGATTGGCCCCGCGCGCCATGCGCCCAGGTACCTCGCCATGCGCTGCTGGACGCCCTTTTGGCGCACCAGCACCAGAGCACGACCACCCGGACTCCAGCAGCCCCTGGCGTGGTCAGCCCTACATGACGCAGCAGCGCTGGCGGATACCCTTAGCCTAAGCGCCATCAAGCTGCCTCATTCGCCCAGTGACGTATCTGACACGCCCAGGTTGGCCGGCCCCAGCCCTGACGTTGTTGCCCTTCAGCCCAGCAGCTGTGACGGCTCAGGTACAGCAAAAGGGGCGCCTGGAACGAGTTCCGACCGTCCCGCCACGCTGGCACATGTTCCTCTGTGCCACGGTGTGTTCAAGCTACACGGCATAATCGACGCGGAGGGCGTGGCACGTGGCGTTGCGGGCGCTGATTGCAGTTCGTCGTACAGCACCTGCCAGCCTGGGCCGGCAACAGCGCAGCCCTCAGCACCCCCAGGCCCGGGTACATGCGACACGGCTGCAGCACTGCAGCCCAACAGCGCTGCGGCCTCGCTCGACTGCCAGCCAAGCACCACCTCCAGCGACGCAGCTGGTGTCGGCGCAGCAATGCCCTCATCACATCGCATCAGGCCAGGGAAGGGCCCGGCTGAGCCTCCCCTGACAGCTGGTCGGACCTCCCTCTTGAGTGTGGCTGCAAGCGCCCGGAGCTTCCTGACCGCCAAGATTAGCCGTGGCACCGAAGCCCTGGCCGCCGTGGACCGTGCCCTGCCGCTAAGCCACCAGCTGGGGGTGGTGCTGCTCATCGGAGTGTTCGTCATGTACCCCAGCTGGGTGCAGGCGGCGCTGGGCGTGTTCGCGTGCTACGTGGTGGACAGCGAAGGGGGCAGCCCCTACCCGGAGAACCAGCGGGTGAGTCCCCGCCGCTCTGAGTGCTGTATCACAGAGGGCAAACGAAAAAGACACGTCAGGCACTTACAAAGGCGCACTTTGTACCGCGCCTGGGCGGCCGCCTTGCCTGAGTGCCGTGTTGGCGCACAGTCCATACATGCCAAGCCGTAAGATGCCTCCGTCCCGTCCTGCACACACACAGACACACACACCCTTGCGAGGGGTGTGTGCCTAGGGGGCGTGCTCTTATTTTGGGGGCCGCTCGCTTGCCTTGAGGTCCCTTTCAGGGCCTCCGTGCTGTGAGCCGGCTCTGCGGAGCGGCGTATCAGTGTAAAAACCGTACGACACCCGCTGCCTCCATCCCGTCCTGCACCGCCCTGTGCCGCCCTTGCCGCTTGGTAGGCCACGTGGCGCCGCGGCTACTGGGTCCGCGACATGACCCAGCAGTGCTACGAAGGGCGGCACCTGCGGGTTTTCGTGCCCATTGGTGTAGCTGCCATCGTGGTGTTCTGCTTCGTGCCGCCGATGGCCTCCTTCCTGCTGCTGTCGTCCGTGCGGCAAAGACGCCTGCATGGCGCCCAGCAGCAACAAGGCAAGCCCGGCGGACGCCCCGGCAGTGGCAGCGGCGACGGCGGAAGCAGCTGCAGCAGCAGCAGCAACGTGCTCGTCGTGAACAGCACCTCAGGTCGGCATGATCCCCTGCAGGCAAAAGACGTGCTACAGTTGTACGGGTTCCTGTACAGTCGCTACAGGTGAGACGCGCACGATCGCCCAGGTGCTTTCTGAGCCCGCACTTAAGGAATGTACGGCATGGACGGCGTTCCACGTGTGCCCGGCGTGGGCCTGAACGACCTCCAAGCGCAGCTGGCCTGGCTGCGGTCGTACTACCAGCCTACAAATGCTCTAAGACTGTGAATTTTCTACAGCGGAGACCGCATAATTTCATGGAGGTGTTCCTGGCCCTTGCCATGCTTGCACGCATGCTGGGATGGGCACGCGACCCACAGTGAGCGCACACCCACATGAGTACGGGCACGCAGCTCGAGCCGGCGGTCAAAAGGACACCTGGTTCTGTCCCAAATGATAGTGACGTGTAGGCCTTTGTATGTTACCGTTCGAATGCACTGTTTGATGCGTAAGCCGTTGCCGTTGTTGATTGCTTTGTATCGTGCGCAGGCCGCGCTACTGGTGGTGGGAGAGCGTGCTGCTGCTGCAGACATTGGCGCTGGTGGCGGCCGAGGTGTTTGGCCGCACGCTGCCGGTGGAGCGGCAGGCGCTGCTGCTGGCGGCGGTGCTGCTGGGCATCGCCTTCGCCAACACCGTGTGCATGCCTGTGCGCTGCCGGCGGCTGGTGGTGCTGGAGTACACGGCGCTGTGCACGCTGCTGCTGACGCTGACGCTGGGGCTGTTCCTCATGGGGGGCAGCCCCATGGACGGGCCGGATGCGGTGAGGCCGCCCCGCACCTGGGGTCCTGTCCGCCTGCAATCAACGTATCAGCAGTAGTATCATATTCTTCGTCGCATCCTCAACGATGCTGCAGCCCCAATCGCTTTCCTCCCGGGTAAATGCTACCGATGTCGCCTGCACACAGACATTCACAAATATGATGAGTACTTGACTGAGGCCACCTTGCCGTGCGCACCGCGCGCCCTGCCCCGCAGGACGCCGTGGGCGCTGCCATCCTGGCCGCCAACGCCGCGACACTGCTGGCGCTGGCCTACCCGCTGGCCGCACCACGCGCCGTGGGGGCTGCTGGGAAGCTGGCCCGGGCGGCACGGCGCTGCTGCGGGGCGGAGGCGGCTCTGCTGCTGTCCTGCGCCTGGCCCTGCGCCTCCGCCTCGGCCTCCGACCCGCGCAAGCACCGCAGCCGCCGTGGGTGTGGAGCGGCTACCAGCTGCATGAACGCAGCACGTGTTTTGGGAAGCTGGTGGCAGCTGGGGTGGCGGTGCAGGCGTGCAGCAGCAGGGGCAGAGGAAGAGCCTGTGAGCGGAGACGGCGTGCCGGCTGTCTGGGGGAATGCGGCGGTGGGGAGGCCGGAAAGCCTGTTTGGGGCAGGCAGCGACGCTGGTGGCAGCACCGCCACCGGCGTGCGCCTGCCGACGTCAGCGGCCCTTGCGCAACGGCCGCCGCAGCTGGGGCCCGGCGGGGTGGCCCTGACGCTGCATGGCTGCCCCAGTGCTAGGCAGGGCGGGGTGCAGGCGCCGTGAGGCGAACCGGAGGGCAGCTAGCTAGGACGTGGCGCTACGGTACCCGCACGCAGGCAAGCAGGCAGCGCGCAGCGGTGCCGCCGCCAGCGGACGGCTGTGCTGTTTCCGGCATGTGTTTTGCACTTGGGTACTGGATGTTACGATAGGGGGACCTGCGTGCAGCAGGAGACAATCTGCCGAGGGCTGCACGGCAGCCAGAACTGAGCGGAGGTACGGCAGCCAGGACTGAGCGGAGGGCAGTGGTGTGCGCAGGGGCCCACGCCGGGGCGGCACATGGCCTGGGCCGGCATCGCGTGTTTGTGTGCGTGAGTGTGCGTGGGTGTGCGTGCTTCGAGGTTCACTGCGGAGGCTGGAGGCGGGAGGCAGGCATGAGGGCATGGGTTGAAGCGTCGTGGGCGAGGGAGGCGTTCCAGGTCCCTGCTGGAGTGCTGGTCCCCTGTCCCCTTGTACGGTTGTACGGGTTGCCCCGGTGCATGCGGACCGTACCACGCGCATGCATGCAACGACAGAATCGCAGACGGGTGGCTTTGGGATAGCGACGCCGAGGTGTGCTCATCACCTGGGTGCATGTTCCTGGACCTTCGCTGTCTCGCAACAACTGGGATTGAGCTTGTCGAGCAGGTCCTTGAGGCTTTACAAGTCGTATCGGGCAGGGGAGCTCCCCTGGTACCGGGCAGTCGCATGCAGGGCGCGCAAGCCTTGTGTCAGCTTGTGTCCATGTCCCCAACATCATCATCAGGACCAAGCTTGAGGACCAACCGCGTCCAGCATGTGGGCAGCAATGTACTTAACGGCCCACACGTGTCCAGATGTCACCCTTGTAAGCGGAATTAGGATTCCTGTGCATTCTGCCACAAAAGTTGTAAGCGGTACTCAGACAATTCCGCAAACGCCACACCACCTGGAATGTAACAGAAAATGCCAAATGCGGCCGGGATAATTGCAAGCAGGTTCAGGGCGCCGCAGCCCAGGGAGCTCCCCTGCCAGGCGGACGGGCACACTGCGGATGCGTGTCGTACACACATGCAATGTATTTGGATGTCAGGGTCCCGCCCGTGTACGTACCGCTACCCCAAATGGCATTGGGCACTGTATGCATCACGTGTGGAGGTGAGCAAGTTGCAGCTATCATGACACACTGTTACGCATCCAGCGCCACCTCCACTGGCGGTCTGGGCGCGTGGGGGGCCCCCCTGGTCCGGGGGCCTTGCCTCCCAAGAAAAAATTCTGAGACTTACAATTCATACAGCCGAAATTGTATGCAGTACTGTAACAATTTTCGGGCGAGAGGGTCCATAAATTGAAAGCGCTTGGATTTTGTACCAGATAAGACCGGAACACTGTGCTGAAGTCTGCAGCGTTAGAACGCAGCACCGCCCTCTTGCTGCGGATGTGCATGCTCCTTGCACAGCCTTACCGTCCTTCCAGATTTGGCAGCAGCTGAGATCAAAGTCATGTACAACATCCATGGGCTTTTATGAGACCGCAAGCACACCCATGTAGGGTGTGACCCTCCGTTCTGGGGATGGTGTTGGGAGACACAGGTCCAAAGCCTGCCTGCCCATCACCCCGTTCCGCCGCATGAACGAGCTATATGCGGGTGCAAGGACTCTGGCAACGGCTGGTGCAGTCATGCCCGCATGCTGTAGCGCCTCCACAAAGGCCATAGCGTGCCGCGTTACAGTTACAGACCCCAAGGTGGGGCACGTCCGGAGAGCCAGGGGCCCATCAGGACGAGTATTGAAGTGAAGGGGTGGCGGGGTAATGTGCCATTCCGCCATGCAGTGCTAACCCTACTCTTTTTGGTACACGCGTGCAATGAGCGTAAGTGCTTCCCAGCTACGGCAGCGAACGGCTGGGGCAGCTGCCACTTGTGCCTCTGCTGCCTTCCTGCCGATCTGCTGGCAGCAGCCGACAGCGCACACACAGCAACCCACACAGTCGGCATCCTCAGCAGCTTATACCTCATTCCCGGAACACCAGGTCCCGCTGCCAGTAGGCCTGCTGCTGCACCTGCCCGCCGACCCCCGCCGCTGCTGCCGCCCCCGCACCCCCTCCCTGCCCCCCTACCCCTGCACCTTCCCCTGCTGCGCCCTCTGCGTCGCCCCACCCCGACAGCCCCGACAGCGCCAGCCCCGCCCCCCTCACGCCGCCCGCCTCCGCCTCCTTCAACGCCCCTACCAGCGCCCGCCACACACCAGCACCCGGCGGCGACCCAGTGGCGGCCCCTTGCCCGACCGCACCTGCCGCAAACCTATGGCCCTCCACCCCGTTCCCTGCCGGTGCCCCGTGTCCGCCGCTGGCGCTGCCTGAGCCGCTGCCACTGCTCCCTTGCTGCAGGTCCGGCTCCAGGTCCAGGCACAGCGCGGACACCGCCGCGGCCGCAGGCAGGCTGCGGTAGGCCAGGGCCAGGCAGCGCAGCGCCGTGGTACGGACCTAGCACGGGGGCAGGGAGGGAGGGGGGCCGCGGGAGGCGGGGATTAACGTAGCGCGATACGGGTGTGTTGGACATTAGGGCTCTGTCCAGTCTTACCGGTATGTGGTTTGGGCTGTTCAGCGCCCGTAGGTACCTACTGCATCGCGTGTCGTATGACACCGCGAGCCCACGTTGCGGGGCTGTTGTGGGTTGCCGCCTTGCCAAGCATCTGGCTGAAATGGACCGTTAAGCCACCTGCTGCATGCCGACGTCTCTATATGCAGCTGGCTACAATGGACCGCTAACCCACCTGCTGCAGGCTTGCCGTGTGTCGGGGAGCTGGCTACACTTAACCCACCTGCTGCAGGCGGGCGTCCATGAGGGTAATCAGCAGGGCCGAGGGGGCGGCGGCGCGCAGCCTTAGCACGGAGCGCCAGTCGCCCCGAGACAGCGCGGAAAGCACCTGGGGGCGGGGGGAGAGACGCACCGCGGGGCATGGGCTGTGGCGCGTGGATGTTCGCGGGCAGCAGGCGAGGTACAACAAGGAGGGGTATGGGCCTTGCGGGATCAACCTCGTCGTACGGTGCATCATTTACGGCAACTTCCCTGCGCCCCTGCCCCGCCCAAGCGCAGTGCAAACCAGCATGGCAGGCGTTGCGTGGGGTTGTGGGTATGCGTGCTACCGCCAGGGTGCCCTTGTTGTAGGGCATTGGTTACGGCAGCAGAGACCCCGTCCCACACGTCGGTGCCCTGCTCCCCTGCCACATGCCCACCTGCAGAGCAAACTGAACGTGGGGCGTGGAAAGCAGCGGCGCCACGTGCGGGCTGCGCAGCAGCATCACCGCCTCCGTGCTCCACCTCCTGCTGCTGCTGCTGCCGCCAGGCTCTCCTCCGCCTCCACCTCCTCCGCCGCCCCGGGGCACCAGCGCAAAGAACAGCAGCACGGCGGCGCACATCTCGGGGCGCCGCGGGAAGCGGCATGTGCTTCCGTGCGAGCCAGGTGGGGAGGGAGCCCCCCCGTTGCCTGCACACCCATCGCCCGCACCCGGTCCGTGTTGCATCGGATCCCGCTGCTGCTGCTCTTGTTGCTGGCGGGGGTCGTGTTGGCTGTTGGGAACATCAGGGCTCCCTTGCTCCCCGCACTTGCTGCTTCTGCCGCTGCCGGTCGCGGCGCACGCACTGCTGCTGTCTGTGCTGCATGCCTTGCCTGCTGCTGCTGCCGCTGCCTCGTGCTTGGGGTACAGGTCGAAGGCGAGGCCCTGCAGCGCCTTGAGGCACTCCGACCAGCTGCCGGCAGCTGCACACACGTCCACGGACCGCTCGTACACCTGGGGGAGGGGGAAGGGGCGGTGGTTGACATCCCCAGGACAGTGCCACCGCTGCCACGTAGCCGGAATCGGAGCCCCACACACCCAACGGGATGGAGTACACGGCGCCACCCTGGCAGAGTGCCGTAGTTCGTCCGCCCCGGCTGCCTATCGTATGGCTGCTGTACTGGCGCCTGGACGCACCTGTACGGCAAGCTGCTCGTCGTCTACGTAGGCGGCCACCAGGCTTTCGCGTAAAGAGCGGAAGGCGCGGACGGCGCTGTCCCACTCGTCGGGGGCTGTGGGCGGGGGGTAACCGCAGCGCGGCAAAGTGGGGCGGGTGCGGGGGCAGGTGGGTGTGGGTGGGGGCAGCAGCGGAAAAGCAGCAGGGGTGTGTCCGATGCGGGACGGACGGCGCAGTCCACTCGTCGGAGGCTGTGGGGGATGGGGGGGGGGGGCGGGGCGAAGCAGCAGGGGTGCGTGTCATGCGCCGGGGCAGACCGTAGCACATGTGGGCAGGACGCCCTGCATCGTCAACATGCGGTGCTGGAAAACACTTGAAGCATGAATAGCTGCATGATAGTTGGTGTTTGTGGCTGCGCCGGCGAGCGCAATCACCTCCGCTCAGGCCAGCACAGGCAGGCGCAGGCCAGGCCAGTCGTCTGCGGGGGCATGTGTTGCCCCAGGCTGGCACTCGCCATCTGCAGTAAGCTATGGCCGTGAGTGTAGCGCATATGATACTCACTGGGCGAAGGGCCTGGAGAGCCTCCAGGGCCCAAGTCCCCGCCTCCGTCTCCTTCAGCCGGCAGCGCGCCTGCACGACGCAGGAGGTCCAACGCGGTCGGCTCCAGCTGCTGCCACGCGCGCCAGCACGCCCCCACGTCGCCCGCGGCACCCACCAGCAGCGTCGGCCGCGGTGGGAGGGCGCGGCTGCGGCAACCGGCATGCCGAAATGCAAAATCATGTATGTGCCGGAGGAGCGATGTCGAGGGCTTGGCGCGTTCAAGAATTGGTTGGCCATCCAATGTAGCTCAGTCGCGGCAGGTTGGTGCAGGCTGAGCTTACCCGTTCGCGGTGGGTGCCATGGTGAAAGGCTCGGATACGCGGCTGTGCGGCATTCTGCTCAAGCAGCCTGACAATTAATACCATGTAACCGAACAGTACTCCATGATCCTACCGTCATCGCGGTGTCAGGCAGTGGTGGTACAAACCGTTCAAACTCATGCCGCCAGCCATGGGAGATTGCTCCCCTGGCCAGCCCTGTTCTGTGCGCCCCCCTGCTGCCCTCTTCCTCGGCCCCGTCCTGCCATTCCCCTCCAATATTTCTTCACTGTTCACGTCCATTCCCTGCCATTGCCTGAAGCTGGCGCCGCTTATCTCAAGAATTTGAGCGACGGTGGTAGTGGCGTGCTCCTGGGTGGCTTGAGGTGGCACGTGCTGATTCTGGCTGGAGCACACGGCACAGAACTGGCAGGTACCTTGCTTGGCTGGTACAATCAACACAAGGAGACGTTCAGGGCAGTCCTGCCCATGGTGTGCCGGGGGTGTGCCTGATACTGCCTGTGCTGCAGTGCAGGAGGCAGCTAGCGCGCAGACTCTACCGGTACCCTCAGTGCTGCAGTGCGCTCATGCATCGAAAGTGCAACTCATTTTGTACGAGTCTGTGATACAGCCATATTATTGGCCGGACACATGTCCCTGGTGCATTGGCACTCCTTGTACGGCAGGGCACGGGCGAACCGCACGGTGAGATGTCCAGACCGAGGGAGGCCGGTAGCCGGGGCCGGTAGGCTGGAACAATGTAAAGACCAGCCCCAGCGAACCGTGTCAATCTCATCAAGAGGTCTGCTGTGCGGGGGCTGATGGCTGCGATCTCGTAAACACACATGAGTCCTGCCGGCGGCCCTTCACCAGGGGCGGGGAGGGGCATCTGACCAGGGGAGCCCCACAGCTCAGCAGTCCGGCACGTGGACGCGGCTGCGGTAATACGGACATTGGTCGCCATACTGCCTCTTCATTGCCACGTTGCAGAAGGTTGCATACTGGAGTTTATTTGCTTTGTCCTACCTACTCAACAGTCGGACGATGCCCTGCACCAAACTGCTACGAGCAGCTCTTGCAACAAAAAGGTTGCAAAGCTGACAAGGCTTGCTTGCGATATCGTACCCTAGACCGCTGTCAACAGGAAACGCGCTGCGCGTGACAAAGCCGAGTTGAGTCACGAGAGCAGGATGCCGGCTAGCAGCATTGCAGACAGGTATGTAACTCCGACTCTTGAAGTTGCGTATGTGCCGACTCTGATGGCAGGGAAAGAAGCCTTGCAACTTGGAATGTCGATGTCCACGATGGCCTGATATTAGGCGCTAAAATACGTCACCAGCTTCAATTGAAGTCAGTTCAATCCAATGCTGCATGCAGTGAAACGCGGAGTGTCAATAGCTTTGCGAGCAGTTTCAGCCAGCGGTCCTTCTTCGGCAAGCTCAACAAGTATGAGCTTAAGCGGCGCTTTTACGAGAAGCTCGATGACTTTAAGAACAGAGTCCTCCTACACAAGGAGCAGGGGTAGGTCGTGGGGTGGTGCCACCTCGGGTCACCTAGGTTTGGGGCCCCGGGCCCAACCCTGAGCCTGTAACCCCAAGGCCTCCGGAGGTGCCTCACGCAACTGGCCCGAGCTGCTTCTTGCACTCCGACTGCACACTCACACATGCACATGCGAGGGAAGGCTCCTGCTGGCAGCTTTATGTGCATGCCACCTGCAAAACAGACAGCCACCGATCACCTCCCCCTTCCCCCGGCGCCCGCGCCCGTGGCAACCCCCCACCTTCCCGCAGCTTCATCGTGTACCGCGCGCGCTGCGCCTACTCGGGGGGCGTGGTGGTGCTCAAGGGCTACAGCCGCGAGAGCCTGACGCTGCAGACGCGGCAGCGCGTGTTCAGCGAGGTGTCGCTGCTGCAGCGCGCGCAGTGCCCCTTCATCCTCAAGTGCTTCGACTCCTTCGAAGACCAGGTGCGGGCCACAACCACGCGCTGTGACCGCCCCCACTGTAGCCGCTGTCCTGCGTTTCATCCGCGGGCGCATGCGGAGGGTTGGGAGCTTGCGACTGAGCGGCAAAACCCCTGTGTATTGCCTCGTGAGGTGCATCCCAGCCGTGACCGCGTTCGCAGCTTCGCACCCCGAGTGTCGACGCCTCCCAGTGTGTGAGCAGCTGAGCGCCCTTGCTCCTCTGGGCCCGTCCCTCCGCCCTGGCCTTATGTTTTGCCCACCAGGGCTGGTGGTGGCTGGTGCTGGAGAACTGTGCGGCGGGGGACCTGTACCGCATCGTGCAGCAGACGGGGCCCATCCGGGAGGAGGGCTGGCTGGTGTCGCAGGTGGGTGTGGGTTAAGGGGAACGAGGCGGGGAGGAGGGCTTGGTGGCAGGTGGGCATGGGCTATCGCCCGGATAAAGGTGCGGAAGGGATTAATTTTATGGGGCACAGGACATAGTTGAGGGGTGGGTGGTGTCGCAGGCGGGCGTGAGTGATGGGGCATCGCACGGGGAGTCGAGGTAGCTGGCATCGCTTGTGGGGGCGGGGAAGTAGGGAAATGGGATGGAGGGGTGGTTAGAGTGCAACGGGAGTGGGAGGATATCGCCGGGGCTCAACAACACCGAGGTGGATCGGATGTGGGCTCCAGGAGTAGCGGCGTGGCTGCTTCCCCGGCGGGTGGGACAGTCTCACAGATATTGAGTTGGGTTTGGGGAGCAGGGAGGATGGCGTGCATTGCGGGAGTGCCTCCTGGCTGCCAACGCGGCCTGCAGTTAAACCGCTTGGGGAAGCACCTTGTCACTGTCACTTCGCACGACTTGCATGTTCCAAACGAAATGCCGCAGGCCCCTTCTGCGCTACGATACCCCATGTCAACACTCAAAGGGACATGCTGCCCTTGCTGCTGCTCAAGCCCCTACCACTGTCACGCGCTCTCAATTCCGCCCCTGCCTCCTGTCCTGCCCCGCAGGTGCTGCTGCCCATCCTGCAGACGCTTGCCTACCTGCACGCGGAGGGCATCGTGCACCGAGACATCAAGGTGGGTAAGGGGCATGTGTGTTAAGGTGGTTGCTGCTGCTGGGGCTTGCCTACCTGCACGCCGAGGGCAGGGACATCAAGGTGGGTGAGGGGCCCGAAGACAAAAGGGTGGGGGGCTGATGAGAGCGACCATGCGTTCGGGGAAGAGACCGAGAGCCAGGAAACGTTTAAGGACGCGGGGCGGTTAGGCGCGGGTCAACAGCCCGAGCACATGCTATTCAACGGCCTCCGAGACTCACACCCCTGCCCCTCACCGCACACCCCCGCCCCTCACCGCACACCCCCGCCCCTCACCGCACACCCCTGCCCCTCACAGCACACCCCTGCCCCTCACAGCACACCCCCGCCCCTCACCACACACCCCTGCCCCTCACAGCACACCCCTTCCCCTCACCGCACACCCCTGCCCCTCACCGCACACCCCTGCCCCTCACAGCACACCCCTGCCCCTCACCGCACACCCCTGCCCCTCACCGCACACCCCTGCCCCTCACCGCACACCCCTGCCCCCCACCGCACACCCCTGCCCCCACCGCACACCCCTGCCCCCACCGCACACCCCTGCCCCTCACCGCACACCCCTGCCCCTCACAGCACACCCCTGCCCCTCACCGCACACCCCTGCCCCTCACCGCACACCCCTGCCCCCACCGCACACCCCTGCCCCCCACCGCACACCCCTGCCCCTCACCGCACACCCCCGCCCTCACCGCACACCCCTGCCCCCACCGCACACCCCTGCCCCTCACCGCACACCCCTGCCCCTCACAGCACACCCCTGCCCCTCACCGCACACCCCTGCCCCTCACCGCACACCCCTGCCCCCACCGCACACCCCTGCCCCCACCGCACACCCCTGCCCCTCACCGCACACCCCTGCCCCTCACAGCACACCCCTGCCCCTCACCGCACACCCCTGCCCCTCACCACACACCCCTGCCCCTCACCGCACACCCCTGCCCCTCACCGCACACCCCTGCCCCTCACCGCACACCCCTGCCCCTCACAGCACACCCCTGCCCCTCACCGCACACCCCTGCCCCTCACCGCACACCCCTGCCCCCCACCGCACACCCCTGCCCCCCACCGCACACCCCTGCCCCTCACCGCACACCCCCGCCCCTCACCACACACCCCTGCCCCTCACCGCACACCCCTGCCCCTCACCGCACACCCCTGCCCCTCACCGCACACCCCTGCCCTCACCGCACACCCCTGCCCCTCACCGCACACCCCTGCCCCTCACAGCACACCCCTGCCCCCCACCGCACACCCCTGCCATTCACCACACACCCCTGCCCCTCACCACACACCCCTGCCCCCACCACACACCCCTGCCCCTCACCGCACACCCCTGCCCCTCACCGCACACCCCTGCCCCTCACAGCACACCCCTGCCCCTCACAGCACACCCCTGCCCCTCACCGCACACCCCTGCCCCTCACCGCACACCCCTGCCCCTCACCGCACACCCCTGCCCCCCACCGCACACCCCTGCCCCTCACCGCACACCCCTGCCCCTCACAGCACACCCCTGCCCCTCACCGCACACCCCTGCCCCTCACCGCACACCCCTGCCCCTCACAGCACACCCCTGCCCCTCACCACACACCCCTGCCCCTCACCACACACCCCTGCCCCTCACCACACACCCCTGCCCCTCACCACACACCCCTGCCCCTCACCACACACCCCTGCCCCTCACCACACACCCCTGCCCCTCACAGCACACCCCTCCCCCTCACCACACACCCCTGCCCCCCACCGCACACCCCTGCCCCTCACAGCACACCCCTGCCCCTCACCACACCCCTGCCCCCACCGCACACCCCTGCCCCCACCGCACACCCCTGCCCCCACCGCACACCCTGCCCCTCACCGCACACCCCTGCCCTCACAGCACACCCCTGCCCCTCACCGCACACCCCTGCCCCTCACCGCACACCCCTGCCCCCACCGCACACCCCTGCCCCTCACCGCACACCCCTGCCCCCACCGCACACCTGCCCCCCACCGCACACCTGCCCCCCACCGCACACCCCTGCCCCTCACAGCACACCCCTGCCCCTCACCGCACACCCCTGCCCCTCACCACACACCCTGCCCTCACCACACACCTGCCCCCACCGCACACCCTGCCCCCCACCGCACACCCCTGCCCCTCACCGCACACCCCTGCCCCCACCGCACACCCTGCCCCCACCGCACACCCCTGCCCCTCACCGCACACGGCGCCCCCGCCGTCCTGCTTTCCCCACCGCCCCACGTGCCTCCCCGCTCCATGCGTGCCCTAGCGCGCGGCCTCCCCCTCTTCCACTACCCCGTGCACGCGCTGTTCAACAGGGAAAAGGGAAGCTTCTAGGCAGACAAGTAAGGGCTCCCGTGACCTTCGTTTCCCCCTGTCCCCCGGTTCTTTGAGTTGCTGCTTTGCTGTTGGCCCCATTACCCCGCAGCCCGAGCACGTGCTGTTCAACAGCGAGAAGGTGGCCAAGCTCTCGGGCTTCTTCCTGTCGTGGGATGTAAACAGATACAGGTGAGAGAGGGCCCGGGGGAGAGCTCGCCCGGTGGGTTAGCGCGGGAGGGGCAGGAGCAGTCCCACGCTGCTAAGCGAGGCCGATCGGCAAGCGGCGTCAGTCCTACACCGTACGCCTGCGCTCAGCGTACCCTCACCGCGTTTGGTGACCCCCCAACTCACCACAGGCTCCCGATCGTTTCGGACAAACACGATGTGCGCTGCCACACCGGCCCTGCCGCGTGTTTTGCATGGATACCGGAAGCCTTCTGCAACCTGCGCTCCCGCTCCCCCACCTACTCCCGCGTTCACCCTTACCCCCAGCTACCCCAAGGACATGGTGGGCACGCTGGACTACGTGGCGCCCGAGGTGTTTGTGCTCAACGGCCCCAACGCCAAGCAGCAGCAGGTCACGCACTACGACTACAAGGCAAGGGGAGGGGAGGAGAGGGGAGGGGAGGGGAGGGAGCAGCAAGCAGGTCACGCACTACGACTACAAGGCAAGGGAGGGCAGTGGGGTGGAGGGGAGGGGAGGGGACGGAGCAGGAGGGAGGGAGGGGGCAGCAGGGTTTGCGGGGTGCATGCGGCGTGCGGTTGGCTGGTTGGGGGACGGACAGGAGAGGATGGAGGAGGGGCGGCGAACCGGAAGGGGTAGGATTGGAGGGCTTGAAGTGCAGGCGCGTCGCTGGTCGGGCACTGCACCGTTCCTCGGACGCACCGCCGCTGCCGGTGCGCGTGCGCGCACTTGCAGCACACGTGTAAGGGTGCGCCCGAGGAACGGTGCACGCGGGGCACCTTGGCGATGCACCACAGGAACATAAAGCCTCGTGTGAAGGTAGATGCTTGATCTTCCTGCAGGTCGATGTCTGGGTCGTGGACGTCATGGTGTACGACATGCTGATGGCCTGCCCTTGTTCAACTTTACACGAAGGGTGTGGTATAAAATACAATGTGAAAAGTGTAAATCTACACAATATAAAGAATCTTTTATTGTTACTTCCACCCAGGTCGACATCTGGGGCGTGGGCATCATGGCGTACGACGTGCTGGTGGGCTGCCCGCCCTTCAACTCCGACGAGCCCAACGCCACGGTGGAGGCCATCCTGCTCAAGGAGGTGGAGTACCCCGACCTGCTCAGCGACGACGCAGTCGACTTCATAGACCAGGTGGGGCACAATACAGCCAAGTTTATGTTCGCTTCATGTGCAGGGAGCAGCGTTCCCGTGACTTCCCGACGCCTTAGGCGGTTTCCTCGCCCTCCTCGCGTGCCCCATGCCCGCCCCGAGACCACAGCCGCTCCCACATTACCGTATGATAACGCGCTACGCTATACGTGCACCTTTCTTACCCTCCCAAACCCTCCATGTCCGCCCGCAGTGCCTGACCAAGGACCCCACGCGGCGGCCCACGGCGCGGCAGCTGCTGACTCACCCCTGGATCCGCAACAACCTGGACTGGGAGCCGCCCGAGGACTTCGACGACCCCATCCCCAACATCGATTTCTCGTACTACAGGTGCGGGCAGCAGTGTAGGGCGCGGTGGAAGGGATGAGCAGTGCATGTGCTCAGGCGACTCTTGAAGAGCGACCAGAGAGGGACGGCGTGCGCGGTGGGCGTATCCTTTCTGTTAATTGCTCTTTTGCAATGTCTTCTAATGCGACTGGAAAATGCTGTTGCTGCTGCTGCTGTCCTGTGTATCGTGCAGGGTGGGCGGCAACGGCGACGGCCTCGACGACGAGAGCGAGGAGGAGGAGGACAACGGAAAGAGGTGGGGTGGGGGCGGGGGAGGAAGAGGTGGGGTGGGGGCGGGGAAGGTGAGGTGGGGTGGGGGCGGGGGAGGTGGGGTGGGGTGGGGGCGGGGAGGAGGTGGGGTGGGGGCGGGGAGGTGGGTGGGGTGGGGTGGGGTGGGGGGAGGTGGGGTGGGGTGGGGTGGGGTGGGGTGGGGTGGGGTGGGGTGGGGTGGGGTGGGGGGTGAGGTGAGGTGAGGTGGGGTGGGGTGGGGTGGGTGGGGTGGGGTGGGTGGGTGGGGTGGGTGGGTGGGGTGGGTGGGTGGGTGGGTGGGGTGGGGTGGGTGGGGTGGGGTGGGGTGGGTGGGGTGGGGTGAGGTGGGGTGCGGTGGGTGGGGTGCGGTGGGGTGAGGTGGGCGGGTGAGGTGGGGTGGGGTGAGGTGGGGTGGGGTGGGGTGGGTGGGTGAGGTGGGGTGGGGTGGGGTGAGGTGGGGTGGGTGGGGTGGGGTGGGGTGGGCGGGGTGAGGTGGGTGGGGTGGGGTGAGGTGGGTGGGGTGGGTGAGGTGGTGGGGTGGGGTGCGGTGGGGTGGGGTGGGGTGGGGTGGGGTGGGGTGGGGTGGGGTGAGGTGAGGTGGGGTGGGTGGGGTGGGGTGGGGTGGGGTGGGGTGGGTGGGGTGGGGTGGGGTGGGGTGGGGTGGGGTAGGGTGGGGTGGGGTGAGGTGGGGTGCGGTGCGGTGAGGTGGGGTGGGGTGCGGTGTGGTGGGGTGCGGTGGGGTGAGGTGGGGCGGGGTGAGGTGGGGTGGGGTGGGGTGAGGCGGGGTGGGGTGGGGTGGGGTGAGGTGGGGTGCGGTGGGGTGGGGTGGGGTGGGGTGGGGTGAGGTGGGGTGCGGTGGGGTGGGGGCGGGGGCGGGGGCGGGGGAAGAGGTGGGGTGGGGGCGGGGGGAGGAAGAGGGTGCTTACTTGAACGATGCTGAAGCGCTGCCCGTGGGGATTGGTGGTGTTGGTTCAGATGCTTTCAGTTCTTGCGTGCGACGCGACGTACACGCGTGCTTACCAACCGCCCCATCGTGCACTGCCGCCCCCAGGTGTTACGACCTCCAACGGCATGACTGGTGCATGCATAAGAACGCCACGTACGCCCCGCTGGCTCCCTAAACCCTAATTTGCTGTTGCTGACTGAGGTATCCACTGTGTTTCATTGCCCCCAGGTGGTACAACCCGCTGTCCTGGTTCCGCCGCCGCAACAGCCTGGACGACCTGCTGTCAGGCGACCCAGACGACGGCGGCGGCGGCGGCGGTGGCGGCGCGGCGGCCGCAACACCTCGGGGGAGCCGGCGGACCGGGCCGCCGTGCGCGGGCCGTGGCGTCTGACGCAGTCGCTGGGGGCCATCGCGCGCAACGTCATGGGCAACAAGGCGCAGGTGGGGGCGGGATGTTAGCCCAGACCAGCTTTCTGCTATGGCGTTAATTTAAATGAGTATTCGGGTGCAGCGCGCGGTAGCACGGAAGGGTGTGGGGCTATTGCGTGCAGCGTCATGGGCAACAAGGCGCAGGTGGGGGGGGGTCTACTGATACTGGGGGCGCTTGCACACACGGGGGGGCGAGGCCACCAGGGGTGTTCAAAGTCAAACGCGGGGCCCACGGCATGTGACGTGACAGGCAGCACAGCGACAGCGAGAGTATGCGCTGGGTGCATGGGACAGCAGCGAGGTACGGCAGGGCAGACGTACAAGGCCGTATGCAGTGGTATAAGGCCGTATGATGCGAGGCACGTGGCAGGGGCAGCGGTGGATGGGGCGGTGGTGCCAGAACAGCGCGGTGGGAACGCATTGCGGAAAGTCACGGCAGGGCGCATCATGGGGCACGCCGCAGATGCAGCGACCGATCCCATGCTCTTGGTGTGCAGGTTGCACCGGAGCAGCTCGGGCCGGGGACCGGCGGCGACATTCTGGACGGCGGTGGCGGCATGGGGCCGGGCAGGGGCGGCGGTGGCGGGCACAAGGGCTTCCAGCCGGGCCACCGCGTGCGGTCGCGGGAGGACCTCGAGGGGTGAGCGCGGCGAGGGCGCGGGCCTGCGGATGGAGGGCCCTGCTTGGTGGCGGTCGTGCCGGTCAGCCGCGTCAGCCTCGTACCGTATGGCGTCACGACGTCGTTGAGTGGTGGTTGGCATTATGGAGCGCTCGCAAGCGATCATGGCACAGGGCCAACTGCAGGTCACAGGTGCTGCCGCTGCGCCAGACCAGTGAGGGTCCGCGTCGGTACAGCGCTTGGAAACTAGTACCACGGTGCTCCATGGATGGCGTGTGCATGGGCCATGTCGCTTTGCACTGCTGCTGATGTGCGCAGGGTGCCCGAGGGAGAGGAGGACGCCGACCCCGAGGGCGGACCCCACCACGTGCCCAACGGCGCCGCCAACCGCTCGTCGCCGTACGGCCACCCGCCGCCGTCAGTCCCCCCGCTGCCGGGCCTCGGCGGTGGCGGCAAGGCTGGCGGCGGCGGCGCCGCAGCCGACGGCGACGACGATCGGCTGTCATCGCACAGCCACGACGGGAGCGGGAAGCCTGGCCGGGCGCACATCGCCGCCGGCGGGCCCGGCGGCGGCTCAGGAAAGGACTTCGCAGCCGCTGGCGGCGGCGGCAGTGACGGCACCGCGCTCAAGTCGCCGGCCTTCCTGCCGCCAGCGCAAGGCAGCAGCACGTCGCCTGGCAACAGCAGCAGCCGCCCCGCATCCGCCGAAGCCGCCACGGCGGGCCTGGCAGTGCCGCGACGGATGCTGCCGCCGACGGCAGCGGCGCACGACTCCGCCGCTAGCAGCGAGATGCGCTGCAGCGCCAGCGGCACCAGCCGCGGCAGCCCCAGCCACGCGGCCGCCACCGCCACGCGGCCGCCACCGCCCGGGCTGGCGCCGGAGCCGTCGGACTTCACCGCCGCGCTGAGGGCCTTGGAAGCCTCCGCCGCTGCCGCTGCCCCGGCCGGCAGCCCCGCCGCGCCCGACGGCGCGACGGAGCTGCTGCAGATCCTGCCGACGGAGGCTCTGAGCATGGAGGACGTGGACCCACAGCCGGCTGCCGCTGCCGCTGCCGCCGCCACCACCGCCACCGCCGCCGCTGGCAGCAGGTCACGGCTGGACCGCGCGGTCCCTCCCCACCTGGACAAGGCCGTGATCCAGTCCGCGGTGGATGAGGGAACGCGGGTACCGCAGGCCAGCTCGCCGTGGCTGGTGCCGTCCACAAACGGAATGGAGGACGCTGACCCCAACGCTGGCCCCGGCGCTGCGTCCGGGTCAGGCGCCGCTGCTGCTGCTGTTGCTGGTGCCGGGCAGGGCAAGGTGCTATCCCCCCGTGCAGCCGGTGCGGAGGGTGGGGGAGAGGGATCCAGGCCTGGCAGCGCCCGGGCGCCAGCGGTGCACCAGGGGGGCAGCGGCGTGCGGGGCGCGGAGCTGGCGGTGCCGGGGTTGAAGCTGCCGGACGCGGGGGAGGGGCTGCACCCGGTGCTGCCGGCGGGCAGCAGCAAGACCACGCCGCGGGAGCGGGAGGACACAAGGAAGCTCACCGACGGGTCGGCGGGGCAGCAGGGGGAGCCGTAGAGGGTAGCCACAGAGGGGAGCCGCAGAGCGGTGGAGTATGCGGAAACAGCCTGCGGAGCGTAAGGGGCCGGGTCTGGCGATTGCGGCTGTGGAGCTAGATGTGACATGGCGGACATGTGATCGCGACTGACACTGCGCATGGTATGGCTGGGTGCGTGCTGGCGTGCGGTGCCTGCAACAACAGCAGGGCACCAGGCTAGCAGGGTGTGTCATGGACGTTGTGGTTGCCCGTTTCTGTGGCGTCCGGTGGTCCTGGGTGTGGGACCACTCGTGGTGACTTCTGGTACTGATGATGAAGGGCGCGACACTAAGCGCGTGCTCGTGTGCGCATTGTGGGCCCGCCAATGCTGGGCCGGTGGCCTTGTGGTTTAGTGATCGATCACTGTCTGCTATGCATCATATCTGTGATTGGCGTACAAGTGTTCAGGGCCCTCCGCCGGGGCTGCTATGCGCGCCATTGGTCGAGGCTGTTCCTGAGCAGCTCATATTGGTGCTGCTGTTGCTTAGTGACCGCTCGACACGCATTCATTCTAATGTGCAATTGTTACGCATGGAATCCCACTGTATAGGTGGCTGGTTCGCTTCATTTGCATCCTGCGTGCCCAACTACCGGTGGTGTGTCTGTGTGTGGCTTGGTGCCAAGCGACATGGTGCCGGGACGGCCCCTCGACCATAGGTAGGACCTGGTGGGAATATTGCGCCTTAGGTGTGCTGTCTGTTCAAGATCCCTGGTTCCCTGCTGGTCACTGGCAACTCGATGACCCAGTATCTCATTCAGCGTGGCGTCAAGGGATGTTCCTGTGCACGCTGAAACGCGCTGGAAGCAGGCTGCGACTATGTAATGATAGCCCAGGCGTGTTGAGGCGAAATGTACCTCGTTATGCCTTGCGGTGTTCATGTCACGTCACGTGGCTTTGTGTTTAGCAGGGTTAATATGTCACACGTGCGTGGCCAACGACGTGCATTGACCCATGGCGTGTTGCCCTTGCCCATTGATTTGGTGAAGGAGCAGTTGAAGCTTGGAGGTATTCTGCCCCGCACTCGCAGAAATGCCGCCGCATGCGTTACGCACCCGCCCCTCGGTGCGGGGACAAGAACCGTTCCTTAATCTGTGAATGCCAGTACGGTAGCTCGTGTTTAGGTCCGTGGTGGGGAGCTCTCTAGGTAGCCGCAAGGAGCCCACAGAAGCAACCGCACGTGACAAACCTACAGAGATCCCATCAGTAACCAGTGCATGTACTACTGCGCATTGCGCTTTGGGGGCTCGCTTGCCCCATGTTCTGTCCAAGGGCAACTGAACAAGTCATCCGTCACTAGGGACTTGCTCCTCGCACCAACTGCAGCCGGCGTGCCGGTGGTCAATGCACCTCAGTCACAGCATCCATAAGATAGTATAATAGCAACTGTGCCCCATGTTTATTTTCGTAGCCTGATGTGCCACGCGCATCACATGCCACTGCATGGTGGTCACTCACAGTCTGGCAAGGGGCTGGGCTCACAACCCACAGGTCACCAATATGCAACGCAACTGCGTGTCAGGGCTGGGCGGGTATCAGCGTGCACTGCAGCAATGAGATATCAACTTGGAATGCCAGTGTATTAAAGAATGTATAGCTATGGACAACCTCCCATGAGAGGACACATGTCGCACTCTTAACGCACATGCCCCAGGCTCTCCCTGCCATGCACCCCGCGGGTGCACGCGTCTAGACAACCAAATTGCTGTCCGTCCTCAGGGCTTGCGTTGTTTGCCAGCTTAAGGTCTTGGCTCCTTGTAGCTCCTTCCTCTGCGCATCGTGGTGCAACAGTAATACCACGCCCTGGACCCTGGCCAGGGCGCAACGGAGAAGCTAATGCGGCCTCCAGCCACGTGTGCATGGCACCACCCTGGTGGCGGCGGCTACCTCCGTCAGGCGTCCCGGCGGCGGCCCGTGTAGGGCGGCGGCGGCGGCGGGCGCGGCGGGCGCGGTGACGGCGGCCTGGGTGGCGGCGGTGCCTTGTAGCCGCAACTGGGTTCCAGCTCGTCGGGCACACCGTTGCAGTTGTCGTCCACCTGGGTGGGCGGGTGCACCGGAAGGGGTGTTAGCACGGCAGGGGGTGGGCGGGGGCTGGGTTGGCATAAACACGGTGGGCACAAACCCCAGGTATGGAAGATGAGATGGAAGGGCCTGCGTGAGCTGACTAGAACCCGCGGCTGGCTGTGTGTTGTCCTTCGGGGTGAGCGTGGTGGGGGACATGGGCTGGGGAACAGGGTGGTGCCTGCAGGTGCACACAGGTGCAGGGAGACTGCCGGGTACGCAGCACGTGGAGCCGGCTGGTGGGTGCAGAGTGAGGCCGGCGCTGAGGGAAGCATGGCTTAGAGCAGCTGGTCCTATGGAGGAAGGTGCGGGCTTCAGTGTGCGCCAGGGGAGGCCCCTTGCCCATTGGTGTGGCGGGCACGTTAGCGCACGGTCACAACCTTCCCTGGTCAAAAGAGCAGCTGACATCGCCAATGACCCAGGAGGATGGCCACCAATGCCGATAGCCCGATACCAGCATCCCACGCCCACAACCCACCCCGTTGTCACAGATCTCGGTCTCGGTGGTGAAGTAGCAGATGGTGACGGTGGCGTGCGTGACGTTGGTGCGCAGGAAGCGGATGTGCAGGCCATTGGTGGCGCTGGGCAGGCCGGGAATGGGCCCGTAGTTAAACCTGCGGGGGCAACGGACACACGCGTGGGCACACAGGCGTCGGGCGGCATCACCGGACGTTATTTTATGCTGCACTGTGCCACAACTGCCAACATGGCGTAAATGCACTCGCCGGGGGGTAAGGAGCAATGTCCAACGCACTCCGGTCCACGGTTCGGGCTACCGTACGGGGTTGCATGGTCGCGATGCACGGAGTGGCACGTGGCGTGTCCTCTGAAGGTGTGAGCCCCACCTGTAGAATGTGTCCATGTCCATCTTTCCCCCTGCCACTGTCTGCTTCTTGTTGCCCAGGATGGCGATGAGGGAGGTCTTCATAGCGCCGTTGCTGGGGTCGGGCCGCGGCGGCGTGCGCAGCGTGGAGTTGAAGTTGTGAATGTACACCTGGGCGGGCGGAAGGCAAGGGAAAGGGGGGTAGCAAGCTGGGGCACGTGCAGCGTATGGACACCTGGGCAGGGCGGCTCGTGAGGGGGAGCTGGATGAGTTGAGGTGGGGGCGCAGCAGGTGTGAAAGCCTCAAGAGGGCCGTGCACCCGGTGAGCCGGTTGGACGTGGCCGGGTGGCGGTAGCTGACTAAAGTGCCATGACACTGGCTGCGTTTGGCAGAGCTGGATGAGCATTAGAGCAAGTAGCGGGGTTTGCCGCACACATTTTGACGCCACGGCACAGCTGCGTTAGGTGCAGGGCTCTGTGGGCGCCTTTTCGCTCCATGCATGCCGCGCACCGGCAACCCAGCTCGTCCTGGTCGTCCCAGCTGCTGCTGCTGCTACCGGTAATGCTCGCGTGGTTCTGCGGCCCACCTTGCGGTTCAGGTCATCGGGCAGGGCTGAGTCGTACCCCGGCGCTGCTTGCCGTACACGGTACGAGATGAACAGCTGGTTGGAGCGCGGCACGCCGGCAGCGCCCGCGGGCCACGTGGGCTTGAAGTCGGGCAGGTTGGAGATATTGATGTACACAAAGTTCTCTGTGCTGAAGTGCATGGACGGGATGATGACGGTCATGGCGTTGGCGGGCCGCATGACGACAGTGCGGTTGGCGGCTGGGACGGTCGGCGGCGGCGGTTGGAGCGCGAGGCGCAGGGAGGGGTCCGCCCAGCCGGCCTTGAAGGACTGCGGGGCAGGGCAGAGGGGTACAGCGGCACGTGGTTTGCCGATGCTGCTGTACATGTGCCGAAACGGGTGCACGGCCCGGCCCTCTTACTGCGCTAGACGATTGCAGTTTGGGTGCGGAAGCCGTCATACCTCGGGCGCGTTCAAGCAGTACATCGTGCGGTTCTGGAAGGGATCCTTGCCCCAGTCGGGGTAGCCGCTGCCCATGGGGTCGGTGAAGTCCTCGTACTCGACGTTCTGGCCGTCGATCCAGCGGTTGGCGTGGTGCAGCCCAATGTTGTGGCCCATCTCCTGGAACAGCGTCTGCATGTCCACCTGGCGGGGGGGAGGTGAAGGTGGCGGCATGGGGCGAGGGGCGTACGGCAGTCAGCAACGAGGAAGAGAAACGCGGGGAGGCATGGGGCGAGCTGGGGTGCTGGAATGCAACCAATCCCGGTGTGTAGCAACGCGGCAATCAGCTGCAGCCACCAGCTTCTCATTCCTACATCTCTCATTTGCCCGCCGCGACATGAAGGGCCGAACCAATCCTGCCCGCCCGCCCCCACTGACCCACGGGTCTCGCTGGTTGATCCACGTGTTGCAGCTGACATCGCAGCCCACGGACGCCAGCCCCGGCCACCAGCAGGCGGGGCGGTCGGCCAGGAACAGCACTCGGGTGGTGTAGTAGCTCATGTTGCGCATGCCGGAGGTGGGGATGTTGAGCTTCTGTGGGCGGTCGGCAGGGTACGGCAGGGATAAGGGCTGGGATCGTGCCGTACCCGGATCCTAGCACCACGCTTGGGCCCTCCAGCCCATCTGCCATGACAGCATGTGCCAGCTCATCTCCCACACAGCCACACTACCGAAGCATCTCCACACAACCACTCTGCAGCCCTTGCACAACACGGTAACATGAAAAATCCTAAAACAAGGCCCCTTTCCCACCTGCTGCGCCTGTGCCAGCGCGTCCCGCATCCAGCCGTACAGCTCGGGGTCGCCGCAGCCGTTGGCGCTGTCGTAATACACCTGCTGCCCTGTGTTGGTGGTCTGGTACAGGGCGCTGGACGGGGTGGGGCAGGGGGCAGGGGCGCACGGGGAGGAGCAGTGGGGAACCGAGTGAGGGGGAAGGTGTGGGCTGATGTGGCGCGTCCTTGTACTGACTCATTGGGCGCATTGTGCGTGTGATCAGGCAAGGCCCTGGGTGCACTGGGTGCTTACAGCTGGATCTGGATCAGGTCCTTCGACAGCACCATAGAGGCGACGGGACGTGCCACACACGCCGGCACCACACGTGTGTTCAATTCACCGCGCTTGCATCCCCCACCTGCACGGCAGGTCCACCTCCACCGCCAGGAACTCGGACGGCAGGAACACGATGCGGTCTTTGGAGCAGGTGGAGTAGTAGTGCTGTATGTTGACGTTGGAGCTGGGGCGCGCCTGGTTGGACTTGTACAGCGTGTTGCGCAGCGTCTGCGCGGGGGTTGTGGGGATACCATAAGGACGGCGCCAGTGCGATACTCAGGACGTAGGTGTGGGCATGAGAGGGTCATGGCAGCACCACGCATGCGCAGCGTCTGGCGGGAGCCAGAAGGGGGACGGGGTAGCAAGCGGCCAGCGGTCGGTGGTGGTGGCGCAGTAGCTGTGCGCGTCGCGTGTGGGGAGTAGCGCGGGGTACCAGGGGCAAGGGGCAGGGGCTGCCACTCCACTCCGCTGCTGGTGCCCCGCCGCCATTGCTACCCTCACCACCACCAGCAACAACTTCATGCATCTCCCAGCCCTGACGCCTGACGCACTACACTTGCCTCGCACGCTTCACACGCCCCCTGCACGAGCCCCCTCCCTTGCCCCACCTGCAGGCTGATGGGCGGCTTCTGGCCGCACACGGAGGCCAGCAAGGCGATGCCGGTGATGTTGATGGGCACGCCGTTCTCAACAAAGCCTGCACGCAGCGAGCACACTCATTCATGGTACGGCGGGGGAGGCTGTCGCTGGCCATGGGTACATGGTTGCTGGGGGTGGCGCACCCAGGGCTTGTGGCCTGCGCCGGCACGTTTTCTCCTGAGCAAGTGCGCCCTTTCCACTCGCACACCCCGAAAGCAAAGTCCTGGGATCCTGGAGCATCCCTCGCTGGCCCTACACCCGTACAACACAACGCGATTGCTTGAAGGTGTTAGCAGCGCACATCGCAACCTCGCCCCTGTCTGCACCGGTGCCTTGTCATCCCCTTGTCCTCGTATCTTGTTCAAGGGCAATGCACGTCTGCTAATCCAGCCTACCGTAGTGCCGCCCGCCTCCTACGCAATGGACCCTGTTACGGCCAAACCCCCGCCCTCCTCCCCCGTGCCCCAGCCGCATACTCACGCTGTTGCTGGCCGCCCAGCTCCAGCAGCGTTAAGTTCTCCGCGTCAAAGCAGAAGGGCGACAGCGGGTCGCACGCAAGGGAGCCCTCACCGCCGTCCCCACCCTCCTGCGCGCGCCTGCGGCCGCTGCCTTCCACCGCCTTGGGCTTGACGGCCACCGTCAGCTGCAGCGCACCACGGGCCACACACAGGGCACACCGGGAGGCAAGGGAGGCTGTCAACACACGGCGGAATCGCATATGACACCCAGAGAGTGCAGGGCTGCGGTGACGGCGTGGCAGCTTGTGACGTTTGTTTGTTTGATACATGGTAGGATCCAGAACCCAGCATGTAAGGACCCATACACGAGCCAAGGGCTCCAGAAGGGTCTCCAGGGCCATTGCACGTTGTAGGGCCGCTGCTGCAGTGTGACCGCGGGGCTGACGCAGCGCGGTGTCATGTTACTCATAACTACGCCGTTTGCGCCTGAGCCACACCACACCACAGCTGCAAGCCGAGGCTTGGGAGCCCCGTGGCCTCCTCTCGCTTCACGACACCCTGCGCCCCCGTCCCTTGGTCTCCCCTGTACACCCACCTTGTTCCCTGTGAACAGGTCTGCGCTGTACGCGGCCTGCCCCAGGCTGAAGGAGCCCACCACCTCCTCGGCACTGGCGGCGTCCGTGTACCGCAGCGCGTACTTCAGTTGCGGCAGCTCCGTACCGTTGTCGTACAGGTGGGCGGTGTACACCTCCAGGGTACCCTCGATGGTGGTGGGGGGAGCTGTGGGAGAAAGGGGGGTGCGTGGGAAGGTTGTGGGGAATGATGTGGGTCCAGCGGGCGATTCGGGGACTGTTGTAGGAGTGCTAGGCCGGCGGTGACAAGTGAAGGGGCGAAGGGCGGGAAACCATGCGGTGAGAGGTACGAGGACTTCCCGTAGGAGTTCAGCATCACGCTTTGTCGGGAGAGCAAGTGGCTGCCTGCAGTTCGCAGGGTTCTCGGCCGTTTGGCATGCACGTGCCGGAAAAGACGCATGGCCCGTGCATGCCCGCGCACAAGTGCGCATCAAGCAACCGTCATTTGGCTGCCCGGGCAGCTGCAAATGCGCATCAAAGTTGCCTCACTTGGCGGCGTGCACGCCAGGACGCCGGTGCTGCTGATGCTGATGACGTTGCTGATCGCGGGGCAGCCATCCAGGGACACGACGACGGGGCCACTGCTGTTGCCAGATGCGCCCTGACACGTGGCGCAGGCCACCGCGCAGGCCGAGGGGGAGAAGGTGCAATAGCGGCAGCTGTACAGGCCCCCGCCTTGCTCAGAGCTGGCCAGGACCTGGCGCAGGCTTGTGAAGGCGCAGGCTGTGGAAGGATGCGGGGAGCAGAGAGGGAAACGTGATGGCTTCTTCCGGGGGTGTCCAGCTGAGGCGATGCGACCGTCGAGGGCAGGCACTACGACCGTCGCGGCGTGTTCAAACGGCACATCCCTAATACAAAACATGCAATTCAATTCAAGACTTTTGACTTCAAGTCAGACACGTCCGCGCCCTGTGATTTGTGTCGGCGTGTAAGCGTGCCTTCAGCGGCCGCATGTTGCGCATAGCTGGATATCACCCAGCGCCCCGAGCGACGTGCACATAGTACCCGCTTACATGCCTCCTGCATTCTCCGCTCAATGTCTCTTCCTCCCTGGGCGATGCCGCATCCCACCAAGAAGGACAAGGCTAACACTCCCCAGGCAGCCATGCCGACGCGAGGCCGCCGCGCTTTCATGGCTATCGCCGTAGAAATATAAGTTACTATATTCTTGAGCTATTATGAGTGGTCGGGTAGGAGAGGTAAGGTGTTGCGCCAGCTCCTATACTTCAAATTATGCCAGGCGATAATCGGCTACAGCTAAACGTTGGTTAGCGCGCGCCTGCATACAGCGCTCCTTCCAATATAGGTACAACATAGCAGAGCCGGTCATTTGTTATTCGCAATGGTCAAGACTCGTTGGTCAGCTCGTACACATTTACGGTGTCCAACCCCCAAATCCCTAGAGTGCGGAAAGGACAGATCTTGTCTTTTATGCGCGTCAAGAAGGAAAGCTTGTAAAGTGACGCTCAGCAGCCAGGATTTGAACAGGTCTGTATACACGCCACGTAGCCGTTATTTAGCCACCAAGGTGTACTGCCCGTTTGTCTGGGCGCTTAAAGCCCACAACGCAAGGGACATCGCTTCACAGCTGTTTTTTTGTTGGTGTGTACAGAGCATCCTCTGCTGCGGGCCATGCTCAACGAGGGCGCCTGTACGACTCGTGGAACTTCAGTGAGTAGGCCTGAGAGCCAAAGTTTCCGCTCTTTACCGGTCGGTTTTAAGCAGGGGCATGTTCGGGTAGTTTCTGTTCAAAGGTCAACAGGACCAGCCATACTGTACCGTATCCCTTTGGCAGAACAGGGGAGGGAGGGGGGCGGAGCTCCCCGAAAGCGAATTCGAAATTGGGTACCCCAGCTACCCCAGAGGCATCTGTTCTGACCAGTTCGCCGACAGAACCCACGGAAGACTGGAACGCTGCCTGTGACGCAGTCAGCCACATGCATGCCACCTGCTGCCGCCGTACCGCACCACGATGAAACCATGCGCACCAGTCTGGCAGGAGCAGCATGCCACGGTGCAGCTGTCCGTGCCTCACCATCGCGCAGCACGCCGTCAAGAGCCTGGACACGAGCCGCAAGCACGTGACAGACGGTAAATTGGAAATTGGAGAGCCGATCCCGGGCAGGGCTCCCCTGCTGCCTACCATGCCCCTGGCCTTCCCACCCTGGCACGCCTCCCTAACCCAACAGGCGCTGCGGCGCTGATTGACCTCCATGGTTGTGTTGTTACGATCAAAGCACGGAATACCGTCTTACGGGTCCGTCCAGTTTCAATCAAAGCCACGCCAAGACGTGGACATGGTCACGTGTAATACCTGGCCACACCACCTGGAATGTAACACAAGAATGACCCAAGGGAACCTGTAAACCTTTCCACAGAAAAAAAGGGAACCTGACTGCGTCCACGACCCGCTCCCAGCTGCAGCAGCCCTGACGCTAACCATTACCATGAACCACACGCCCACACAACAGTTCCGTAGCAGACTTGCCCAGACCTGCTCCAACGACGCTCCGCTCTCATGCACCATACACTCTATGACGTTGGGACGGCACAATGTCTACAGGTCCGCTTACGAGACATGTTCCAAAGACAGGGAAGCCCAACTGATCACGAGCTCTCAAACCTGCCCTGCACCCGCATCAGCACGTAAGCCACGTCGCCCTTGGAGGCGCCCCCCATGCCCCCCAGCAGGTGCCAGCACGCCTGCGCCCAGCGCCCAGTGCCGGGCTCTGATATGGTGTCGTCCGGGCTTGCTTCCTCGTCCGCAGGCACCGTTGCGAGCGAGGGCGTCAGGCGGAAACCGCCGTGGACGTTGCTCGCCCGCAGCCCCAGCAGCACGTTCTCCAGCTGCCACAGCGCCTCGTACCACGGCCCTGCCTCCTGCTCCACGTACTTCTCCCGTGCCGCGTCGCCCTCCGGGTCGCTGCCATCCCCGTGCACCACCCCGGCGGCCGGGCGCAGCGCCAGCGGCAGCGTGAGGCAGCTCGCGCCGTGCGGCTTCCTGAGCAGGTGCTTCAGATATTCCCGGGATGGGGCCGTGGGGCAGCGGATGACGGCCAGGTCGTCTGACAGGGTGACGCCCTCTGGCGGGGCAGGGTCGTCCATGCGGGCGATATGCAGCATGGCGCCCCTCAAGGCGTTCACGAAGCTGATCACTGTGGGCCGCATGCTGAAGTCTTCGGGGTGGACGGCGCACGCCACGTCGGGCACCAGGATCAGCTCCGCCACCTGGAGCGCCATGCGGAGGTGCTGCAGGGGCGGGAGCTGCTGGCGGGCGCCACGCACAGCTTCCAGGGCCGACCGGACCAGCAGGCCCAGCTGCAAGCATGGAGGGGCGTTGGGGCGCAGGTGTTGCCTGTCACAGGCAGCAGACGCCTCTGCCGTGCAGTGGGGTTCGGCATAGACATGAGCATAGGCCTGCACGGGAACAGCACCTTAACATGACCTATGGTGTGGGCCGGTGTACACAGCGCACCCCGGCCAGGCATGGATACGAGTTTGGCCCTACTGCACTACACAGCTCGAGCACAAGACGGCAAGCACGATGCGGCTACCCGGTCCATACAACAGAGCAGCCTGCCGAAGGGTGCCACCCGTACCTGTGACGGTGGGCAAGCGCGCACCAGCTTTTGCATCAGCCCCCGAGACCTCACCGTGCCTTCCAATCTCTGGAACCAGGCCGCACTGCGCGGCTGCAGCGAGCGGCCCAAGGGGTCACTGTTGCTGGCGATGTCACGCCAGTCAGCCGTGCTGTACATGACGTCCTTCTTCTTTGCCTCGAGCACCGCCAAGCGCACCGAGGCCACCGCGTAAGCCAGGGCGAGTTGGCGGCGACGCGTGACGATGGGCTCTACATCCGTGACCAGGACGTTGCCGTCCGCCGCCAAAGCGCGCGCCATGACCTGCCGTACATCGCTCTCCATGTCGTCCAGCAGCGGTTGCAGGACATCGAACACCTGCTGCTCGTCCAACAGGTACGGCAAACCGGGTAGCGGCGGCTTAATTTCCTCGAAGGTGACCCGCCTCAGCATGGCCAGGTACTCCCCTGCGCCCAGGCCCCTCGTCGCGGGCCACACGCGGTGCTGCGGGGCAGCTGGCTCACGGTCCGCAACGGTGAGCGGCAGCGGCAGCTCGTCGGGGAACACGGCCAGCGTCGACCTGACGGCGTTGGCCATGAAGCGCTGTAGCGAGCCGGGCCCTGGACGCACAAGCCGCAACAGCAGGCAATATTGCATCATCCGTGGTCACGCTCTTCCCATTGCAATGTGGCTCGTTGCCGTAGTTGCAGTTGTAACGGCGTGCATGCTAGCGTTGGTGGTGATAGCCACGCTGTCGCCCTCCGCACCTAGGTACCCTCCGCACCTAGCTCGTAGAGGCTCTCGAGCAGCTGCCAGGCGGCCTCCTTGTCGCCGTTGATGCTTACGGTGCCCATGCGGCACCTGCGGTCACGTGCACGGACTTGGGCCCACACGACGCTGTAGGCGTGGCAGCCCATGGACGTTCCGGCATGCGCCAGCCAGGCTGCGTGCTGCAGGGCGGTGTTGGCCGCACGCACATCGCTGGCCAGGCTGGCGAACGCCGGGTGGACGAGGCACCGCAGCGCCTCATCCACGGCGTGGGCCTGGCAGCCGGTCCAGAAGTCGTGGTCCTGTGGGGGGCAGCAAAGTGCCAGTAGCGTGTTCAGTGTTGCTCCTGGGCAAAAGTAGCGGGTACCAGCGTTGCTACAACCCCGCGACGGGCTCTTCATGTGACAGCGTGCGCACGGGACTTGCTGTGCGACAGCAATGTCCTGCATCCTGCATGCCATCTGCAGGACGGCGTGCGCGCTGGGCCCTGCCTGGCCATACCTTGTAGAAGGTCGCCGTCATGTGCTGCAGCAGCTCGGTGGCGACGGGCAGGCTGCAGTTGCCCATCGCACTGCGCACGGCGTCGACGTCACCGCTGTGCACAACACCGCGCAGCGCGCCCCACAGCCAGCTGCTGTCCGCTCCGCACGCCCATAGGTCCGCCGCCAGCTGCAGGTCGTGCGAAGCACCCCGGCGCAGCCGGCGCTGGACGAGCGCCGCGGTCGCGTTGCACATGGGCAGCGCTGGCGGCAGCAAGGCGGCATGGTCCACCGCTGACGTTGGTGGCTGCGGCTGCTCCGTGGTGTACGTTCGCGCCGCCAGCACCTGCGGCCGGGTCTGCAGGCAGCCCGCGAGGCCCTGCCGCAGGGGCTTGAACGGCACCTGCTGCAGCACCTCCCTGAAACCCAGTAGCCACAGCGCCACGGCGGCGGCGGGGCGGGGCAGCGGCTGAAAGCTGCCAGAGCTGCACAGCGCAGCAACCAGTTGTGCTGCGGCACTGTGCCACGTGTCCAGGGCCGCAATGTATGCCGGATTGCCCTGCAATGCTTCCGCCGTGGAACCACGTGCTCTGATGGCCGTCCCATGGAGAGGGTTGAGGGCCTCACCCTCCGGATCTTGCATGTCCGTCGTCCACGCCCCGAGCAGCACCGCAGCTTCCACCTCCACCTGCGCGCCTGCCCCCAACGGCTGCTGCAGCAGCAGGCGGGCCTCCGCCTGGGGCTCGACCGCCTCCAGCAGCGGCAGGAGGCCGGTGACGGAGGCGCCACCCGGGGCCAGCAGGCCCAGCAAGCTGGCCGTACAGGCTGCAAGGTACGCCCGTGTCAGTAAGGCGGCTGCCTCTGGTGCACTGGGGCCCTCCACGGTGTCCACCCGCTGCTGTTCCTGCTGCTCCTGCTGCTGCATCAGGCCCCGCACGTCGTCCCGCTGCAGCAGCGCCTGCACTGGCCTCTCCAGCTGCTCAGGGCTGAGAATCATACCCCCTGCACTCCGCTCCAGACCCGCCAGCAAGTCAGCGGCGGCCCCCAGCGGCACCGTCGTCATCGCCGCCACGTCCAGCACCGCGACCCACAGGCCACGCGGCACCGCCACCCCGCCCTGCCCGCCGCCTGCCGGCAAGCAGTGGCGCACCGCCGCCGCCACTACCTCCGGCTCTGCCCCATCCTGCGACGGCTCCTGGCGGCCCTCGGCCATGCCGAGTCCGTACAGCCGCCCCAGCAGCGCCCTGCACAGCCTGCCGCCCTCCTCCCCTTGCCGCTGGACCTCCCTCCGCAGCTCCTCAGGGGCATCCGCCAGCAGCAGCACCAGCTGGGCGCACTGCCGCGTCGTCAGGACGTCCAGCGGGCCAGGAGCCGCGAGCGCCGCCCGCCACGCAGCCTCGGGCACCTCGCCCAGGCGGCCCATGCTCCGTGCCACCCACAGCAGGTGCAGGGCGCACAGACGCTCCCAGCGCCCTCTGGCACTGCGTGCCCAGCCCGAACCGGGCACCAGCTGCAACGCACCGCCCGGGAACGCATCCGCCAGCAGCGAATCCAGTCCATGGGCACCCCAAGCGAGCAGGAAGTAGCACACCGCCGACACGTCAGCCGCCCCGAGCCCCTCTGCCCCGGCCCCTACCCGCCGCCGCAGCTCCTGCGCCACCCGGGCCATGAGGTCCGGCCCGCCCGCCCCCGCCTGTGTGCAGAAGCAGCACACCAGCGCCAGCTGCGACGCGCTGGCGGCCTGCAGCGGCGCACTCAGCAGCACGCCCTCGCACAGCGCCGCTGCCTGGCGCTCACCGGGCGCCCACGGCAGGCCGGGCATCAGCACGTCGGCCAGTGCCGCCTCCAGGGCCTCCCACAGCGCCGCCTGCCGCCTCGCCACCGACTCGGTGTTGCCGTTGCCGCCCTCCTCAGCGCCTCTCAGCCCTGCCGTTGCCTCGCGCAGCGCGGCAACCAGGGCGTCGTAGTAGGCCCCCAGAGCGGCCCCCGGGGGCCGTGTGCCCGCCTCCCATGCGGCCGTCAGCAGCTCGTACCAGTCCGCCACAGCCACAGCCACCTGCCCGTCCCTTGCAGCTGCATACTCACGCAGCGTGCTGTCCATCCACTCCAGCAGCGCCTCCGCAGCCTGCGCCGCTGTGAGGGCGTTGTCGTGCCTGTCGCTAGCTCCCGCAGTGGCGGCGGCCGCAGCAAGCGCCGGCGCGCGTTGGGCCAGGGAAGATAGGTTCCAGCCGGAATCGCCGAGATTTCTGCCGCATAGGGTCTGCGATGCAAGCCGCAGCAGATCGAGCACCAGCGCAGGCGGCGGCAGCGCCAGGGCACCCGCCGACCGCACCTCCGCCAGGCAGCGCTTCAGCGCCAGGGCGCTCTGCTCTATCCACGGCGCCTCCACCCTCTGCATGACCGACATGACGCTCCCCTTGCCCTATGCCCCGCTGCTGGCTTCGCTGCCTGCTCGCTCGAGCTCGTACGACACGACGGCGCCCACCACCATGTACAACTGGCGGGCGGTGTACCGCGGCAGTACGTTGACGGAGCTGCTGACGAAGGCCGAGTAGGCGCGGCCGAGGGCTTGCTGCGCCGCAGTGCTGAGCGGCGAGCTGCCCCTGCTGCCCGCCCTGCCCGTGCTGCTGCGGCCGCCTGCAGCGCCTGCCGCCGCTGCCGCCGCCCCGCTGCCCCTCAGCACATGCACGGCCCCCAGCAACAGCCCTAGGCTGTACGAGTCGAACATCCGCCAGTTGGGCTTCCCGCGGGCCAGAGTCTTGCCCTCTGCCGTCCGCAGCAGCGTGTCAACCCACGAGGCACGTGGCGAGCCACCCAGCAGCGCCAGCGCCTCCGCGCCCTGCGCCAGGCCCTGCGCGCTCAGCCCGGCGTGGCGGCCCTTGACCGGCAGCATCAGGTCGTCCTGCAGCAGGTCCGTGTACTGCGCCACCCACGCCGGCCCCGGCTGCACGCCCAGCACCGCCAGCCGCCGCACGGCCGCCACCAGCTCGTCGGGCTGAGTGCGCAGTGCAGACAGTGCGCTACCCTGCAGCAACCGCACAGCCACACCAGCCAGCAGCGCCTGCCGGTGGCCAGCCAGCAGCTGAGTAGCAGTAACCAAACCGTTGCGTTCTTCTGCACTGGCTGAGCCGTCCCGCGTCTCCCTGGCCTCCTCCTCCATCCACGCCACGCTGGCAGTGAGGCTGACCAGCACCTCGGCAGGCGCCTCGTCCTCCGCCACCCCTTGGACGATGTGGCCTGCAGCTGGCGCGCGGCGGTGCCGTACAGGTCCGCAAGCCACCCCGCGGGGGGCAGGTGGCCGCAGCGGGCGCATGCAGCCAGCAGCCACGCGCAGCTCTGCAGGCTGCAGGCCGGCGGCGGTGGCGCCGCGCCTGGCCCTCCTTCTTTTGGCCTGATGACCGGTGCCACGAGCTGCAGCACCTGGGGCAGCAGCAGCAAGCGGCCATGCAGCTCGCGTGCGTCATCAACGCCGGCTTGACCGCCGGAGTCGGGTGGTGCAGCAACTTCGATGGCTGTTTGGCCACCCATGCCGCCGCCCTCTAGCTGCGTTTCCACCGGCATCTCCAGCTCCACAAAAAGCGCCCGGGCCACGGCCGCAATGGCGTCGGCATCCGGCCCCAGCGCCAGCAGCCACTCCACGGCGGGCAGCAGCAGCGGCGCAGACATGGGCGCCGCAAGGGCCTGGGGTTGGGACCAGGACAAGGCACAGCACCACAGCAGTGGCTGGCCTGGCGCACCTGTGCAGCGTGTAACGCATATCTCTGCAATTACTGGTTGTGCCAGTCGTGCGGTCAGTGCTTGTGCCAGCCGCAACAGAAACATGCTGGGAACGATGTCAGGTGCTTCCTTGCCGGCGTACCAGCTCAACGCCTCTCACGTTGCTGTGGCGCGCACAACCTTACCGCTATGCTGTGAGGGCCTCCTGCGGGTGCCAGCACCTTGCCGCCCCGCACGATCAGTTGCATCACGCGTGCGCCCTCCAGCAGCAGCAGCGACAGGTCCCGGGGGGTGTTGTCCGGCCGCGACAGCGCCTCCTCCGCCAGGCAGGCGGCCAGCAAGCCGTCGATGTCCTGGATTGGGGCCGTTGGGATTGGGACGGGGGCCATTCAGTCAGGTGCATCTGTCATGTTGCAGGACGGCAAGGTGGTACATTTGTCGTACAGTGTTGTAAGGTTTGCAGTTTGTAGTTTGTGTCGTACAGTGGTGTAAGGTTTGTAGTTTTCGGATGCGCTTCAACCTCATACACAAATGCATGAACGGGTACCCTACATGAAGGTCCCTGGCGCAGGACATGCGCCAGTCGACGGCCGTGCACCACATGCAAACCTGCACCCTGAAAGCTCCTTCACGCGCAACACAACTCCATGCCCTCTGCACCGTGCCGGCTTTCATGCAAGTGCATGCGCGCCTCAGGGTAGCAGCACGCGGGCGACGTACCTTCCGCATCATTGGCGCAAACACCCAGCCCTTGTTGTCAGCGGCGGTGCGCAGGAGCGCTGCCGCCTTGCGTGCATCCACGCCAGGGTACTCTGCCGCCGCCCAGTGGGCCATAGCGATTGCAAAGGTGTCAGAGGTGGGGAAGGCCTGGCCCAGCTGCGCCAGCGGCAGCAGCACGCCCTCGACCAACTCGTCCAGCAGGAGGTGCCCGGGCCCTGCGCCGGGGCTGGCGGCCTGTGGTGTAGCCCCCGCCTTGCCGCCCTGACTGCCGCCGCCAAGAGCCGTGCGCGCCTGGAAGCAATGCGGAGAATCAAGCACCTCATCACTTTACATTTCATGCACCAACGGCCAATGCGACGGCATCGCTTGCTCAACCAGGAGCTCCATTTTGTTCATCTGCACACAACCGTGCCGCCATACCGCTGCCTGTTGGCACGTGCACAATCCACAAAGATCAACAACAGGAGAGTTGAGGGGGCATGGGGCCACGCAGCTGTTGGGGCGTAAACCCAAACACCCGTGGCCCTGCCAGTCGCTCCCCGGCAGCGGGCCCTTGGGACCTCGCTGCCTGCCTGGTAGCCCACCACAAATGCCTGGCACGCAGCGTGGCCCCCGTGAGGCTGTTGCTACCCTGCCCGCTGAACCCACCCACCATGAACGCCCTGAAGTCGTCGCTACGCAGCAACGCCGAGTCAGGCGGCAGCTCGCGCCTCAGGCGCCACTCCACCACCCGCGCCAGCGGCCCCAGCACCTCCTCCTGCTCCAGCGGCACGCCCCACGCCGCACTGAGGCGCACCAGGCCCACCACCAGCGCCGTGACCAGCCCCCCGCCGTCATCGTCCCTGTCCGCAAGCACCACCACACGCCGCCCAAGGGGCCCCAGCACCTCCTGTGCCGTGGGCGACCGCGGGGGCCGGGCCTTGCCGGTCCGGGTGGAGGTGGTGGCGTGCAGCAGGGCGGGAAGCAGCTCGGCCGCGGCGGGCGCGGGCAGCTGCAGCAGCGCCGGGAGCAGCACCTGGAGCGCCGCAGACAGGGACTGCTCCGAGGGCCGGTGCCCCATGCGACGGAAGGCCACCAGCACCTGCAGCCAAGCAGCAGCGGAGCCACAGCCGAGTCCTCTGCTCCCGTTCGCACACGTCGTCCAACGCAAGGTGTACCGTTACTGACGCAACTGGCGTAAAGGAGTGCAGTGTCCGTTGGCAAGGTGCGACCGCAGCTCCCTGTGTCACCGTGATGCTGGCAGCCATGTTCTGCAGTGGCGCACGTGGTGCTCACCTCCAGCGCCATGGGCGGGGTGAGCTGCTGTACGCCCTCCCCCAGCAGCACCTCCTCCGCCAGGCCGCACGCCCGGCGGCCGCACGCGCCTCCCAGCAGCCTCCCGCTGCGCGCCGCCAGCTCCACCAGCAGGCCCACATGGGGCGCAGGAGCAGGGCACAGCGGCGTGGCTGGTGTGGCGGGCATGGGACCCAGCTGGGCAAGCTCAAGGCCTATGCGGCGAATGTCGCCCGCAGCGGCAGTAGACGTAGACAGCTCCGCAGCCGTGGATGCCGCTTCGGTGTGCGGCTTCCTTTTGCCCTGCCCGCATGCTGCCTGGCTCACGCGGCCAACCGCGCCGCGGTCGGCCCTGCCCCGGCCCTGTCCGTGCCCCCGACCGGGCTGGCTCGGCGCCTCCACTGCCTCCGCGCTGGCTGAGGCATGAGCGGAGGGGGCCCCCTGGGGGCGGTGGCATGACCACCAGGCAACGCACGCACCCGTCAGGCAACAGCAGCAAGTCGTCCTTGACAATCACATGAGCCTGTAATGCTTGCTTGGAAATCCCACCATCCCATGCAGCTTCCGCTTTCTGACAGATAAACTACACTACATCGCTTGCCTCTGCGTGTGCGCGTGGGTCGTGTGCTCCATGACTTCTTTGGATTTACCTCGTCCTCCGCCGCCCGCTCCTTTACCGCAGTCAGCTCCGCCAACAGCGCCGCTTGCCGCGCCTGTGTTGGCCGGTGCTGCGTCAGCCACACTGCCTCCACCTTGCCAGCACACCACTTAACCCACACCTTGAGCGCCCCGTCGTCCAGACCCGCGCCCTGGCCCCCGCCAGCCTGCATCTGCTCTGCTGCCGCCTGCGTGTGCGGCGGTGAGGTGCACCAGCTGGCCAGCAGCGCAGCCAATGACGCCACGTCCAGCTGTGGGGGACCTAGGACGGCAGCGGCGGCCGCAGCCTCACGTGCGGCGCGGCGGCCCTTGGGAGGACGCCCACCCTGCTGCTGCTGCTGCTGCTGCTGCTGGTCCTCATCACCACATCGAGCGCCACTAGTCGCCGCAGAACCGAAGTGGCTTTTCCCGCCTTTGGCGCCCTTGCCGGACCGATTCGTGCTAGGTGTCGACTCCTTTGCGGCGGCCTTATCGCTGTCGCTGTCAACCGATGGCGTCGCCGCAGCCACCAGCTCGTCCACCCGCCCCATTACGGCACTGACGTACTCAGTCGTCTGCCGTATGCCGTACAGCGTCACAAGCTGCACAGCAGCCGCCAGGTCCTCCATGCTCGTCCGGCGACCCCGCAGCGCCCCCAACCGCCCAGGACCGGTGGCAACTGCCCAGGATATGAGCTCTCGAACACCTTCCAGGGCGACAGCGTGGTCAGCAGCTGACCCAGCAATAGCAGCAACAGCATCCGTAACCTGCTGTACGTGGCCTGCGGTTGCCGTGCGGTCGTACAGGCCCCTGCCGTACTGGTCCAGCAGCGCCTTAAGAGGCAACAGCGCGTCCCGCAGGGCGACCAGGGTGAGGCGCTGCTGCTGCTGCTGCATGGGGGACGCCAGCTCGTTGCGTGCTGCGGTGGCCAGCGCGAGCGCCAGGCGGCACACCAGGCCGGGCAGCACGGCCGCCGCCGGCCGGAACCCGCCGCGGGGGGGGCCCCTGCCCCCTCCGCCGGCCCCGTGCTGCTGTGCCCTGGCCACCTCCAGCACTGGCCCCAGGCTGACGGCCACGGTGGCCAGCAGGCGGAAGGAGGGGAAGGCGGGCAGCCGTTGCGACAGGTCGCGCAGCAGGCCTGGGAGCACGGCCTGGGGGGGATGGCGGCGCGAGAGGGCGCAGGGGGCCAGGGAGGAGGCGGGTGAACGCGCAGAGACGCACCGGTGCAAGCACCCGCATGCAAGGGTGGGGCGCGCAAGGGCCCAGGGGGGTGCGGGTGAGTGTCAAAAAGGGCAAGGACGCGCCGGTGCAAGTTTCCCGCGACGTCAGCACTGCTAGTTTTGATACGAGCAGCTGAAGTGCTGTTTGCAGTGCTACAAGGCACGGTTCTTACCTCTGGA
The DNA here is from genome assembly GCA_036984285.1 of Chlamydomonas sp. KOR1. Lineage (NCBI taxonomy): Eukaryota > Viridiplantae > Chlorophyta > Chlorophyceae > Chlamydomonadales > Chlamydomonadaceae > Chlamydomonas > Chlamydomonas sp. KOR1. The sequence goes on from BQMZ01000371.1 coordinate 51,633, forward strand.
ATTTCATTTCCGACGGCCTGGCCTTACCTGGAGCTCCTCCAGGTCTGCGTTGGAGAGCCTGGCGGGGCCCGGCGGCGGCACGGAGCCGCCCCCAGCGGCGGCCTTCCCCGGCGCCTCCGCCGCCTTGGCCAGCACCTTCAGCACCTCCGTCAGCAGCACCGCGCCGCCGCCAGCAGCAGCGGCAGCGCCTCCTCGGCCCACCGCCGCGCCCACCTGCCTGTAGATGTCCAGCACGCCCCGTACACTGTCCACACGGCGCAGGCGCTGCAGGACCAGGTCCTCCCGGGTGCTGGGAGGGGGCCCGCCGGCAGGGCGCTGTTCCCTGCCCCCGGCCGGCCCGGACGAACCCTGCGAGCGACCCGTGGCGGCAGGGATGGTCCTGCACAGACGGTGACCAGAAGCGCTGCGTGGTCTGGGTCGTGGTATTGGGACGCCATGTGTGAGTCCGCATGGCTGTCGTGTTATTGCGCGGTTGGGAAGGCCGATGCAGGGCTGCAGCGCTGGGAGGGCCTCGGCTTTCGCAGCGTAGCTCCGCGCTGCCGCTGTGTGGGCCGGTCCGCCGAAGGCTGTAGAGACAGTTGGTACCTGTGGTGGGGTTGGTGGGGGTTGGTGGGGCAAACACATGTCGTAGGGCGAAGATGTGAGCGTTTGGCTGCAGCAGGCTTCCGAGTTAGTTGTGTACCGGTACCCCGCAAGCTCGCATCCCCCTAAGATTGCAACGATGCGTTTTCTGTTCGCAAAGATACTAAAGCCTATCAGGCTAGCGTGTCTTCTCCTCTTTCGTTGGGGTTTCGCAAAGGGTTCGGTGCTTCGCCAAGCCACATGACCGCAACATGATCGCATCAAAAGTATTATTGCTGCACCAATTACGTTTGCTGTGTACACACCGCGGACATCTCGGTGTGCTGTTTGCGAGCTCAAACAGGCTATCCGGCCTACGGTCGCGGTATGGCCATCGCAGCTGAACGACAGCAGTTAAGGATGCTGTTCGTGTCTTCTTATTCCATGGTGGGAGGGAAGCGAAGGGCGCGCTACAATTTCGCGGCTTGCTTTCGCCGAAAGTTTCGGTTCTCCGGTACGGCGACCAGTGACCACGTGACCGGTGCCAAGCACCCTCCGTCCTACCAGGTTCTTCTCCCAACCGAGCCATGCCAAAAGCAGCGTGTCGTGCTTTATCCCTCTCTGCAATACAAACATTGAGGGCAACTGGCGCCACGACGCCTGATGGGGCGGGACCGAGGGAGGCATGCTAGAGGGCGCATGGACGGAAGCACAGATGGACGCCGGACGCCGGACGCGCGCTCCGCCCCTGGGGTTGGCGTTTAATGTCCACCTGTTACGTGCGTGCGACCAGTTCGCCTAAAGACTCCACGGGGGATTTGGAATGCTGCCCGTATGCCGAGGCGCAACCAAGCATATGCCGCCTGATGCCGCCTTATAGCACCCGGTAGAACACACCTGCACCCAGGTCGGCAGAAGAAGCATGCTCATGGTTCGGCTATTCGTACCGCACCGGAGCATAGGAACCCGCAGAGCCCTGCCGCAGAGAGCCTGAACACGAACCGCACGCACATGACAGGAGGGCATTCAATGCCAACCCCGGGGCGGAGCGTGCGCGAGCTCCCCTGTGGCCCCTGAGGCCTGTGACCACGCGCGCCTGTGGCAGACCCCACGAGCGAGTGGCTTTGGCGTGGCTGATTCTGGTACAACTTGCAGGCACGTGAGACACAGCGGAGCTGCGGCTAGCATTGCCGGCGAAGTAGATTGCGTCGCTCTTGTACATTACGCATCAGGGCCACGTGTCTGGTAAGCGGCCGCTCCGAGACTCAACTGTGCCCAGCTATGTTGGATGCCTGCCGGAGACGCTTGTGACTTGAGCTTTCATACTCATACAGTACGCTGTTGGGTAGGGCAGTGGGGCGATGAGCGCAATCGTGTTGCTCAGCTCGTTGTGTCTCGCCCCAGTCCTCCTGCTTTTGCTGGCAGTGGTGAGCGAACCTAACGCATGAATGCTAAATAGGATAGCTGTGCAGAGCTGTATTGTCAGCGGCTGCATCGCGCGTTGCAGGCGGTGACCCTGCTTGCCGAGGCGGTTCAACGATGGCGATACCGCCACATTCCAGGTGCGCAATGAAGCCTACTCGCCCAATGATAACCGAATTCGTTGCTCATACTAGCATGTTCCGCACGCTACAGTCAAGAGCATATGACAGTCCGCATCAACACAAACCCCGTTTTCCGGACCACGCGCTCGCCCATTTGCGAGGTCCCCCTCTGGCAGGCCAGGCACTCCGGCGAGTTGATGCAACCATCGTCTGCGCAAAACTGCTCTGAACCTGCTTTTCATGGCCCCCCATGCCAGGAGGACTCTTATACACACAATCTTCCACCCCAACCTAGCATTCCCTGCCACGGGACACGTGCCACCCCTCTGGGCCATGCCTTCACTACGCCGCACCGCCCCACGTTAACCCACGTTAACCCACGCGCCCAGGCCCCCGCGACTCGTGGTTCTTCGGCTACCTGTCCGCCACACTGCGGGACGGTGTGCTGGGCACCATTGACAAGCTGGTGGCCGCACATGGGCAGCTGTTCAAGCTGCGCCTCACGTGCCGCCTGTTCGTGGTGGTTGCCGACCCAGATGCCGCCAGGTGCGCACGTGCGGCAGCATGCGCGTGCGAGGTACCGGTAGCATCGAGTGTGTGTGAAAGCAAGTTGTGGTCCAGGTGCGGGCGGGCCATCCTGTGCGCCGGGGTACCCTACTGCCAGCGTGCGTCCATCCCTGCTCTTAGTGTGCCTGCCTGGCGCGCAGCGGCACAGGGACTGGCAAACCGGCACCTCTGTGGCGTCGTACAACTCACAAGACGCGTAGGGAAGCATGCAGGGGGATCCTCAGGGTACGCTGGGCAGGTGGTGTCGGGTGTAGACCTTGGGAGCAGCGCAACCCAACGCATGGCAGCCCAGAGTTGACACGGGCTTTCGGTTCGCCGCTGCCCGCTGCCCTCCATTGGGTGAAAGTTGCCTCTTTGCCGTCCACCGTAGCATGCCATGCCGCTGAAGACACGTCGCTTAACGCATCCCAGTAACCCCAGCGCTCCCCGGCGACCCACGTGTGCCTCCCCGTCCTTGCCTGCGTGCTTGCATGCAGCCTCCTTACCGCACATCTGGGGCAAGCCATACCGTGCCAGGCTACCCCAGCTGCAGATCAACACTGTGCCCACCGTGTACCGCGAAACCCCACCACGCACGACCGCGGCCTGCGTCTCCCGCCCTCCCCACCTTTTCCACAATACCCACAGGACGGTGCTGACCAAGTGCCTCAACCACGCGACGCCCACCAATCCCAACATGCACCTGGTGCACTGGGAGCACAGGAAGATGGACGACTACGGCCTCCTGCTGGCCAAGTAAGCGTGTATTAGCACACTCTACAAACTCGGCATATGTACCGTATGCCCGGGCGCCGCATCCCTCGCGTGCTTCCGTCCTGCTTCCTGCTGCCTGCGGCGGCCGCAGTTAGGTCTCTTACCTTCGTGTGCTAGATTCTGTGCACCTCACTGCCTTGTCTGATGTTGACGCGGCATACCGGTACTGTTACGAATGTATCGATGGGTCCTTATGGGTTATCGTAACCAGTGTTTGTTGAAGGGCCGAACCGTGGTGCGTGGCACCCCCGCGCAGGGATGACACGTGGCGGACGCTCCGCACGGCGTGGCAGCCCGCCTTCGCACCTGCCAGGTGAGGGATGAAGGAGCTGGCAATGTCTTTGGATGATATTTGCCCGGTGCCATCGCCGCAATAAGTGCAGGTGGAACCTATTCCAAGCCCCAGCAGATGGGGTTGCATGCGGCCCGGCACGAGCGAGATGAGTCACGGTTCGGCGACATGACTAATGTCGCTCGCATGCCTGTTGCCGTAACATGCCAGCCTTAATATCTGCAACATCTTGTATGCTGGCCAATCTTAACGGAAGCCGTTACTCCTTGCACGTTGTCCACCCGCCCCCTCCTCCAGCCTGGCTGGCTACCAGGCTCTCATGGACCGTGAGGCACTGGCGCTGGTGCGGCGGCTGGGGGCGGCGGCCTTCGGGCCCGGAGCTTGTTCTGGTTCCGGAGCGAAGCCGGACCCACACCGACCCACGGGCCCGGCTGCGGGTACGGGTGTGGGCGAGGCGGGCCGTGAGCTGGACATCTTCCCCGAGATCTACACCTCCACGCTGGCGGTGGTGGGCAGCGCCGCGTACGGGTGCGTGCGTGGATGCCGCCACATGGTGCCTGGGTCCTGCCTAGTGCCGCCCGTGCCGTGCGCTTGACCCCGGTGTGATGCCCGGGTATGGGGCATCCCCCGGTCAGTCTGCCTGATCCCTAAATGCCCGTGGCCTAGGCCGTGTGGTCCAAGAGCGGCAAGGGCAGCTGCGGCCCAGACAGGGTACTTCTCGCCTGGCCCCAGAGGCATCGCCGTGCATGCCTGCCGGTACCAACCTGGCCACTGCGTGACTACCTCTCTCACGCACGTGCTTAAAGTGGTCGTTCCTGTGGACGCAACCCTACCGCTGTCGCGACTGTTTCCGTTTGCCACTTTGCCGCTCTGCGGTTACCCACCGTTGTCGCAGGGTGGACTTTAACGCGCCCGAGTACCAGCGGCCGCCCGACAGCGGCCCCGCAGCGCCCACCTCCGCCTCGGCGCTGTCGCTGCCCGCCGCCTGCCGCGAGTGGTTCCGCACCATGTCCCCCGCCGTGCGCTCCTGCTGGGCGCTGCTGGTGGCGGTGCCCTGCGCGCTGCCGCTGGGCCGCCTGCTGGCCAACGCCTGCCCCGACACCGTGCTCGCCACGCACATCGCGGTGAGGCCCCGGGGCTGCCGTACCGCGCCGTACCATGCCGTACACATGGACCCGTCGAAAACGAGGCCGTGCCGTTCAACTATATTAGCGTTAGACTGGAATCTGCATACAAACGTATGGACAGATGGAAGTGAAGTGACTTGTGTCAGTCAGATGGCAGGCCCTTGCAGCCAAGGTCGTACAGCTGGAGGGTGCAAATGCAGGTCTCTGGCCTTGGAAGGCAGGGGGTTCTGCGTGTAGGGACATGGAGGTGCTCTTGCCACACATGATCATGCGTCCTGACAGACGTCGCTTGTCGACCTAACCCCGTGCCACGGTACGTTGCTGCCCTGCCCTGCAGGCCCGGCGTGTGCTGATGGACACGGCCCGGAAGCTCATGGACGACTGGCGCAAAGCCACACAGCAGCAGCAGGAGCATGAGAAAGGACACCGCAACGGCGTCACCGATGCAGCGAACGGCAGCGCCAACGCAGCACTGCTGCTGTCCCCGGCGCCCTCGCTATCGGCCCCCAGAGGCAGCGGCGGCAGCAGCAGCGGCAGGGGTGTGGCCCCCGGCAGCTTCCTGGGGCTGATGCTGGCGGCTCGGGACAGGAGCAGCGGCAGCGGCCTCACGGATGACCAGGTGGGGTGTGGGCGGAGGGCACGTGTGTGCGACGGGAGTGGAGGGGTTAGGCGTTAGGAGTGGAGGGGGCGAGTGCCTGCGTTGTTGCAGGGCGCGACCAGGCGGGGTGCGGGCTGGGGACGACCAGGTGCGACGGGAGTGGAGGGGGCGTGCACCTGCGTCGTTGCGGTGGTGAGTATAGGATCTCGGGTGGCGAGATCCTATACTCACGGAGAAGAGGCACAGCGCGCCACTGCGAGCTTGAGTTCACTCACCGGGTCAGCACTTGCTGCAAGCGCCTGTGTGCGGGGCATTGTGCGTGTGGCGCCTGCCATGTGTGCTGCCCAACGGGCGTTCCACCTTTGCGCGTGTTACCCTCGGGAGCGTTCAGGAGGCGCACCTTGTAATCAGCCCCCTTGGATCCTTGACTGTGCGCTTGCATCGTTTCAGTCGTCTTTGAGCCTCTCAGCCCCAGGCCTAGGCTGCTGCTGCTCGCATTTGCAGAGGTGCCGCACGCCCTCTGTCACCTCACCTCCGCGCTCCTGCGCCTTCATCAACCTCGGCGACTTTCCGACTTCGCCTCCCTTGATATCGCCTAACCACCCGCGCCCCCGCACCCCACCCACGTGCCCCGCCCCGCCCATTCTCCTTCCGTATCCACGCTGTCCCCTGGTCCTCCCTGCCCTCAGATCATGGCCCAGGTCCAGACCTTCATCCTGGGCGGCTTCGAGACCACCGCCACCACCCTGGCCTGCGCCGTGTACCTGCTGGCACGCCACCCGGAGGCGGAGGCACGGCTGCACGCCGAGCTGGACGCGCTGCTGCCGCCGCCGCCGCCGCCGCCGCCCTCTGGGGAAAAGGGTGGCGAGGCGGACAACGGCTCGGTGGAGCCCCTGTCGCTGGAGGTCCTGGATAAGGTGAGGAGCCAGGCGGGCGGATAATGGTACAGCGTGCGGTGTGGGGTGGGGTGGGGTGGGGTGGGGTGTCTGTGAGATGTGGGTTGGGGGGCAGCAGGTGCGTTACTGCATGTCGTGCTGCGCTTGCTGCCCCCGTCGTCACTTCCATCTGGAGGCGCAGGGGCAGCAGGGTCGGGCTGCACGTGCTGCCGCTGCAGCCGCCGCCGCCGTCTAGCCACACACGCACGGCTTCACTCTACGTCACCGCACCTGCACTTACGCAACTTGCACGCGCTCAACATATATACACCGCACCTCGGTTTCTTGCATTGTACGCGTACCCCACTCCACCCCACCCGACCCCACCCCACTTCGTATGTCGTCCTTCCGCGTAACCCGCCCCACCCGACCCCACCCCACTTCGTATGTCGTCCTTCCGCCTAACCCACCCCACCCCACCCCACCCCACCCACCCGCAGCTGGTGTACACGCACGCAGTGGTGGAGGAGGCGCTGCGGCTGTACCCGCCAGCCCACGCCACCACACGCATAACGGACAAGCCCATGAAGGTAAGGCCAAGCTCGCAGCTAATGAGCCGTTGTCGCAGCTGCGCGCGAGTGATGAGTTCACCGTTTGATTCAATGAGGCGTGGCGTGGCGTCAGATATGAGAGCTCTGCGTGGATCATGGCAAGCACCAGGACGCCGCACAAAGAAACCCAGCGGGCAACCGCCTTGCGCGTGTGGGGCCTGATGTTGCCTGCAATGCCGCCCCTCATGCTTCTCATGATGCTCCGCAGGGGCTGGGGCACGAACTCCCCGCCTGCACCACAAGCACTGCAGTGCTGTCGCTGTGCCCAACCCCCCTGACGCTGCTGCCCCTGCTCCCCGCAGGTGCTGGGCCACGAGCTGCCCGCCGGCACCGACGTGCTCATCCCCGTGTACCACCTGCAGCGCAGCACAGCGCTGTGGCCCGACCCCGAGGTGGGCATCGCATGGGGCTGGGGTGAAAATGGTTGCCCGCTTGCGCAAGAGAGCGCAACTACACTGAGTTACCCTCCCGGCCCCCAGCACCCACCAATGGCACGCCGCGGCGCTGTCGCTACACCCTTACCAACTCTGCACCGTGCGCTTGATAGTGGAGTGTGGTGTGGGGCGCATGGGTCAGCTCCTTGCCTTCCCCTGCACACCGCGCCATATCTCCAACCCTTCACGCTGCACTGCGGTAACCTCCAGCCCCTGTGACCGCCTGCCCTCCGCCCCCCCAGGCCTTCCGCCCCGAGCGCTTCCTGCCGGGCGCCAGCGGTGCAGCGGACGGCGCCCCCTCCAACCCGCACGCCTTCATGCCGTTCGGGGCGGGCACCCGCATGTGCGTTGGATGGCGATTCGGCATGCAGGTGTGGGCGGGTGGGCGGGCGCGGGGCTGGGCGGGGGCACGACCGTTGCACCGGAGCACAGGCGGGCAGGCGTGGGCTCGGCGGGGGAGGCGGACTGGGGCCCCCCTGGTGGTTGCAATTCGCACGTCTACCGTAGTTGCGTTGCAGTCCCAGCAGGCCAGAAGCGCATGCACGTGATACGATTTCCTACAATGCCTTTCGTTGGCAACAATACGACTTGCTGCTGCGGCGCACCCGTGTCACGCCTGCAGGAGGCCAAGACCACGCTGGCGCGGCTGTGCCAGCACTACAGCTTCGAGCTGGCGCCGGGGCAGGTGCGTGCAGCTTGCACGTGTGTCCAATGAGCTGACGTCGTGCCCCATGTAAACGAGGTATGGGTTTGGCGGCGCCTCGGAGGCGCACAACGCGTCTACTTGCCCCCTGTCCAGTTCCCCCCAGATGGCCCTGGCGCTTATTGCCGGCCTCCCGCTAGCACACCTGCTCCCGTTGTCCCCACGGTTTCCTCGTGTTTGTCGCATGCGGCATGCCGCTGCGCTGCCCCCTTCCCGAAGCACTACCACTACCTCCTCCTCGCGTCACTGGTGCTTTACTGGCCCCCGCAGGTGCCGCTGCCGCTGTCCGCCGGCCTCACGCTGGCGCCCAAGCACGGCGTCATCGTGCGCCTGAGGCGGCGCCGCTGAGCCCTGTGGCGGCTGCGAGCATGCGTGGACAGGCAGCACACTGCACCGTATGGTAGCCAACTTGCTGGTGGCAAGTTGAACCTCTCTCGCGAGTGAGTGGAAGGTACTGAGGGCTGCTTGGGGTGCCTATCGCACGTTGTTTTGAGGGTTGTCAAAGTATGGTGCGTTAGGGAGTTTGGGGAGTCGTTGTTTGCTTCAGCGTCTAGCCTTGCGTGGACACGGATACAAGAGGGAGGCGGGCCGAAGCTGGGGATACGGCTTTTGGAAGGGAGCCACCGTTGGGGGCCCGTGCCGGCCGGGTGTGCGGGGGTCGGCCATGAAAACGCACACTGGCAGCACTAATGCCTGTTGTAACAGCAGTGGCGGACACAGAAGAACCGACCAGACTCGTATTGACAGGCGTTAGGGGCAGAGAGCACGGCAGAGGTGCTGCTGAGTATGGCAGGGCATATTCAGGGCAGGGGAGGGCATCACCCGTTCCATCCGCCAAGCAAGAGGCCAGGAGGGGCCTCCCCTGCGCTTGCCGTGTAACGGCCCAGGCAGTGGTACCCCAGCCTGCGTGTCTCTGATGCACGTGCCACTGACGTGCAGGCTTACCGGCAGTGCAGGTGCAATGCCTGTGTTATCGGCGCATACCTTAACATACAGCCAATTACCGCTCAATACCCCAGCCAGGGTGCAGCCGTGGGGCATCGCAAGAGTGAACAGGGACGGACGGACCGCACACACCAAGGCGAGAAGCAGTGCATTACGCACGGTGTAAGGATGAGTGGGGCGCCTGTCTGTGCTCCCTACGTCCCAAGACGCAAGAATGACGGACTGCAGCTGGCAGCAGCACGGGACAACAGCCGGAACGCCAGACAGCAATCCGACAGCAGCACGGGACAGCAGCACGACGCCATGCGCCGCCCCCGGGCAAGCACCTCTGCCAGCCAGCTCTGCCTGCATAGTAGGTCTGGGCCATTGTGTGTGTACGCATGAGCTATCAACGCATTGTTGTGGCGAATGGTGGCGGTTGGCTTAGCAGGGTCTCACACCCACGTCACCGCAGTTTGTAAGGCCACTGAATACAGAGATGACATCTGCATAATGGTAGTATGGCAATGCATCTAAAAGTTTCCATACGAGGCGGTGAGCCTGCGATGACGGGCCGAGCTTGGAACTCCTTGGCGTGGACGTGCGTCGGACAAGTGAGACGCAGCCCCGGCAGAAACTCGACACGAGGCAGCATCTGCGGTACCCTACCAGAAGTACTGATATGACTCCCTGTGTTTTCCAGCATGATGGCTCGACGGCGGGTGCAAGAAGGCGAGGTTTTAAACCGACATCGCTAGCGCTCCAACTGTCGGATTTTGCTGTACACAATCGCACCCCGCCTTGAACTGGCACTAGAACACGCCGGTTTTGCGTTGATGCGATTGCCTTTGCAGAGTGCGGTCCAACACACCCGAGCGGCCAGCAGGCCTCATTAGACGCCTGTAAACAAGGCCCTACCTCGTTCAAACAAGTTGACACGAACCTTGCCATATCAAGTTTTACCGGAGTTACGCAATTGTCAGGGCGTCTTTATGCAATTGGCCGATCGCATTGTAGCGGCGCGCGCAGTATGAAGATGGTGTCAGGACAGCCCCGGTTGCGGCCTCCGAACTCCTGGCTATGGATTCTACTAGTGGCTACGGGAGCAGCGCTGAAACTTGCAGGCAGGACATGATGTTTCTGGGGGAGCATTTCATGATGGAAGTGGAGGTTCCGAAGCCGCGAAGGCAACCCCCAAAGCTGTGGCTTCCAAATAGCTCCCCGCGTCCAGCGTTGATACTCAGCAGCGATTGGCAACGACTGAACTGCATTTGTGCTTAGCAGCGGCTGGAAACTCGTAAGCCTGTCCTCTGGTCGCTTTTCGGGCGCAGGTGCCCTTCAACTGAGCGGCGACAGCCGCTTTCACCGCCACTTGCTACAAGGTGAAGAATTTGCATGCAATGACTCGCGGCTTGTTGACGACCAATTCCTTGCCTAAGCAGTCGACAGCTCACCATGTCGCCGACACGGTCGGCTGCCTGCACGTGGTTCTCTCCCTGCAAGTGGACGGTGCGCTGGACCTCGTGAGCACCGCTCCGTGCACCACAGGATCCTTAAAATCTACCAGCTCCCAACCTCCCCTATCCCTGAACCTGCATACACTCACATGCTCAAGCTCCTGTGTGCGCTTGCTGTCCCAATCATCCCCACCCTGTCTGGCAAGAGCGGCTACTTGCCCGGCAACGCCCACACCACGCGCCTCCACGCCCCAAACCCCTCCCTCCCCCCAAATCCCGCAGAACCTACCTGCCCTTTTAGCAGCCTACGGCAACTCGTGGACGCTTCAGAGGACGGCACCGGTCTCTTCGCTTGCAGCTATTGCACCCTGTCCGGATGCACCCTGTCCTGCCAGTCGTGCAAGCAGCCCGGCTCGGAGCTCCCTGCCGGGCCCAGCTCCCTGGACCTGTCCTCATGCGACACACTCAGCACCCTGTCCATGTCAGACGGACAGCTGGTGTGCGAGGCGCCCCCTCCACCGCTGCTGCTGGTCGGCGACATCCAGGTCACCATCTCGCACGCCAACGAGAACGACAACAGCACCGCGGAGCGCATCCCGCCCAGCCTAAGCTACGCCATCGTGATCAACCAGACGGAGACCGAGCTGGGGATTCAGATTAAGTTCGAGCTGGGTGACCTGGCGCAGGAGGCGGACCTCATGAACGGCGACAAGGTGCGGGGTGTAATGCGTAGAGGTTGGAGGTGGGCCGTGGCCTTGTATAACAGCAGCCGCGAGCTCTGTGGGCTCGCAGGTGGGGCGTACATCGAAAGTGCCTTGTACGCGTCAGCCTGACCCATGGGTCATGGAAGCGTCTGGCAATGCCTGATCTGCAGCTACCCTGCTGCACAGACGAGCGTGGGCGTGTGCGAGTGCATGCACATTCCAACACGCTCACATACCGTACAAGTGTGTGTTTCGCTGTTGGCGTTCCACAGGTTGAGCTGGCGGTGGCGCCCGCCTCCGGCAGCCGGCGGCGGCGTATGCAGGAGGGCAATGAGGCATCCGGCTGCGTGCCGCCCTTCTGCATCTCGCCCGACTCCATCCGCAACATCAGCAAGCTCGCGGGCGCCTCCGGCAAAGGTGGGTGGCGCTGTTTGCATGCCTCACCTGCACAAGTGGGTTGGCCATCGCCAGGATGGGAGCTGATGCTCGCTGTTGTGAGCATGAGCGCTAGGACCATCAGGTAGACGTTGGCCTTCGTCGTGCACCATGCTGTGGGGTGAGGCCCTTGTAACCATGCGGCACCCCACCGCTTAGCCGTGCGGCCTCGGGTGATTGGGATTGGTCCTGGCGGCATTTTGTTTTCCAGTTGTGCCTGCCTTTACGGACATGGGTCTATGCTCCTGCGTGCCATGTCATGCAAGGGCAGACGGGGGCAGTTGAGAACGCATCGACTTGCCTGCACAAACCGCTTTTCGGCGCGCCTCCCTTGCAGATTTCGTGGTGAACAACAGGCCCGTTAACATAACCTCCATCATCATGCTGGCCACCATGTGCAACGTGCAGCCGCTCATCTCCGAGCAGGTGAGGCTGGGAGTCCGTCCCGCAAGCTTTCGCATGCCAGGCGAGGATGACCACTCATCTTGCACACGCACGGCACAACGGGAGGCGCTCTGGGTGGCTGTGGGAGCACGGGCGATGCGGTGGTTGTGACGGAAAGGTGCCTCGTGTGCCGGTGTGGCTTGAGCTAGTGGCTTAGTAGTGTTTGTGGGTTAGCAGTGCATTGCCGTGACGAGATTCCGACCCATGTAGCCTGTAGTAAGGAACAGGCAAGAGCGTCCAAGTGTGTCGTCCGCAAGGCGCCATTGCCGTACCGCTTGTGGGCTTGTCGTACAGCTTTCTGGTGCTTGCCATACGTGCCGTCGATAGTCCTGATGCTCTGGGTGAAGTCCGAGTACTGCTGTGCCCCTTTCCCTGTGACCCCCGCAGACGCTCCGCAACGCGCTGTTCAAGCCCAACCAGAACCAGCCCAGCCCCTATGCCAACCTGCAGCACTACTACGACGTCTGCTCCTACCGCAAGGTCATGTTCACGCCCGAAAACAACAAGGTCACAACCGTCAACCTGCCGTGCTCGTGAGTGGCAGCGTTGAACGTAAAGGGGCCTCTACGGGCATGCCCGACACCTAAACCTACCGCAGTCGACCCCAGGGGACGTGGTCGGTCCTCTCGCGGCTGATGCGTCTAGCACGCTGTGATATGCTGCAGCACCTGCTGCTGCTTCCCGTGCTGCCTGATGGGCGACACCATTGTATAGGCGGAAGTCCACAAGCCTGCCTGGACACGATGTGCCGAACTGACATCACACCTTGCCCTGGCCTTCCCGCGCAACGCGCAGGGCCCCCTACCAGAGCGGCGTCAACTACGACACCGCCAACCTGTGCGGCGACCCAGAGCTGTACGGATGGCAGCGGGACGCGCTGACGCAGGCCGTGTCGGTGGGTAACAGCCGTGTGATACGAACTGGAATAGGTGGGGTAGGTGGGTGATTGTGAGCAAGCACGTCTCAGCTGGGCTGCACCTCCAGCCCTGCATCGCAGGGCACTGATCACTAATACTGGCCGGCGGTGGGGCCTTTCCATGGAGGCTCCTGCTGCTCTGCGACCATCCCCACAGTCCCATCAAGCGACGCCCGCCCCTGCCCAACTACGGCGTGTTGCTGCTTGTGTCTTAGCATCTCACCCGCTCGCAGAAACTGCCCAACGCTACCCGCTGCTGGCGCGCGGGGCTCAGCCCCAGAACGCCATACTCAACCCCGGCCCCAAAGCTGTCCCTGTGCGCCCCCTTGTTACCATCGCCCCACAGAAGCTGGCCATCTCCAACGCCACCTACTACAAGCGCAGGGTACTGCTCATGCCCGAGCGCGCCGCATGCCAGTGGGCGGGCCTGGCGTCCGTGGGCTGCGACGTCAACTGCAACACGTGGCTGCAGCAGTACGACAGATGGGTACGTACATTATGGCCGTACAGCACGGTCTGCATACCGCTCTGCTACTAAAGAACCGATTCTCGTTTCCTAAAGGCCGATGCACTTCCTGGTTGACCGGAAGCCGCATGATCCATGTGCATCCAGCCTTGGCGTGCCTGCGCTGCTGGCCCCTGAATGACCCTCCATCAACCGGATACATGCTTTATTGACCAACATCCACTTTGTCGCCTCTCCCAAATCGTTCCCACAGTTCGAGCTGACGACGGCTTTCCACGTAAGTGTAGGGCCTCGCAATCCGGGCACAACACAGCGGTTGTGAGCCATGGGTGGGCCTTAAATTGACCTCCGGCAGCAAGCTACAACGAGTCCATCGGACTGCACCTCCAACCTAACGCTCTTCAATCAGTGCGATACGGTCAAGCATTCCGTGCAACGGTTGCGTCGGTGTGTACTTGCTGTTTTACAGGAGCTGGGCCACAACATTGGGCTTCAGCACGCCAACCGCTGGATCGACGGCCGCAACTCCGAGTACGACGACTTTACGGACCCCATGGGCTCCGCATACACCGACTGGGCAACCGACCAGTACGGCAACAAGTCCATGGTGTGCCTGTCTGCACCCGAGGTGGGTGCACAGCCAGCACAAGCGGTGTAGCCGAGTGCCATCGCACGCCACAACACGTGCCGTTGCGAGGAGCAACCCTCATTATTCGTCCAATACTGTGCCACTGCTTGGGCTCCTCAGCGCAACACTGACGTCGTCCCTGTGAACCCGTCGCCGCTCCCGCAGGCCTTCAAGGCGGGCTGGATGTCCCCCGTGCGGAAGTTCGCGCTGTCGCCCTACCCCGACAACTCCACCATCCGCACGGACCTGCTGCCGCCCAACTCGGCCCAGCGGGTGGTCATTCCCTCCATGCACACAACCGACAACAACTTCCTGTGGATCAACGTGTCGTCCCTGCCCGACTTCAAGCCCTCGTGGCCGGCCTGGGCCGCCGCGCTGCCACGTGCCAACCAGCTGTTCGTGTCGTACCGCGTCAAGCAGCCGCAGCCCGGGTTCGACTCCGGCCTGGTTCCGGAGCTCAGCAACAAGGTGAGACGCTGGAACAGCACCCAGGAGGATGTGCTTGCTTGCCTCAAGCTTGTGATGGGGCGTACCAGGGGGGCCGCTGCAGCTGCGGGCGAGCTGGGTTAGCGGCCTAGCACACTGCCGTGGACATGCGCCTCCCTGGCAGCTCATCCAACAGCCCCCCCAGTATCGTGCATGGACAGCACCCCACGTCCCCTTCACCACTATCCTACGCAGATCTTCATCCACAGCTTCAACATCACGCAGCGCTCGCCTCCGCGGCCCGACCCCAGCGCCCCCGAGATGAAGCCCTCGCTCATCGGCATCCTGGACACCCGGCCGGGCAGGGTCATGGGCGGGGCCATGACCGTGGACACATTCTTCAGGTGGGCAGGCGCACTTACGCTTCGCGTGCTGGTTGGTGGCATGGCGCCTCGAGGAGCCAGGCGGGCTGCCGTTGGCCCTACCGCACCGCCTTCCCCCCAACCCTCAACGCAAAAGGATATCCCACCAGGAGACACCATTGTGCTCCTGCCATTGCTACCATCTGCACAACGTCCTGCAAGTCTCCCGCCCTCAACCCATGGTGTACGGTAGTCGCCAGCCTGTCCGCCCCGCCTTCCCCCTCCGCTGTGCCTTGCCCCCAGGCTCAACTACGGCCCCACCCCCTTCAACGACGGCACCCAGCCCGGCAGCACGGGCATCAACGGCATCCACATCTCGGTGGTCAGCACCAGCAGCAGCCAGGCGGTGGTGAACGTATGCTACTTCCGCTACGCCAGGGAGAGCGACGCGGAGGGCGGGTGCGACAACGGGGTGAGTCGGCGGCCGAGCAGCACGTGCATCCCAACGGCCATGTGACCACGTGTCTGTGCCTGTCGTTGACCCATTCGTGCAGTTGTGAACCACCGGCACCCTTGATGCTTCGTGACCCTTGGTTATGCGCTTGCTCCCTTTCCGCAGTCCGATGACGACTGCGACGGCCTCATTGATGCTGCGGACCCCGATTGCGCCGGAGCCGTGCGGTCCCCTCCGCCGCCTCCCGTCCGCTCACCGCCGCCCCCGCCTGTCCGCTCACCGCCCCCACCACCGCCCGTGCGCTCTCCACCACCTCCCCCGGTCCGCTCACCGCCGCCGCCCCCGCCTGTCCGCTCCCCACCACCGCCCCCTACCCGCTCGCCTCCTCCGCCACCCCTTACCCGCTCACCTCCCCGCCACCCCCTACCCGCTCACCTCCCCCGCCTGTCCGATCACCTCCTCCTCCACCCCCTGTACGCTCCCCACGCCCGCCACCTCCCATCCGCTCCCCGCCGCCACCACCTCCCATCCGCTCCCCGCCGCCACCGCCCCGGACCCGTTCCCCCAAGCTGCGCCGCCCTCCCTCGGTGAGCACCCCGGCCTCACATGGCACGCATCACCTGGTGCGCTGACACGTGCAACGTGTTGGGATCTGAGCATTTCGGTGCGACTTGCAGCGGCAAGCGATCTAAAACATCTTAGCACACGTGCACAAGCGGTGCACCGGAAAGCAACACGGCAACACCCCATCGACACCAGCATCTGAGATATACCCCTCCCTCCCACCCATGTGCGCCCTGCCCCCGGCATCCCCTGTGACAACGTTCCGGCCTGCAGCCCCCCAAGCGCCGGTAAGTGTGCACGTGCCGTACTTCGGGGCTCACAATCACGAGGGGGTGAATGGCAGGCTGGTCGCATTGACGTGCATCTCGAGTGCATGTAGGCTGTCGAGGAGTGGGTGAAGCATTTGACATGAGCAAAAGCAAGTTGACTGTTGCACCCACACGACCTCTGACGTCCCTGCTTGCCCACGTGTGCCTCCCGTTGCTCCCCCCTCCCATTGCTCCCCCCTCCCGTTGCTCCCCCCTCCCATTGCTCCCCCCTCCCATGGTCCACGTTCGACCCTCACGCCAACAGGGTAGGTGCACCATGAGGGGCTGTAGGAGTGATGCAGTGGACCTAAGCATCACTGGATGGTTTAGGAGGTCGAGAGCGGGGAGCCCACGTCATAGGCATTGGGCCTACCGCCGTGGCTCAGCCTTGCAATGGCGCATGGGGGTGTGCGCCGCACTGGCAGGCCCCCCCTAGTTTGCGTGTTTTATTGGTACAGCTCTGAGGCCGCTGAAGTACTGCTGTGCGCCTTCCATGCTCCCTTGCTTCCCCTCTAGCGGCCGCGCACTGGTCGTCTGCAGTAAGGGGCGGACACGAAGCATCAACCTGCATCATTCAGCAGCAGACACAGCATGCCGTATCTGGTAAGCCAACGTGATGATTGCCACATAGCCGGTGTGCATACTACAACGAGCATGAGCAGAATGTCGTGCCCTCCCCATATGGCGGGAGGGTTGGCCATGCAACGAGCACTCTGATCGGGTGAGAAGGACAGGCAGACTCACGAGCATACGTACAGCCGCAACATTTTTTTACAACTTGCCATCATTTGTGCAAGGCATATACAGTGTGTTGTGTACATATCTACGCATCCTTTGATTTGGGTTGATGTTGTGGTACGGCCACGTGCCGGGGGCCACTGGGCGGTCAACGCACCGATGCACTCATCGTGTGACCGTGCCCCTCTGTTGCCATGTTGGCGGCAGGCCTTTTGGAGCAAATCGTGGCAGGTTGAGAGTTTGAGCCTATGTTGAACAGGTGTAGCTGGCTAGTCCTGGCTTTATGGACGGGATGTTTGTTGAGGTGCTGGACTGACTCACGTTGAGAGGCGTACAGTTGTTGCAGGGCCGAATGGCCCATGGGACAGGACGCCCTGTAAGGTTCCAGCCTATGCGAAGTGAGCTGTTGATAAGTCTGTAATTTGACGGTCTGCCTGTCTCATCTTACGCAATGGCTTCCTTTCTGCACCGAACTGTAGCCGCAAGTCCCCCGAGCACCAGTGGACGGTGTATTGGGTCACCAATTCCTGTCGAAGCGCACAGAATTAGCAGTTTAGTTCGGCACTGTTGTGTTCGTCGACATGAGCGGAGAGGGTTGGTCCAAGTTCTGGCGTCGCTTTACAGCTTCGCCGATGCCGCCGAGGAGAGAATCCCCGGCGCACGCCGCAATCGCGGACAGCTCAAGCGGGAATGTAAGGCGACAGAATACGAGTTGCTTGTTTGAAATTGATACTTGTCGGGTGTGCTGCCTTTCCTTCACAAGGTGGCCGTGTAAGGCCCCATGTCTGTTAACCTTCTTCCTGTACCACTGTTTCTACAGCTCGCAAGGTCCTCGACGTGGTGCGGGGATTGACCATCATGACTAACAAGCAACTCGCGGCGGTGTCGCACCTGCTCCCGCCCGGCACCATTGAGGCGGTCGGCCTAGCGGCACGCCTGCCCCGGAGCAACCAGGTGGGACATGCCACAGGAAAGGCCTGCCACTCACACAGCCCCTATTTGGCACCTCGCATGCGGGCTTAAAACGCGCTACTGCTTTGTATCACGGGGACGAGGGGAAGAAGTGCTCAGGTGTCCTCGGGTATGGCCCCTGACACGTGCTGGTGAAGGCAACTGTGTAGGCCGCCGCCGCCAAGCCGAGCAGGCAGGGTGTCCCCTGAACGTGCGAACACTTTTGCAACTGCAGAATCAGGGCGCTGCCGCACTGGTCCTGTCATTTAGGGCGGAGTCCCCAGCTGTCCACCGTCGGCCCATATGCTTCATGCTTGTTGACCACACAAGACACAACACCTGCCTGTTCTCCGCCAGCAGAGACTGCTGCCGGTCTCCTTCGCCCACACCCAACCCCACACCCGCAGGCATCCCGTGCTTAGTGATGCCTTACACGGCTTCCTTGTGTTTATGCGTACCCATACACGCAGGGCCGCAAGCGGCAGGAGAACCTGGTGGCCAAGATGCTGCGGGGCCAGCTCACGGACGAGCAGCTGGACAAGCTGGAGGTGCGTTGCATTCCCCACGTGTGTGTTCTGAGCCAGGCTACCGCACCCCGGATGCACCCGTGTGTGTACGGCGTCGCTGCATGGTACCGTACCCCTGAATTCCTGTACGGCACACGTTAGGGTCCCGGACGAAAGTGACACCGGATGGACGGACGGTGCGAGGGGGGCTGCTTGTGTGGCGGCTGCGGGCTGTGTGGGTGTGCGTGGGCACCAAACGGGCGAGGGCTGAGAGGTATGCCAGAGTACCGTGTGCTTGGCTCCTTCCGTTGGCGCTGTACGGACGCATGTTGGCGATGTGGCGCACACATGGTCAGGATTTGTTGTTGACGCGCACTGCAAATATCGCACTGCACACTCCAGGCCTGCTCCCGTGCACCGTGCACCCCCAGTTGTATCTTCTACTGGTTGTATCACCCGCTATGTGCGCTGTGCACCTCGCGGCCTGCGGCGCCCCGCAGGAGGCTGTGGAGCTGGCTACGGAGCGGTCCGGCGTATTCGAGGACGGTGACGTCAGCGGCCTGGTGGCGGCGTGGCAGGAGGGACTGCTGGCGGACGACAAGGTGCGACGCTGGGGCGTTGTTGGTACTTGGTAGTAACATCATCGTGCCAATGAGTTATTTGTCTCGTGCCCTACGAGCGTGCACGGTCGCTCACGTGGTTGGGATTGCGTTGTCCGAGGAAAGAGGGGGTTGGTGGAGAGGGTTGTGCTGTCCTGCACCTGCCCTCTGGCCTGATGCTGCGGTGGCGACACCACACGCCGCGTACTCGCGTCTGAGCGCCACCTTGCACACCTGGTGCCCACACGTGTCGCTGCACAGGATGTGATGACGGAGGTGTACGACAGGGTACGGCAGGCAGGGCTGGACCAGCAGCAGCTGCGGGAACTGGTGCGGCAGTGCCAGCAGGTGGGTTAACGGTTGGACGCGCCGGTGGGGTGCTGGTGAGGGTGTCGCTGCTGTGGGCTATAGGGGGAGCGCCGTTGCAGCACGCCCCGACCCTTGATTACCCCTGGCGGTGATCCTTAGCATTTGGGCTGCACCTGGCACGTGTGCGGCGGAGGCACTTAAGGCTTTCTACACGTTGCTGTCACACCGCCACTAGCCGTGCCTTACTTGCTTTTGTGAAATCAGCCCTCGCTGGGTGGCGCAACACGTGCGCTGACGCTGACGCGGACATGCCACGTGGCATCCTTGTAACGTGGTGCGCAGGCGTTACGGGAGGAGGGGGAGCAGGCGGCCGCGGCGCTGGGGGGGCAGCAGCAAGGCGCCAGCAGCCCTGGAGGCGGCAACAACAGCAGCAGCGGTTCCGACGAGGACGTTGGGGAAGGCAGCAACAAGGGGGAGGACGAGGAAGGAGAGGACCTGCAGGCTATCCTTGCGGAGGCGGCGGCGCGAAGCAGGAAAGGAGGGGCGGAGAAGGCGGGGCCAGCGGCTGGGGCGGGGCAGGGGGGCCGGGCTCGCGGGAAGCGGCCTGAGAAGCGGAGCCGGGCGCTGCTGCGGAGCCTGGGCCGTCTGCTTAAGCCGCTGGCGCTGGCGGACGTGGGCGTGCAGTGAGCGAGCGAGCGGGGGTGGGGTAGGTGTGTTCAGGTGGTGCGCGGCAGGCGTGAGCTGTGCGTGCAGCGGGCGGGCGGGCGGGCGGGTGGGCAGCGTGTGGGCAAAGCGGTGTTGGTGCTGGGCGTTGGCGCATGGCAGGGAGCAGTGGCGGTGGTAGGTTGTGGAAAGTTATGCTGGTGGAGGAGGCCGGCACGGGGAGTGAGAGGAGGTCGCGCATTTGGACGGCTTTTCCGCCTCCTGCCGGTACCGTTGGCTGAAGGGGAGCCCGGGAGGCAGCAGGGCATGCAAGTGGTCGATGGGACACCCGGGCGAGAAAGCTGAGGAGGAGGCACACCGGTCGCGCTGGCGCACGGACCTTGCGTGGCTACTTGGGGCCTGGGGTTGTGCGTAGGAGCCCACTTCCTGCTGGGCGGCCGCGGTCTCGGCTGTTGGGCTCCTCGGCATGCGCAGGCAGAATGGTCACTCAGGGCCGATACAAGGGTGTGGCAGAATGCGGGGAGGGGAGGTACAACGCACCGTCCTGTAGCAGATTTAAGAGGACTGGACCGCGATGGCATGTGCGGTTACTACCGGTAGGCCATGGCAGGGTTGGCCACAGCCCGCAGCCACCTGCTTGCCGCCTGCTGAGTGGCTTGTGGTCCCCCTACCTACCTCTGGACCACCGGAGGTAGGTAGGGATTGTCAAGAGGATTTGCCCCCAGGATTGGCCCAGAAATCCTGGAATATGTACGTTTGTCAGGATTTCCAGACCCGAAGACTCCAAAATTATGAACGGTCAGAATTTTCCGCCAAAGAAGACCGGGACACTGGTGGCACCCTGCCTGGGAGGATGGGGGGAATAGAGGCACATGGATGGCAGGACAGGAGAGGCCGTAAGGAACCTCAGCGGCTCTTTTGCAATGGACAGCAACACAGCATAGCAGCTAGTGGAGCCGAGGCTTGGCCAGGGCACTGCCGTGTGGCAATCCACAGGTGGTTAGTGGAGCCTTTATATCTGCCCACATGTGCTTGCCAAGCACCGAATTCCGAGCCCCTGTAACCTTCTCAGTTCTCACGAAGTAAAAATATCCACACCGGCGTAACCACGTGGGTGATCTGACCCTGGCTGACCCCACCAGGGTCAGACCCTGATGCCGGCGGTTGCAGTGGTCTGCAGTGGTTGGCCGTCAAGTTGCATTCCCCTCCCCTGGACGGGCTGGACCCCATTGATGAGCGCAGCAGGCAGAGGTGCAGAACAGGGGAGGGGAATGGTGCAGAACACCAGTACTTAGGGTGGTCCTTCTGCGGTGACCGGCGTGCGGTCTCGCTTGGATTTGCCAGCAGAGCATTCTTGTAACAAAACGCCGCCGTACGTGGGAGAGCGGGGCTGTTTCGTCTGGGCATGGGCGGCTGATCGCGAGGTTGCTAAGGTTGGGCAGCGTGGCACATACGTGCACGCTTTCGTGGGTTGCGTGCTGTGGCATGTTGCCAGGCTGCCGGGCTGTTGTATGTACGTTATGTCAAAGGAACGAAAGAATACAATGGTTGTATGAATGCCTGCACGTCCACGACTGCCTGTCCTCCGTCACTCAATGTCACCACCAGGAACGGCAGATCGGGATCCCGCCTGGAGACTTCCTTGGTGACTCAGCAGTTCAGTTGAGGATCTTGAACCCTAGCTTCGCAGTAGATGTACACGACTTACTTGCATGCTGGTGCTGAGGGAGACGACTTGAATTACATCGGCGCGCCTATGCGCGGCGGCAAGCAACCTTGCAGGTGAATCCGCGACACTTGCAGAGATGGGAAAGCATACAAGTTTGGCCGCATAGGAGTTTTGGGAAGGGGCACGCGCCTGTTGTTGGCGCATGCTTGGACTCTTCGGCTGGGCTGTATCCCGGCGAGCCTCTCAGACCCAGCGTTACTGCAGCTCAGTCAGTGTTTTACTGTACTGGAATAATTTGCTGCCAAGAGCCTGCGCTGCAGCTTTACGCTGCCGCTGGCCGCTTGTTGCCGACAGGAGAGTTGCTGCTAATACAACCTGCTCTCGCCTGTAACACGTTTGTCCCTTTCGCCTTGTTGTTACTTCCCCAGCTTCCTGACACCGAATAGAGCGCGCCGTCCGTCCTGCTGATCTCTGTCTCCTGTGGAGTTATGGAAGGGGTCCGCGCCGGTGCCTTTCAGTGGCAGCTACCCCTCGCCCTCCAGCTGCACATCCTATCCCTCCTGCCCCCTAACGACCGCGCCCTCAGCGGCCGCCTGGTGTCCCCAGACGCAGCCGCCGGCCTCACTGGCCCGGATCACTGCACCGCCTCCCTGTCCCAGCCGCTGCCGCCCCACGCCGCGCCCTGGGCTGTGGCGGCAGGGCAGCAGCAGTGGCAACACGTGCGTTGGCACGAGAGAGCGATTCTATATTGCAGGGCCGCCGCCAGCGGGAGCGAGGTGAACCTGGCCGTGGCGCACACGGTGCTGCATCCGACCGGCTTTGTATGGCTGGCGAAAGCACCGAATTATGGCTACCGGCTTCTCATGCGCGATCCTGGCGTCGCGGCGGTTAAGGCGGGCCACCCGCAGCTGCTACCCTGGCTGCTGCACCACTGCCCGGGGCTTATCTTCCCACCCTGGGTGCTTTCCGCCGCGATGCGGCATCGCGACCTGGCGGGGCTGCGGGCGACATGGGAGGCCCTGGAAGGTGTGCTCCCAGACAGCTCTCCGCCCTCATGCTTTCAAGCTCTGGTGGACACGGCTACCGTGTCAGACACCCCCGGCTCACATTCCAAGTTAGATTGGCTGCTGTCTGTGGACGAGGTGAAGGCATGGCTGCGAGACCTGCGGGTGAAGCAGAGGCAGCAGAGGAAGCCCAGGAAGCAGAAAAAGCAGAAGGAGCAGGGAACGGAGGGAGGGGAGCTCGTTTAAGGTGGTCGTGGACAGGGCAAGTGGGGGCTTGGGCGATGAAGGTGATCCTGAAGGTGCATGGGCATGAACGCACGACGACATTTGGTGCCTGCTTGGCAAGCGCTGCTGCTCCACGATTCTGTTTCCGATGTAGCTCCTGCTTTACAGGCGTGGAAGGCCGGGCAAGGATGACGTATGAGTCAGGGTGTTGTACTAGTGCAGCTGAATTCAGGGCGCGTGCTCGTTGGCTTAGCTAGTGACTCCATGGGAAGCGCGCTTTTTCGTGTCACATACGTACGGGACAAGTTTGACCTTACGACTGCCAGTATTACGCGCATTACCCTTTGGATGGGAGTGACGCATGCTGAGCCCTTGCTGCCTGCTGTGTGCTTGCCCACACGGTGAGCGCACTGTGCACCGCCATAGGTTACAACTCATGCCGATGGTTGCGTCGATGTACGGCACATTGGTTTGTCCCCAGGAGCACATGCGTGCAATAGTGGCGTTACAAACCAAAGACTGTGTTGCCTATCTAAGTGATGCGTCGAAGCAATCGGATGGGGCCCCCGGCGAACATGAGCTGCTGCGCTCCTAGCAAAAGCCAATGCAGGCCAGTGCTTAAAGTAACATGAAGGTAGATGAAGAGGTAGATGAAGATGCGCTGTTTGGCATGCATGGTTGTGCATGGGCTAACAGACTACTTAGACACGACGGGCGCAGATGTGTGGTCCCTCTGGGTCCCTCGATGGGCAGACGGTGGCGAGAGGGTACCGGTATGCGTAAGCGGGGGGCTGACGTGCAAGGAGTGCGCAGGCAACATACGTCGCTGGAATAGGTCGGCAACATAAGTACCGGTACCGTGCAAGAAAATGTCAGGCTGGAAAAAACGTGCCACAGTACGTTTTGGCGCGCGCTCACAGGCATGAGTGAAGTAAGCTGTCAAGTGCCACCGCCCAACGACCCAAGCGCATGCGAAGCTACAGCAAGGTGCACCTCAACTGCTGAGGGGCATGCCGGAGTACCGTGTGCTTGGCTCCTTCCGTTGGCGCTGTAAGGGACGCATGGTGGCGATGTGGCGCACATGGTTAGGATTGCTGTTATTGTTGTTGTTGTTGTTGCGCGCTGATGCGCACTGCAAACAACGCATCGTACACCGTACACCCCCAGTTGTACTTGCATTTGTAGCTTCTGCTAGTTGTGTATTAACTGTGTGCGCTGTGCACCTCGCGGCGTGCGGCACCCCGCAGGAGGCTGTGGAGCTGGCTACGGAGCGGTCCGGCGTGTTCGAGGACGGTGACGTCAGCGGCCTGGTGGCGGCGTGGCAGGAGGGACTGCTGGCGGACGACAAGGTGCGATGCTGGGGTGTTGCTGGTAACCTGTTGAGATCTCGTGCCTTACATCGTTGTCATGATGGGGTTTGCGTTGTCCGAGGAAGTGGGGGGTTGGAGAGGGTTGTGACGCACTGCACCTCGCCCCTGGCCCGACGCTCGATTAATGACACCGTCGCCGCGTACTCACATCTGGGCGCCACCTCCTTGAAAACACAACTGGTGCTCTGCTCACGCGTTTCGCCGCACAGGACGTGATGACGGAGGTGTACGACAGGGTACAGCAGGTCGGGCTTCAACAGCAGCAGCTGCGGGAACTCGTGCGGCAGTGCCAGCAGGTGGTTAACGGTGGGGCGGGCCGGTGGGGTGCTGGTAGGGGTGCTGCTGCTGTGGGCTCTAGGGGCGGCACCGTTGCAGCACGCCCCGACCCGTGGGTCCCTCTGGCGATGATTCGTTGTGTTTAGGCTGCACCTAGCACCTGCCACGTGTGCGGAGGGGGCACTTCGGGCTTTCTGCACGTTGCAGCCGCACCACCACTAGCCGTGCCCCACTTGCGGTTGCAAACGCAGCCCTCGCTGGGTCGGCTACACGTGCGCTGACGCTGACGCGGACATGCCACGTGGCATCCTTGTAACGTGGTGCGCAGGCGTTACGGGAGGAGGAGGAGCAGGCGGCCGCGGCGCTGGGGGGACAGCAGCAAGGCGCCAGCAGCCCTGGAGGCGGCAACAACAGCAGCAGCGGTTCCGATGAGGACGTTGGGGAAGGCAGCAACGGGGAGGCAGACGAGGATGGAGAGGATCTGCAGGCTATCCTTGCGGAGGCGGCGGCGCGAAGCAGGAAAGGAGGGGCAGGGAAGGAGGGGCCGGCGGCAGGGGCGGGGCAGGGGCGGCGGCGGGACGGCGGGCTCGCGGGAAGCGGCCTGAGAAGCGGAGCAGGGCGCTGCTGCGGAGCCTGGGCCGGATGCTGAAGCCGCTGGCGCTGGCGGACGTGGGCGTGCAGTGAGCGAGCGAGCGGGGGTGGGGTAGGAGTGTGCAGGTGGTGCGCGGCAGGCGTGTGCTGTGCGTGCGGCGGGAACTGGGTACTTTGATCAGTCTATATCTAAGCCTTGCGTTTGCCGAACGGAACTTGGTCTTGGCGTAGGGGTTGGCATGTCCGGCGTCGGCTCCAGCAGCAGGGCAAGCAGAGGGAACTGGGTATGTTGATGCTGGGGTTGACGCATGCGTGGCGTATGGGAGCAGTGGCGGTGATCAGTTGTGATGCTCTGATGATTCAGGAAGCGGGGACGGGGGTGGGGAGAAGGAGCGCGCATCTGGATGGGGGCCACTGATGGTTACTGGTACCGTGGTGAGGTAGCGCGGCGGTGGCACGACGAGGGAGTGGTCAATCGAGCCACCTGGGCGGAAGCTGAGCAGGAGGCGCACCGGTAGTGCTGTCGTACAGACCCCGCGTTGCTACTTGGGGTAGCGGTGGTCTGGAGCTGTCCAGGAGCGGGTGCGTGCATGGTTTGGGGGCCGGACATGTGCAGGCAGTACGTCCGTGCACGGCCTGCCCCCATGCCAGGCCACGCCGCATGCCTGGACCTCGCAGCCGCCCCGCAGCTTGCAGCCCGCTGCTTGCCAGCTGCAGAGGCATGGGGTCCGTCTGTCGAGCCCCGGTGGCCAGTGCCTGGTCTTGGTCGGCGCCAGCACATGGGTGTAACCGACGCCAACCTACACATGCGGGACTCCCTTTTGTGCCCCTTGTTACTTGATGCGGCAGCGGCGCTCGTGGCTGGGGTGGGGCGGGGACCTTTGGTGGGTTACCGTATGTCGACCTGCCCAGTGTGCACCTCAACAGGTGCTCGGTGCTAGCACTTGGACTTTTTCCTGGCTAGCAATTCTGAGCGGCGCCGAGTAGAGGAGCAGGAGTAAGGGTGCACCGCCGGGTGGCAAGTGAGGCAGGTGCACGTTATGAAGACTTGTGGCCATTGTGGAACCCGTTTGCCTGAAGCCTGCAGTATACCGGCGTGAATGAGACGTAATTACTGAGAAAGGCAGGAGGGCGCAATGGGCCGGCGGGCAGCAACTAGTAAAGGAGCAGGAGTACAGAGGGACAGGGAGGGACGGACGTGTGCGTGCCGGACACGACGAACCTTGTACGCGCCTGACCAGGAAACGCTGTTCATGAACCAATACATACAGTGTTGTCTGCAGGCCCCCTGGGCACGATGGCGCGCAAGGTGTGCGCCCCGCGATGGGGGGGGAGGCGGGCAAGACAGTATGGGTAGCTAGGTGGGGTCTGACGTGCAGGGGAGACGCAGTAATGCACGGGAGACGCGCCTTGCTAGAAGGTGGCCACTGGTGGCCAGCAACACATGTGAAGTGCTAGTGGGTATATACAGCCAAACGAATATCCTGGTCTGGTATGCGCTCACAGACAGCAGTGTGGCGGTAACACGCGACAGCCCAAGCCACAGCGAAGTACACCTCAAATCGTGCGGAGCTGATCCAAGGCCACATTGGGCCACAGCAGGCTCAAGCCCTACCCGCACCAATTCGAGACACGCTTTTCCGGCAGGATGAAGGCGCCGTCCTGCCTGGCTGCTGCCGGCATGGGTTGTGTGCAGGCCAGGCGTGATGCAAAGTAGGACAGATGAAGGGGTGCGTGCCGCAGCGCCAGGTCACTACGTGCACGGTAGCCCACCGAAGGCACACGCAGACAAGACACGGGTACATTCGCACCATGCTCTGGATGGTGTGCCTCTTTGCAGGTGCAGCGATCGGCTCAGAACCCGCAGAGGGCCCCTGGGTTTGGTTTTACACGGGGGACCCCTTCGGTCGGGGTGTCGTACCACACCCACCACCCGTGGGTTAGGTTAGGTTAGGTTTTTACAGGGGACCTCTTCGGTCGGGGTGTCGTACCACACCCACCACCCCGAGAGAGCAACGAGACAGCCCTCCCAAAGCAAACAAGCCCGCTACTGCCCAGGCCTAGTACCGGTAATCGCGGCTAGGGCGGCATACCAAGAAGCCCTATGCACAGGCAGTCAATAAGCACGGCAGGGCAGAACATTCATGGCAACCGGGGACGTAGCAGCAGGCACCACTAAGGGCATTGAAGCATCGACTGCGGCCCAAGTACACGTGGCACCTCCGCACCCCAGGCGTCATCACCATACACTCTGCCACAGTCGTAGACAGGTCAGTCAGTCAGGGCACATGCGTAGGGCAAGTACAGTATGTAAGTAGCATCAGTAGTGTAGCGTACAGTACGCAAAAGTGCGTGATGCTCAAGCATGCTGCTCAAGCACCGGACCGTTGTACTGGACTCTGTTGCCCTGTATGCCAAGGAACGGATGGTGAGCAGGCACGCTCTTCCACCCCTTGGGCATGCCCAAAGCTGCGAAGTCTCGCAGGCGCGACCAAAAATCCACAACCGCCCGAGTACGTGCTGCAGCCACATGCCATGCGTCTGGGTGCAGTTGAGCATGCAAATGCCGCCGTCCATGCTCCATGGCCGACAACGCGCTTAGGCACACCACCTCCCACACCTTGCGATGGATGCCCTTGGGAGGCATGACCAGCCACAGGTGTTGGCGTGTGAGGCGTACGTCACGTGCGTAGTGCTCTATGTGCTCACGAATAGCCAGCGCAACCTCACACTCCCAAAAGTGGTGAGTGCGCGGCGGGCTGCTGTGATGACATGCGAATGTGCTACAGGGGCACACCCAGGGCTGGCTACCACACATGTGGCTGCTGCCCAGCAAGGGTACCCCATCAACGGCTAACCGCCACAAGATCTCCTTGTGCTCGTTCTCCCAACTATCGCACTTGCTGCCATACCCTACGGAACGTAGCAGCAAGGTGCTTCAGGGCGTCTTGCTGAGTGGCCTGATCTGCATTGGGCTCCAATGCTGCGCTGACGTACTGGCTGTGGCATTGCTGCCGCCGCTGCTGGAGGGGTCCAAGCTGCATGAGGGCTGCAGCCCTGACTGTAATGGTGTCGAGGGTGATGGGGGCGCTGAGGGGTACTGGCCAGCCC
Source organism: Chlamydomonas sp. KOR1 (assembly GCA_036984285.1). Lineage (NCBI taxonomy): Eukaryota > Viridiplantae > Chlorophyta > Chlorophyceae > Chlamydomonadales > Chlamydomonadaceae > Chlamydomonas > Chlamydomonas sp. KOR1. The sequence goes on from BQMZ01000371.1 coordinate 79,798, forward strand.
AGGCGCGGCAGCAGCATGGCAACGACGGTGTCACCTGACGGGGCGTGCTGCTTCTGGCTGATGGCTGTCCGGGCTGCTTTCAACCAGTCAGGGTGGATATCGCGGTGAAGGGCCTCCAGCTGCGCTGTGATCTCATGACGATCCCCGAGTGCGCCGGATACCCACATGGGTGGGTCAAGGTACTGCCTGACCAGCTGTGCCCAAAGAGTGCTTGCATTCCTGAGGATGTCTGCTACGCTGGTACTTGCTGTGCGCGGGGCGCTGAACGCCTGCTGTACGGCGTCGTACACCTGAACCAGGTCCCCTATCGTCATGAGGCGACGACAGTAGGACAGGTTGAGGTGGTAATGTTCGAGCCCAGGCCGGCGCTGGGGTGCACCAGCGTTGGGCAGGAACGGGTTCCCCCACAGTGGAGTGCTGCAGCACCACGCCCCCGGGATGAGGGGTGTTTCTACAACATCCACCATGGGCGGCAAGCTGCCGAACGCAAGCACCAGGCGCTGTAGCTCCGCTGGGAGCGCCATGGCTGCGTGGAACTGGCTGCCTGGTTGCGCTGTGAGCACCGCCCTGGGGCGGCAGGCTGGGTGTCGGAGGATTAGGAGGTGACGCAGGGCCTGCTGCCAGGGTGCTAGGCGTGCGCTGCCGCCGTCTGCCCATGCTATCTCTGAACGTGCGAAGGCGACTGCCCACCTGACGCACCTGGCTGTGATGTGCTCGTCCAGGGGTAGCATACCAAAGCCACCTGTGGTAGGGTGGCCAGGTAGCAGCTGCGCTGGGACTCCCGTGGCGCGGCGCTCTGTGTCGTCTGGTCCAAGGCCACGGTCCACAAGGCGGGCTGTGAGGCGGGTCCATTCGCTGAGGATAGGGCTGGGCGGCATGGCGCAGTGCTCCATGAGGTAGGTGGAGAGATGGAGGCAGTACGCCCCTGCCGCTGTTGCCCGTCCAAAGGCGGACAGGTGAAATCGGCTGATCTTCTGGAGACGATGGCGAGTGTCACGGCCGTTGGCGGTCCAGTCTGGCGTGGGGGTGGCTGGTGGGTTGACGAAAGGCACGCCCAGGGACTTTACCGACTGCACGACCTTAAGCCCCGCCCACTGGAGCTGAGGCTGAGGGGTGGCAGGCTGGGTATGGGTGTGGTGGGCGGAGGTGCTGGCGCCAGCAGCGGTGCATGACGGCTGCAGGGGGTGGAGGTTGGGGATTGGGAGGGATGGGGGCGTTGGCAGCATCGTGAGCGGCAGAGGGAAGTGGGGCTGAGGGGGGCTGTGCCGCTTGGCTACCGGCGTCCAGGTGGGGGAGGGGCGCGTTGGGGGGTTAGGTTAGGTTAGGTTTTTACAGGGGACCTCTTCGGTCGGGGTGTCGTACCACACCCACCACCCCGAGAGGGCAACGAGACAGCCCTCCCAAAGCAAAACAAGCCTGCTACTGCCCAGGCCTAGTAATCGCGGCGAGGGCGGCATACCATGAAGTCCTATGCACAGGCAGTCAATAAGCACGGCAGGGCCGAACATACATGGCGACCAGGGACGTAGCAGCAGGCACCACCAAGGGCATTGAAGCATGGACTGCGGCCCAAATACACGTGGCCCCTGCGCACTACCCCAGACGTCACCTCCACGCACTCTGCCACACTTCCAGACAGGTCAGTCAGTCAGGGCCCATGCATAGGGCAAGTACGGTATGTAAGTAGCATCAGTATTGTAGCGTACAGTACGCAAAAGTGCGTTCAATGCTCAAGCATGCTGCTCAAGCACCGGACCGTTGTACTGGACTCTGTTGCCCTGTATGCCAAGGAACGGATGGTGAGCAGGCACGCTCTTCCACCCCTTGGGGAGCGTGGGGGTATGGATGTAGACGCTAGGTCCCTGTATTGTGTTGGTTCCACATTGGCCATCTTCCGACCATAGCTCAGCTGGAAGAGCGAAGGACTGTAACATTATGCACAGCATATCCTTAGGTCGCCTGTTCGATCCAGGCTGGTCGGAGTATTGCCCTTTTGAGTTTGTGTATGGATGCAGGAGGCCGTGCGGCACCTCCAGGATATGTGTGGGGCCATGTGGGACGGACGGCAGCTGCCTTTCGGGGGGTGGTGAGGCGGCGGCATGAACCAGGGCAGGGTGAGCTTGATTGCATATAGTGGGGGTTGCCCTGTGTAAGGACATGTCTATTGCTACTCTGGAATCACCGGCCAGGCGATGCTGGCATGCGACCCGAGCGTGTTTGGCTGTGGGGGTTCTCTTCCACAGACCTGCTGGCCGCTGGAGGGCGCCGCCAACCGGCCAAATCCGGCTCACCAATGAGCGCAATCCAAAGGCAATCCTACTGTTATTGTTTATAAGCTTGTTATTCTACATATGCTCATTGCACAATGGCGCGCTTTGAGCCGGCGTTTCGGGTTGCCGGCCCGACTTTGCACATTTCCGCGCAACACTAAGCTCTCGCGCTTTCGCGGCGGTGGCAGCCCCCTTGCGCATGGCAAGCTCTATCAAATAATTATAAATACAAGATCCTCCTGCATGCGACACCTTTCTTGCAGTCGAGGCCGCAAGGGGTACGTTCATCGGCACGGTCGCCAGCTGTTCCCTAGGTCCCGTGGGGGGTGGGGCTTGCTGGGGGTACCCTTCTGGGGGTACCGTACCTGTACCCTGTATTCAGGGCTTCTTGCTGCCTACGGCAGTCCCACCTGTAGTCTCACCGTAGTCCTACCGCCTGTGCCTGCGCCTGTGCCGTCGAGCAAATCAATCCCTGAGACCCCCCAGGGGAACCCCTACTTTCCTGGATAGCGCCAGGGGTGCGCTTGCCTGACTCCCGCTGCGGACAGAATGCGGCAATGCGGTCAAGGACCGGCTAAAGGAACGACCACATATGCTACCTTACACGCCTGGCCAGCAGAGTGGGAACACCCTAGCCCCTCTGGATGGGCACCTAGCCACAAGACTACGAAGGGACTTCAGGCTTGCAGCACTCGTGCAGTCACAAAGAGCTTCAGCTGCCCCGAGCCGCCAACACCAAGCCAGGGGTTCCCCTGCACCAACCAGCAACTACCTGCAACAGCACACCGCGTGCGTGCACCTGTACCACCCAAAACAAAAGCCGTGCTGATGTTGGATGGAGCTTTTGCCAGCAGTTGCAAAGCTTCAGGCCTGGAGCACCCCCAAGCCTCGCCAAGCAGTCGGTCCTTCCGTCCTTGCACTTGCAGCCACGGACGCACGGATCCACATGCTGTCAGCACACATGGCTCAATGAGCAAGCGGCACGGCCGCACGACATCCCATACCACATTGTGAAGCACTTATTCACCCAGCCTACCACTGAGATTGCCAACAACTACTTCAAACAGCTAGCGAGCCAGCAGGTGCCAGCCTACGGGACACCGAATGCAATGCCCGTCACAGCCGCTGGCATTCCGCCCGATGCACAACAATGTCTGCGTGCCGTAACGTCGATATCCTGCCAGTGATGACAACACACACCCGTTTCTTGCCTCTGCCATGCAGACACATATGCAACTGGGACCTAGCTGTGCATGTCTCGACGCAGCCTGCCAACCGCAACCCGTCAGCCAGGCGTAACCCACCTACGTGCCTACGCTGCCGATGTGGGCACGACATGCCCTAGGGCCTTCAACCTCCACCTCCCCTCCAGCTACACCCCCCTGCCCCGCCTGCCCCCTCCCGTCCACCTGTCCCCCCTGCTCCTCCCCTTCTCCTCCTCCTCCCAACCCTCCTCCCCACTCTCCCCCATCCCCATCCCCATCGCCTCCCTCCGCCTCCGCCTCCCCCCATGCCCCCTCCCACCCCCCCACCTCACCCGCCCCACCCCAGCTCCCTCCCCTCCCCACCACCACCCGCCTTGGCCCCCGCCCCCCCTTCCCCTCCCTCCCTTTGAGCTCCTCCCCGCCCGCCCCCACCACACACCCCCGCAGCACGGCCCTCCGCATCTCCCTCAGCTCCCTCAGCTCCATCTCCTCCCTCCACCCGTACCTCGTGCACCCCGCCCGCCTCCACGACACGGTGCGCACCACCCTAAGACACACGGTGCGCTGGGGGCGGGTGAGGCGGGCCATCAGCATGTCCAGCTGGGCGCGGAAGGCGGTGACCCACTGGGCGCGGCCGCGCGGGGTGCGGGGGTTGATGGGGGAGCGCAGCACCGCGTTGGCGTACTGCACCAGGCAGGAGGCCTGCGGGGCACACGGGGTGGGACATGTGGGACCCAGCGCGCAGGTTCATTCGCACCTGCATTGATACATATCCACACGGTAAGACCCACCGAACACGGCGTTGCTTTTTGCCTACCCCACCACACAGCATACGGATCCTCAGCAAGAATCCAGCATCATCCCCCAAAGGGTAACACTCACTCCGCTGCGCCACACAACGAGCCCAGTCCCAATCCACTTTCACTAGCTGCTTTTGTGTTTGTTTGGTGTTTATTCAGCGCAATCCAAGGCGACGCTGTGGGACCGCGGGTCCATCACCGGACCAACGCACAGCAATCACCGCTCGGCATGTGAAGTGCCAAAAGGAACGGCAATAAGGCACTCACCGAGCTCCGCGGCATGGCCTCTGCAGAGGTCTGGAAGTACGCCCGCTGCCACCACCGCGGCGGCACCACCTGCAGCCGCAGCACGCCCTGCAGCAGCGAGGCCAGCGCCCCCGGCCCCATGGCGGGCAGCGCCAGGAAGCTGGCGGCCCAGAACGCGTGACGCCAGTTGGGGCCAGGCCGCACGCCCGCCTTGCCCACCAGCAGCAGCAGCAGCGACAGCTGCGAGGGGCTGAACCCACGCGCGCGGCGCGCGGCGGAGCCGCCGCGGCCCGCCGGGACGGATGCCGGCGCTGGTACTGCCGCCGTTGGCGCTCGTGCTCGTACTGTCCCGCGGGCCGTTTCGGAACTGCCATTGGCGGCTGCGCTGGAGCTGCTGCCGCGGTGGCTCGTGTGCTTGCTGGTGCCGCTGCGCTGCTTGCCTGGGGTTGCCGTAGGCACCTGACTCTGCTCGCTGCCGCTGCCGCCGCTGCCGCCGCTGCCGCCGCCGCCACTGCCGCTGCTTTCCTTGGTGTTGTCGCGACGCGCCGGAGGCGGTTCTAGGGCCGACATGTAGGCCGGGCGGAAGCGGCTCCCCCGGGGCGGCGGCGGGTGCGACCTCAGTGTGGCTTGCATCAGCTCGTAAGTGCAATCCAGGAACGCCGCACGCCAACCGGGCGGCAGGGCGCCGCTGCCGTCGACCTCGCTGTACAGCCCCATGTGCTGTAACGCCCACAGCACCTGGAGGGCGCCCGACGCGTCGGCGTACGGCAGCTGGCGGGCGGACTGCTCGAGGAGGGCGCGTACGAAGGCGGCGCGGGGGCGGTAGTTGGAGCGGGCGAGGGCGACGGAGAGGGCGGCGATGGATGGGGCGTCGAAACGGGGCAGGGCGGCCTGGCGGTAGGGGCAGGAGCAGATGCAGGAAAGGGGGACACCGGGTGGGTAGAGGCAGGTGCATTGCTACCCGCAGGCACAAGGGTAGGGTTCGAGAGTAGAGACGTACACCGCTGCAGCCCGGCAAGTGTGCAACCACCCGGCAACGCAGCTGCGCACCGCGTGAATATGGAAGATATGCAGGGCAGCAGGGCATGGCACGCAGCGCACGCGCTCACGCAAGGTTCATGCCAAGCACCTCATTTCCGATGCACGTATGCCCTGCACCTAGTCGACGCTCCACAGCGTAGCCTCCCCGCCATACCCGCCCATGCCTGCCCCCCTGGAAGGTGCCCCCTCACCTTCACGGCCTTGAGGAAGCCCCCCATCCATTTGGGGGGCGGCGCCACCTTCCACCGCCCGAACGCCGCCACCACCATGCACAGCTCCGCACGCGTCAACCCTCCCCCGGCCACACCCCCAGGCGGCGCACCGTTGCCCGGCCGCTGCACCTCGCCGGGGACCTCCCCTGCACCCTGCGCACTAGCCGCCGCCGCATCCACCCCCGCCGCCGCCGCCGCCGCCGCATCCGCCGCCGCCGCCGGCCGCTTGCCTGCAGCCTTCGGTCGGGCCTTCGACGCAGAGGCAGCAGCTGTGGAGGCAGCAACGCGTTTGCGGGGGGAAGGGGGCGGGGGTACCATGGGCGCGACGGCGGCTGCCAGGCCGCGCAGCGCAGCCTCTCGCCACTGCCTCCCCGGTGCCCAGCCCACCTCCCCCAGCGCCCACCACAGCTGCACCAGCTGCTGAGGCTTCAGCGGCCCCGCGGGCCCCAGCTGGCCCGGCACAAGCCCCATCGCCCGCCGTTTGCGCCATGACGTTCGCGCAACCTCTGGCGGTTGCACTTGTAGGGGCGTTGGTGGTTGTGGTGGTTGTGGTGGTTGGGCTGACGGATCAGGGGGCTGCAGTTCAGGCGGGGCGAGGCGGGGGTACGTGGCTGCCAGCAGCGCAGTGACCCATGGGACTGCGGGCCGGTAGCGCAGGCGGGCCATGGCCCACAGCGCTCGGACACAAGGCAACACGTCCTGGCCGGGGTGCGGTGCGTGCAGCGGCTGGGGGGCTGGGAGGGGATGTGGTGTGTCGGTTTGCGCGGCGGGCTGTGCGGCTGGCGGGGCTAACAGAGGGACGGGAGCCGGGGGCGGGGGCAGGAGGGAGATGAGGCGCAGCAGGATGCCTGTGTTGGGGTCGGGCGAGAGCGCAGCGATTTCTGCGCGTGCGTTGCCGTTGCTGCTGCTGGAGGTGGGGGCGCGTGGGGGGCTGGGAGAGCGAGGCCATTGGTCCCTTGGCGGCGGGGGCGCGGCGGGGCGGTGCAGCGGTCCGTTGCGCCCCCAGGCCCCAGGCGCCGGCCGCTGCAGCTGCTGCGGCCAGTACGGCTGTTGCTGCTGATGCTGTTGCTGCTGCTGCAGGCCCGCCGCATTCGCACTGAGCCCATCGCTCACAGCTGTCCCAGCCTCCGCTGCTGCAGGCACACGCGTAGGGCGCGGCGCCAAAGCGCTAGGCCCCCCTGCCTGCGGCCCCTGCGCCGGCCACCCTGTCCCACTACCTGCCGCCACCGGCTGCTTCGGCTCTGCTGCCTGGCTGCCTTCCCCTTGCGACGCCGCCACACCTGCAGATGCCGACGGTCCACCAAAGGCGCTCCCATTGGGCGGCTGCGGCGCCGCCGCGCCTTCACCCGACGCACCGGCAGCGGAAAGGCCCCGCTCAGCGCCGGTCAGCGACGGTGCGCCAGCAGTAATGGAGGTTGTTTCAGGAGGACCTGTGGGCACGCCAGCAGGAGCGACCCATGGGCCGGCGGCGCCCGGGGGCACCACCGCCAGGCCGCCCGCCCCCGGCCAGCTCCGGAACCGCGCGATGGCGCATAGCAGCTCCGTGGCCATCCACGGCTCCACCGACCCGCGGGTCAGCTCCTCGCCCAGCCGCCGCAGCACCGCCGCCACGAACGCGCCATCCAGCCGCCGGCCCTCCACCAGCAACTCGCCCGCGCCCTCCCCACCGTCCCCTGCCCCCGCTGCCGCCGCCTTTCCCCCCTCGCCGCCGCCTGCTCCACCATTCCGCCCGTCAATCATCCCCCTGGTAATGAACCTCTGGGTAACAGGCAGCCTCTGGGCCTCCATCACGTAGTACGCGGCAACGCCCGCCGGCGCAAGGCCCCCCAGGGCGTCCAGGGCACGTGCCAGCAGGGGCAGCGGCAGGACCGATAGCCTGGCGGTTAGGCGCACATGCACGTCAAGCAGTACGGCACGGCCGAGAGCCCCGCTGGCGGGCGCGAAGGGCCACATGTCGGGCTGGGCCAGGGTCTCCAGCAGCAGCACCAGCTGCTCCGCCTGGAGCACGTGTATTCGCGGCTTGGTGGCACGCAGCAGCGGCATGACCCACTCGGGCGACGGGGGCACCCCGAGAGGCAGAGCGAAGCGCAGCAGCTGCAGCAGCCCGTCTGCGTCGCTGCGGTCGCCGCGCAGCGCCGCCGGCACAGCGGCCTCCCCTTGCTGCTGCTGCTGCTGCTGCTGCCTCAACAAGCGCTGCTCTTCCTGCTTCGCAACCACCACCTGCACCGCCGTCCCCACCAGCGTCCGGGCCGCCTGCGCCACAACCATACCCGGCTGCCCGCCGCCTGCACCTACACCCTCCGCAACGCCACCTCCGTGCTGCTGCGCTCCCACGCCCACAATCCCTTCGTCCTCCACCAACCTGGCCAGGGACCGCATGGCCGTCCCCAGGTGCGCCAGCCCCATGCGTTGGTGCTGCTCCTGCACCAGCGCACACAGCTCGCCCACGCTGCGCGCGTGCCGCAGCAGCCGCAGCAGCCTGTCCAGGCTGACATGGCCTCCACGGCTATCTTGTGGCCCTCTGCCTTGTGCCCCGCTGCCACCGACCCATGGGTCACTGCCTGGCTGGCCAGCGCCGTCACCCCCCTGCTCCCCAGCGCCATGGTGGCGCGTGGGCCCTGCCTGGAAGTGCGCATCCGGCGCCGGCCGCGGCGGCTTAGGGTGGCTTAGGGCTGTCGCCGCGGCCGCGGCGCCGGCAGCAGCTGTGGCAGCAGTGGCTGATGCTGCTGCGGCTCGTACCTCTGGGCGCCCAGCATCTACCATGGACTCGGCCCGCGGGGACGGCGCGAGCCCCGTCCCCTCCGCCGCCTCGGCCCACAGCGACCTCTTGTAGCTGCCCCTCCGCGGCGCGCCGGCAACCAGGAGCGACCCGCCCTCTGCCCGCCCCCCTAGCGCCCCCGGCCGTGCATAACTTGCTGCTGCTGATGCCGGTGCTGGTGCCATGCCGGCTGGCCCGTGCTGTACCGTCACCCCCGCCGCCCGCTCCGCCGCCAACCACCCTGCGCTGCCATCGCGCCACCCCTGCAGCTCCCAACCATCGTCAACGCCAGCCCCCACACCGCCTACGCCTCCCCACCCGCCCTCTCCACGCTCCCCATGCCCGCCGTAGTCATCCTCTTCTCTTGAGGACAGCAGGTACGAGTCGTCGTCCAAGGGTATGCTCCCGTACTCCTGCCCGTAGCCGTACAGCCCGCCAGTAATGCCGCACCCCCAGGCGCCTTCGGAACCGAGCTCGTCAAGGGGCGGGTACCCTTCCAACACGTCCTGGTCCGCATCATGCTGCAGCTCCTCCCCAGTAGCTGCAGCAGCTGCTGCCCCGCCATACGCTGTCGAACCGGTGCCTCCCCTCGTACCTGGCACCTGAGCCTCCATACTAGTGGCTCTATGGGGCGTAGTGGCGCCTCTGCTGTTGCTGCTGCTGCTGTTGGTATCGCCTGTGGGGGCCCATAGAGGTGGGGGCGGCAGCGGTGGGGCTTGCCCGACGTAGACCCCCCGGTGGCGGGTACGGCCCGTATGGCCTGCAGAGGGCAACCAGGAAGTACCGGATGGTGGAAGGTCGGCCGTAGCTGCTTGCGCTGCTGTTGCTGGTTGTGCTGGGGCTGTTGGTGGTGGTGGTGCTGCTGCCGGTGCGCGCCGGGCACTGCCTCCTGCCTGTCGCCCACTGCGCCCCGGACTTGCACTGCGTTGGCTCTGCCGGCCCTGCGGTTGCTGCTCCCCTCCCGATCGGCCCTGACGCTGCGGCCACTGCGCATTAGTGTGACTCTGCAGAGGAGGGTCTCCCCTGTCCCTCGGCAGTGAGGGCCCCGGTGGCAGCGATGTGGGTCGCGCAGCCAACGTGTGCATGCGGCCGGCCGGGGGCTCAGCATCGCCCTCCCCCGCCCCCGATGGCCTCCTCCCCGCCCAGCCCGCAGGCACCTTGTGGTGAAAGTGCTGTTGCGGGCGCTGCAGCAGCTCACGCGGTGCGCTATCAGCACCACGGGCGTCCGGCTGCTGCATCGGCCATGACGGAGTGCTGCTCTTGTGAGGGGGCGCATGCACTTGGCTTGCGGAGGGGTAGCCAGTGCCCTGCGGTGTGGCTGGCTGCACGGCCCAGGCGCTGATTTGGGAGTGATGAGGCGATCCACTGACACGGGCAAGGGGTAGCTGCACCTCATGCTCCGCGCGATCGGCTCTTGACACATGGGGTGCCAGAGGGACAGCTCTGCTGGCGGGTGCGCCGCGCACGGCCCGCGCGTTCCCTACTGCACCGGGCAGCAAGCTGGTTGCCGATCGACATGGTGACTGTTCATGAGATCCGCTGCAGCCTGCTATGGTGCTGGCTGCTGAGGATTCAGGCGCAGAGGGTCTGGTCTGAGCAAAGACACAGGCCGATCGACCTTGCGCCCGAAGAGTCCAGCCCGGGGCGCCAGCCCAAATGTTGCTGCCGCTCAAGACAGGCCATGTCGGCACACTTGGGGTCCCAGCTTGAACATCGAGGCGGCCCCATTTCGTTGGCGGATTGGTAAGCATTACTTTGCTAACAGCAGCATTCCTAGACGGATATTAGCATCTATCCCAAACAGATATTGTATAATGTGTTTCTCGAAGACCCCCTAGTTGCGAGTCACCGAAGCACGAAGAGGCGCGCAAGGGCCACGAACCCATCCCACGTGGTTGGCAGGGACATTCACAGATACGACCTGACAGCAAACAAAGACCAGATGTGACAGCAAGACAAAAGGTATTGCATGAAATAGCAGGCAGGACTGGAGTGCCTTGGCTTGTGGGACAGCAAACTCAAAAAAGGCTTGCTCGTTGCTGACAGACTACGCCCGCGCACGTAAGTTCAGTGCATGCTCTGCATCACGCAGATCATGCGCTATTTGCTCAGGAACTGCAGCCGGTAGAGACCTGTCGCGCTGTCGGCTTGTCGACGGCGAATCGCAAATGGCCGTTGCATGGGGTCCCGGAGCAAATAGACCGGTCGGAGTACAAATTCCCAGAAGCCGCGAGAGGATGTGCAACAGACGCTTACTTCTACACTTCCAAAGCCAGTCACATACCACTTTCCAAGGACTCAAACATGTCCTCCATGATGCTTCCTCGCGGTCTGGCCATGCGCCCCGCCCTGGCCCTGCGGTCTCGCCGTAGCGTCGTTGTTCGGGTGAGTGGCCTTTGGTGCGGCTAGTACAGCAATTGATAAGCGCCTGAAAGGCGACAATGGACGGAGTTCAAAGGTTGTGGCGCCAAAACGCTCCCTGCCGCACGCAGGCCGAGGCGCCGGTCGACCCTACGCCCGCTGCCCCCAAGACCCCTGAGTGGTGAGTGCTTATGATGCAATTTAGATGGTTACAATGGTTTGCAGGTCTGCACTCGTGCTAAGCTGGCTGAGCAGGCTTTCCTCTTTCCCGCGACTGCTTGTGCTGCTTCGGCGGTCGCCGTCACTCACGATACATACCTACTGCAATTGCAGGGTCCCCGAGCAGGCTGGCCCTGTGCTGAAGTTCCTGGACAGCAGCGACTTCAAGGTGGAGGACAGGTGCGACGATTGGGCTTCGTCGTTTCTCTTTCCGGCACAGGCGTGGAGCAGAGGCATAGGTCATCACCATGTTTACATTATGAATTGGCTGAAATAGGGGTAATCACCGCTCGATGTCGTGTAGGCCTGTTGGCGCCGGTCATCCAGGACCTTCCACCACTTGCGGCCATGCTGGTTGATCGGCCTCCCCTCCAGTCCACGGGCGCTGTGTTCCTTACTGACTGGCCTTCTTGTGCGTACCCTTTGTTGCTGCAGCGAGGTGTACCAGAAGTACGTCAAGCAGGTGGTCGAGAACCCCTACTTTGTCAAGGTACGCCAAACCCCTGAGGCCCAGGGCCTGGACGACAGGCTTGTAGCCGATGGCCGGGGCGTACGATACCTGGCGCTTGTGCATCTCTGCAGTTCTTCATTACAACTCTTTTGTGTGCTGCGCAGAGCACCGGCTTCAAGCCCCTGGCTGAGACCATCAACGGCCGTGCCGCTATGCTAGGTGAGTTCCACATGTGTCGTACCACCGCCTAGCGGGTCTGCATTTGGGCATGTATGCTTCTACGCTGAGCTGTGTACCCCCCCTGGCTGTGCGACACAGAACCCTCTCTGCACCACACCGCCAGGCACGCGCTTGTGTCCCAACCACCAGGGGTTCACCCCGGCCCCCCGGCACCATTCCTGGCTCCCGGTTTCTCTCTTGCCGCTCTGCGGCTACCCGCACCCTACCCAAACCTCATCCGCACACCCCTCTGCCTCCCCTGTGCGCAGGCTTCGTCGCCGCCGCTGGCGCCGAGATCTTCGGCAGCGGCTCCGTGCTGTCCCAGCTGAGCGCCGCGCCCCAGGTGGTGCTGGTGCTGATGGGCCTGGTGGTGGCCTCCTCCATCATCCCTATCTACAAGGTGCGATCAGCAGCTTTGCACAGAAGTTGAAAGTGTGAATATGAGCACAGGTGACAGGGTTACGGCATATGCAAGTGCGAGCAGCGCAGGCCTGCAGCGCGCGCATCTCCTCATGCCGCTGCAAGGGCGCACTGCCCCTTCCCCGCTGCGCCTCTTGTCCTGCCAAGGCACTCGCCTACCCGCACCGCCTTCACACCCTGACCGTGAGCTGCCGCCCACTCTCAAGAGCCCCAGGCAACTCGTTGCCGCCTTTGCACCGCCCGAGTGTCTTGTTTTCCACCCGACCCGCACCATGCTCGACCCACTACTGGACAACCAACTCGCTCTTTTCGTGCGGGCACCGACGTTTACGTGCTTCCCTGACGCCTCACACGGTTTCCTCGCGCTACACGCGGAACCCACTACTGGGCCTGACGCCACCACCTCCCCGCTCTCCCTCCTCCCCAGGGCACCGAGGGCGACTACCTGTCTGCGCTGCGCGACACGTATGCCTTGCCCGAGAACGTCTTCACTGAGTCCAACGAGCGCGTGCACGGCCGCCTGGCCATGCTGGGCCTGGGCGCCCTCATCCTGCTGGAGCTGGTGGCCGGCCGCGCCATCCTGTGAGTGCAGCACGGCAGCAGCTGCCTGTGCCTGCACCTCCCCATGCTGTGGGGTGGGGTGCTGTGACGAAGAGAATGTGATTGACACGAAGCGCAGCCTGATTGGAGCATGAACGCAGGTGCGTGTTTGGCAAATTGGGAACGGCACCGGTTGGACATTGTGTGTGAGCGCTTGTGGCTGTTGACGGCTCACACCGGGTGGCGCGCAGAGCTGGGGTTGATGGTTGCTGCTGCTGGATAGATTTTACCTTGGAAGAAGCAGCAGCGTTATATCGTGACTGAGTATTAAAGCACGATGAAGACGCTTGGGACTGGGCCGGATGTGCACGGGGCTACTGCGGCTGACGCCATGTAGGCGTGCTGCAGGGCCTGTGGGCTCACTGTGCCCGTCAGTTGAAGACAACGGTTGGTGAGTTGGTTGGCTTATTGTGGGAGCGAGGCGAGCAACATGGTGACGAGAGAGTTGTACAAGGCTACACGGTATGCGTTGACAGATTTTGAGGTATGGCCTGCTGTACATGATTGTGCGGCGGTGTGCCCTCGGACAGGCCGACTTTCCTGGCGGCTGTGCATTTTTGCCGGGTTGAGGCGCTTCAATATTGGGGCATTCCTGGCTTTGATTTTTTTTCGTTCCTGCTTGTATTTGGTTGCAAAAGGGATTGCAGTGCGCGGGACTGCCGTGGTGCGGTGGAAGGAGTCGTACCTCGTACGGAAGGAGGGATGAGAATGTGGTATGAGGAGATCGCAGGAGGTAGGGCGCATATTGTGTGCAGCAGATGTAAGTGCAAAGTGGACCCTATGCTAAGGCCCCTGAACTGTCGTATCAACACACATGCGTTTGGGACTGCAGCAGTGGACCAATCGGAGCCAGCGGGTCGGAGCTCAGCAGCCAGGCACCAGAGCTGATTGTCGCCTGTTGGCACAACAGGATTTCTTTTAACAGCTACTTGGCGCACCTGACCAGAGCATCGGACAAGCGAGCGCAACATCTCAAGGAAAAGTGCAATGGCATAACCGCACCGGATGGTACCTAAGAGCCTGACGCGGTGTGACCAGTGGGCTGCGTCCTTTAGGTATTCCGGGTCGCATCCTGCAGCCACGGCAGTCTACACATCCATCTCTTCATGGCCCCCCCAGGCCCAGGTCCTCCATGCATGGCCTCTCCCCAAGGCCCTCAGGTACAGACTAGGCCCGAAGGCCCGACTGCTTATGGGTAGGCCCTGCAAGGCCCCAACAGTCCTAGCGGATGCCTCCATAACGTTACCACATCCTCAGCCTATGGCGACAGCGCTTTGCGCTGACACGCAACATGTCCAGGGGCACCATGTGCCGGTATGGCACGTGTGGACACGGCACGTGGTGCCCCTGGAAGCTACGCCAGGCTCAGCAGATGTGTCTCGGCAGGTCTCGGCCCCAAGTGACCAACATCACTCGCACGTGCCAGCACCGGCCCACACCACCTCTCATGTGTGTGAAGGCCTTCGTTGGGCCCTGTGAGTTCAGACCTCCGGGCGCGGCTGGGTGCGGTGGATGTTGCTTGCTTTGGGGCCTTGGCCCGTGGGCTCTGCTTTGCGCAGGATTGAATCGCGGTGTAAACACCCTGCTCTATAAACTTTGCTCGTTTTATTGTTGCTGTACGGCAGCGACGCAACTGTACGTTTTGCTCGTTTTGCTCGTTTTATTGTTGCTGTACGGCAGCGACGCAATGTAAATCCATACACACACGCAACGGTACATGATAGTTATTCCTGCTCGGTGTGGTCGGGAACAGTGAGATTCGTGTGGCCACACCACGTGGACTCATTTAACACAAAATGCCAACGGTCCTTGCTGCCGCCAGTGTGCAGCCATGCACTCAACGTCCAAGGGCGTTCGAGCGCCTGGGTGGTTGGCAACCTTCCTGGACCACGAGGACGGGCGACGGAACTCCCTGCCGGTGTGATTGGGTCGGGTTGGGACGTTGGGTGCAGCGGCGAACGTGGAGTGCGACGGGAGGTGAGGGGACATTTGCAGTGCGCTGTGCCACGTGCCTGCATACTTGACCCGGATTTCCTGCTACGAGTTTGGCAGAGAGAGACTGCCAACAAGTGGCTTAACAATGAACACATTTTTTCCTTTTTGAAGCAAAGGTACTGTGACCATCATCACCGTGTGTTAGACGGGATAGACTCTGCAAGTGCAAGGGTATCAACATGCTCAAGGTCCCCTGCACATGGCCCTGTGCTTCTACGATTTAAAGTGGCCTACGCTGGTCGTAGTTCATGCTGTGCCTTTTCCTATGCTGTTGGCGGACGGTAGCCGATCATGGGCACACTGGAGGCGTGCAACTGAGACACGCTGAGGGGGCTGCGAGGCTGAAGGATGTTTACCCTCTGCTGGAAGGATATCAGTGCGGCTGATCCGCGTTCGCAGCCCTAACAGATTCTGCGCAACGATCCCATGTATGCTGCGAAATGCAATGTATGTGTCGAAGTCTGGACGCATGCTACTGTGCTTGCGGTCAAGACTGCCCGACTTCCTGTGCAAAAGACCCTGACACGCCTGGCAGACAGCATTCAATTGCTTCTTGCTTACAGAACATATGCTGTTCTCCACTCGGCTGCGAGTGTGCAAGCGCTTGACGTGTGCAAGCGTGCGATGAACACGAGCCAAGAGACCTTGCCGGCGTCACAAGCGAGCCTGTTACAGAAAAATTGACGTCACAACGGCAATCGCCAACCGGACAAGATGTCCATGCACAAGTCCTGCCCGAAAACTGCGAACTGGTTCAGTTCGCGTCGCTCATTCCATTTCTGCCCCGAACCCCCTAACGAGACCTACGCTAAACCCAAGACAATGGCCGCACGCTCAGTACAGAGCCTCCTCCTGGTGGGTCTGGATGGTGCAGTCGGAGGTGGGGTACGCCACGCAGGTCAGCACGAAGCCGTTGCTCTGCTGGGCATCGTCCAGGAAGGACTGGTCGGACTGGTCGATGGAGCCAGCCACGACCTTGCCGGCGCAGCTGGAGCAAGCACCAGCGCGGCAAGAGTAGGGCAGGTCCAGGCCGGCCTCCTACGGAGGGCAAGGGAGCGCGAGGCAGAAGCGTCGTCAGTGATCCACCATCGGGAACCTTATCCTGAGCCACAGATGCGCATGCATGACCTCAATTGCTTTGCATTAAGCAGATCACAGCCAATTGCAACCTCATGCTATGTTGCATGCGGCTTAGATGCGACGAAACGCCAACACGGTCGCGACCCCACGATTCTGGCATTCGCACCTCGGCGGCGTCCAGGATGTAGGTGTCGGCGGGGCACTCAATGGTCTTGTCGCCGCTGGGGGTCTTCAGGGTGACCTTGTAGGCCATGCAGCTCATGCGGCTGGCAGGGCGAGCGCCGCGGACGGCCGGGCGGGCACCGCTGACGCGGGCAGCGAAGGAGGAGCGCATAGCGAAGGCCATTTTGTTTTGGCGAGAGTGACGTGACACTAAGAGATGTTAATCGCTTCGAGTGTAGTGAGGCAGAGGGCACTCGGCCATTATGAAGCCCGATCTGGGTGAGGCGAGTACGACCCGAGTCACCAATCCCAAAGCCCCTCCCTGGCTCACCATTCATGGCCCAGAGTCGCCAAAAAATGCAAAAAGTGCACGCATCCATGCTGCTCTTACCCCTGCGGGTCTTTGGAAATGCTTGCAGGAATCGTTGTGTCAGAATAAGGAAGCTTGCGCCCTGTTTTCGGCGACATCGACCCGTGGTACCGCGTTCAGACGCTCGATTCAAGTCGCATTCACCTTGAGTTCAACTCAATTATGGTTTTCTTGCACCGTATGTGTGCTCGTAAGCCCAGCATCCTTCGCCGAGCCTGTCTGGAGTAACTTCTGCCCCACGGGACCGGCGCTCTTCCACTGGTGACAGGAAGGCACGCTGCAGGATATTCTGCGACATGGTCGTTCATGCTTTCGCGCTGTTTTTATTATGCGTGCAAGTCTACGGTGCCGTTCGGCCGGCTGCGGACAAACGGGTTGCTGTGATGACTCGAATGGAAGGTCTACCGCACGACGTCCAGAAACATCGCGCGACACAGCCCGGCAGCTTGCACGATGCACTCTACTTGCCAAGTATTGAACACGACACAATGGCATACCGGGACGCTAGCGAACTTTGCCGGTGCTGCTTGCAGCGGTGGCACCAGGCGGCACCTTATCATCCCCATGAGACAGCGGACAGCCTTGACCTGTGTGGGGCGCGTAAAGCGCGAGGAAACCGTGTAAGGCGTCAGGGAAGCACGGAAACGTTGGTGCCTATGCGAAAAGAGTGAGTGTGTTGGAAGCGCGAATACAGATACCTACCAGAATTTCCCAGTATACGCTATGCTGAGTGGCGAGCTGACTGGTGGGCTGCGAAACATGACCCAACCCGACCCAACCCGAGGCTGCGAGCTAATGCTGAACGAGTAGATGAATGCAACCTCGTGTGTGGGGCATGTTGACACATGATGGTGACTGTAACAGTGTCTGAGGGGGTCTATTAACGTTGCGGTGCTTCCCATGGTTTGCATGAAAGCGGCGGGCGGGTTCTGCACTGGAGTGCGCACCCGGTGCGCATGCTGCCGTACCCCTCTCTGGCCGAGTGTGTGCCCTTTGGGCGGTTGCTCTGCTGCTGCCATTCTGCACTTACAGCTGACCAGAAGCTGGCTTGCAGCGCCAGCGTACCCGCAGGTGTGTTCCGGTAGGACCGAGCGTGCTACCTGCCTGTGCCATGGGCCAGTCACGTGACGTCCGTGCTGTGACAGAGCGGGGCACATATTGACGGGGCGAGGCTGCACATGAGCACATCTCTCATGGAAGAACCTTATGCACGACATATGAGCAGGCCCTGCGAGTTTGAGGGCTAGCGGAGTCGCCACCGTTAGCCACGTGTGGCCACGGCACGAGCAGGCACGAGCGTCCCGTCGTGCAGCTGCGTGCAGTTGTGCAGCTGACTATTGTGCATAGCTTCACTGCGCCCCCTTGGCCCTTGCATGTCCTTGTGCTGTACTAATGCTGGAGCTCTCCAGTGGCGGTCGCGCATGCTTAGGCTTACGGAGGCAATGGCCCCCGTGCCCCCCCACGCCCCACCGGTGGACCGACCTGCGGGGCAACCGCGTGGTCGTGATAGCGGTTGCAGGAGTGCGACAGCGGCCGCATTGTGTTTGCATCTTACCTTGCAACCCACATGTGAAACACAGTGATGAGGGGCTTCGCCAGGCTTGCACTGCACACGAGAGCGGTTTGTCGTTTAGTTGGGTCGTCAAGGTGCAGCGCCAGCCTACAGCTCCTTGGCTCGCGAACCAAAACCATTGCACGCACAGTATATGTCTTGTTATCACAATTATCACTAATACGTCCGACATGCCGGCTGGCGCTGCGCAGTCTCTCCGCCACTTTATCTTCCGGTCGCAAGTCCTCGCGCTCTACAGACAGTACATAAGAGCTAGCCGTCGTCTTGGAGCGGACTCTTCGCGAGGCGAGTTGACCGCACGCCCTTGAACATAAAGGCAGCGCTCAGCCGGTTTCACGACTACTGCCTGGCAAACACGCCCGAAACGCGTGTGAATCACAAACCAACGCTCTTATAGCTATTAGACTAAGCATGATGTACCTGGTGTCTGTTGGGAACGATGCATTTTGGTGGACACCCCTGCCGCCACGCCGACCCCTGCCCGCGCGTAGGCACCAGCACGCACCGCTGCTGCCGCTGTCACCATCGCGCCTGCCTTCACCTACCCACCCCCGGTGCAATACACATGCTTCATGGCATGGTCTCCTTACTCATGACCGCACGGCATACCGCACATGGCCAAACAGGGATGAGCTGCTGGGTAGCCGTGATTGCGCACGGGCTTGCACCTGCCGTCCGCGCCACCCGGCTGCGGACCACGCTGCAGGTGCTGAAATACACACGCCACAAACCCCTTGGCTCACTAGTGCTCTTGCTGCTGCTACTGCTGCTGCTGCTGCTGCTGCGGCTTCCATGTGCGTGGCATAGGGGACCTGGTGGCCGAGGTGCGGCGCAACTTCGAGGCGCAGCGGACCGTGACCGACATCCACGTGAGCCGCGGGGGGAGGGGGTGCACATGGGGCAACATAGGTTCTGGTGATGGGTTCCGCATTGCAGTCCATTGTCAGGCCGTGTGGCCGGCCGCGGGCTGCCGGTGGCGTGCGCCGTGGTCAGAGGGTCCACAGTGGGCTTTGTCGGCCGGGCTGTGAAAAGGAAGGCGGAGTGGGTGTGAGCTGTGCCCTGGTTGCTTGCGTCCAACTGATACCGATGTTCACCAGCGGCGCTAGGGGTTCTCCGGCAGCTCCGTTCAGTGCCGCTCGCCTGCCACCGCTAGATGCTTGATGCACCCCCATGGCCCTGTGTGTGTGGGCGCAGGCCATCAAGTGGCACCTCAGCGAAGGCCGGAAGCGACTGGAGCAGCTGCAGGTTGGCAGGGGCTACGGGGGCCCGGGACAGTGGCAAATGGATTAGGGAGGCTCCGGGGCGGCCAAGGGGGTTACCAGCAGCAGGACAGACGGCCTTCCGCGAGGTGCTCAGAGCACATCCTCAACCCACTCGCACGTGTTGTGCCGCTCACGTCACAGGGCATGCGTGCCGCCATGGCTGGCAGTTACAGTTACAGTTACAGTTACAGTCCCAGTAGGGCGCGTCCGGAGAGCCAGGGGGCCATAAGGACGTATGATAAAATTAGGTAACTAGGTGGCAGACGACGGGGCTTACGCGTCGGCTAGCGGGACCAGCAGGAAGGAGCGTGTGTTAACACACATGCCTCGTGTCGCGCCGCAGGACATGCTGGGGCTGCAGCGGTGAGGCTGCTGCGGCCGAGACACACACGGCCCCACACCGCCAGAGGAGGTGCACCAGCTCCCCCTGTGCTGCCCACAGCTGCAGCACTTGGCTGCTGTCTTGCCGTACGACAGCTATCGTACAGCTGGTGAGGTATGGCAGCCGCCGGGCGCGACAATGCGTTCCACCAGCGCAAGGCGGTGGTGCTGGCGGGGCTGGCGGCGGACTGCGGTGAGTAGGTCCCTTGGCACACGCGGCCCCACGGAAGTCGAATAACGTGGCAGTGATAGCAGTATGGAGTGTGGGGGCCAGCGATGCTGACGGTGGAATGCAGTGAGCAGGTAGCAGTGCGATTGAGCGAAGTGCAGAAGCTTGGCGCACACAGTACGGTTATGTGCTGTTTGTGGGTGTAGTGTCGGGCATGCCGCTGCCCGAAAACATGTCCACGCTGCGTTCTGGACGGGCACGTGTTTGTAAGACTACTACTAGCAGTGTGGTGAAGTGCTGCGGAGGGAGAGGGAGAGCTGTCGCTTGGGCGTCGGGTGGCAGCCTGTGGGACGGGCTGTGTGCCAGCTCGTGATGGGCACCGTCTCCCGTCTCCCGGCCCCCCGAAACCCAGCGACCCCCGTCCCGCCCGCGTGCCACGTCTTGCAGGCGACAAGTCCCGCAAGGGCAGCGTGGACGCCCCTGTGGCTGACCTGGTGGCGGCAATCAATGCACACCCGGGTGGGTGACTTGACATTTCCACCCGCGTGAATCAAAGCCGAGCCTGACCTAACCTGGCATGAGTGAGGGTGCGTGTGTGGGGCGCCTCCCCTTCGTGCCCGACCTGATGTGTGGCGGCTGTAAACGCGCACCCGGACGGGTGGCCTTGCATGTGTCATAGGCTCATAGCGGATGGGTGGGTGCGCGGGCGAGGGCCCCTTCCGCTCCCTGGCATCCTCTGGTGGCGGGATAGGGACGCATGCCCACCACGCCGGGCAGGCATGGCTGTAGCGGAGGGGCGTTGGGACGGCCGTGCACCTAACACACAGGCCAAAGGCGCATGGAGGCGGGTCGTGGGGCTGTGCACACGAGCCCTCTGCACCGGATGCATAAACACGGGCGTGGGTAACCCTGTATCTTCGACTCCATACGTTGTCCCCGCCCCCACGGATGCTGCGGGCACACGACCAGCAGCTGCAGCCGGCACGTGGCGGCCCCTATCCTACTACAGTTACAGTTACAGGCCCAGTAGGGCGCGTCCGGAGAGCCAGGGGGCCATGAGGACGGAGCGTTCCCAGAATACCAATCATCATGTCGTCCCGTGCCTTCTTCTTCCTTTTCCGCACCCCAGGCGTGTACACGACCAGCAGCTGCAGCGGGCGCGTGACGGTGTTCGGAGAGCCGTGCGAAGCCACCCGGGCAGCAGGGAAGAAGGGAGGGGAGTGGGTGTACGCCAGCCACGAGCCGGCGGACACGGAGGTGGGCTGGGTGGCTTTTGTGCGTTAAGACACATGGGAAACGTTGGTGCTGCAAGCGTGCTGGTAGAGTGGGTGTACGCCAGCCACGAGCGAGCCGGCGGGCACGGAGCTGGTTGGGTCGTTGCAGGGCCGCCAAGTAGGTCGGTGGGTGGGCGGAGCGTGTGCGCTTGGCATGGTAGGAGCGCAGGAGGGCACCAAACGTTGGTGAACGAGGGCCCGACAGCCACGAGCCAGCGTACGACGTACGCGGTGGTTCCGCACAACACGTGCCGTCCGCTCAAGCGTTTCGCCGCTGGCGGGCTCCTGGTAACGATGCAAGCCTTGCCACGGCGCTCAGCAGTGCAACTGCTTGGTTGCTGCGCAGGCTGTCATCAAGGCCATTCACGACCGCTGTGTGTCAGGTGCGCCTCAATCGCCCGCCTGGTGGTTTGCGGCAGGGAGGGGCGCGGGTGCCCTGCAACTGGAACCGATGCCTGCCCCGGCCCATGCACAGAGCTAAACCTTGATGCCGGCAACGCAGCAAGTCCAGTCGGGTGTATATGGTCTCGGGCCGTTGAGCCCAGCACATTACAGCTGCCCTTGCCGCCTCACCCTTGCCCCGTGGCCTCCCCGTCACCCTTTGCCTCCCTGGCCTCCCGCAGGTGCCCGGCTGGTCCTGCGGTTCGAGCCCTTCATCCTGCACTTGGAGGTACGTGCCTCAACGCACACCGTGTGCTCGCTAACAGGCTTGGTACCTGTGCGGGAGGGTCCTCCTGGTGTAGCAGCTCCTTGGTCGCTTGGACCGCATCAATAGCATGATGGGAAGGGCAGCTCGCAAGCAGCGAGCGACCATACGTCTTGCCAGTCATTGTGTCTGTGCTCCCTGGTCGCTTGGACCGTCTCGAGCTCCACCGGGCCACCACAAACGCAGATACTGACACGACGTACGACTGCTCGCTGCTTGCAAGCTGCCCTCCCCATCATGCCTGGTCCCCTCCATGGACCAGAGAGTTCCGGTGATCCTCGCCGCCTCGGTATTTCTGGTACCGTAACTCCTATCCTTTTACTTATCCACGCTGTCGCGCGCGCCTTGCGTTGCCTTCCAGGCCTGCCCCCATGCCATGGCCCAGGTGGTGCTAGTGGCCCTTGTTGCTCTTGTGTCTTAACCCACATTCCTGCTCGTCCGCCGTACCTCATCCAGGCCTGCTCCGCCGCCATGGGCCAGGCGGTGCTGGGGGCGGCACGCGCCGCGGGGTTCCGCGAGAGCGGCATCACGCTGGGGAACGGGGGACGGAGGGTCATGGTGGGTGGGGGCCACGGGCACGGGTACCAACTCCTGCAGGTGTACCTGCAGCTGCGGGGGTTGGTTGGGCACCTGCAGGTACGGGTGCGGCTGCGGGTGCATGCTTTCCCGTACCGCTATGTCGCATGCCGTTGCATCTCTGCGTACCTGCTGGCATGTCTACACCTCCATGGCAACGTAGGGCAAGTCGCTGCATTGTACATTCATGATGTGCGCGAGGGCGAACTGCTTACCTGGTACACTTCTGATGTGCGCAAGGGCGCATGGGCATATGGGCCGTATTTACCCATTCTGCCCGATCACAACCCCCACGATTCGCACTCCTGCGCCTCAGGCACGTTGTTAAGCCACATCCATGTGAAGCCACAACCCCACTGACCCGCTGCGCCCATCAGGTGGGCGTGCGTTGCTCCCTGCGCCTCGAGGTCCCTGTGGCCGACGGCGGCGCGGTGCTGGTCCCCACACCTACCTGCGTTACGTCATCGACCTGGCCAACGACAAATTCCAACAGAACATGCAGCGCATCAAGAAATTCGAGCAGGAGCTGCTGTTGGTCTTGCAAGCCCACAGCGGCGGCGGTGGCTTCGGACCCGAACACTTGGCAATTCCAGCAGCGGCAGCGGCGGCGGATGGGGCGGAGGGCAGTGGAAAGGGAGGCAGCGGTGGGAGAGGGAGGGGCGGGAGTCTGGCGGCGGTCCCGGGGCGGGTGCGCGGAGGGAGGGGTGCGGCGGGCGGGGGGGCAGGGGCAGGGGTGGAGGCGGATGCGGATGCGAAACGGTGGCAGGCGCTGCGGCGGCGGCAGAAGGCTCTGCTGGGGCGCATTCAGGGGTTGGAGGCGAAGCTGGTGGCGGGGTTAACAGGGGCGGGCGTGGCGGCAGCTGGGATAGCGCCAGTGGCGGCAGCGGTGGCGGCAGTGCGTCCCGGCGGCAAGGGCGAAGCCGTGCGGGTGGGCCGGCCGGCGGCGGCTGCACCGGCGGGTTCAGCAGCGGCTGCACCGGTTGTGGCTGTGCGGGGAAGGGCGAAGGGGAGCGTAACAACGGTGGCGGTGGGGGACGGGGGTGCGGCGGGGTCGCTGGGCTGGCAGCCCATCCCCGTGCCGCAGGAGCAGGTGCGTCGCGGAAGTCGAACGTTGGCGCTTTCAAAATACCCTCAGCTAGCAGCTGAGTGCTCATCCGCTGTGCACCTGCAACCGGGTATGGTGCCGTACTCTGGTTCCCTCAGTTTCCACTGCTACTTCACGAATGGCTTCGTCCACCCCAGATGCACTGTTAGCATGTGCACGGTAGTGACTGAAGGCCTCCTGGTCAGAACTGCAGGCTCAGTTGGCCAAGCGGTTCCCCGCGCGCGCCACGCGTCTGGCCTCACACACACACATGTATCGGCTGCATTTGCAATGTTTTACCACTTGGGGCATGCGGCTTGTCGCCACCGCAGGGTTCAGTTGGCGAGACGGTCCCCCGCTGGGGCCACGCCAGCGCCGCCGCCGGCGGCAAGGTCGCACTCATAGGCGGCTACGGTGGCGGCGGCGCCCACGCCCGCCGCAGTGACGTGCTCCTGTACGACACCGCCCGCCGTACATGGGAGGCCCTGGAGCCGGCGGCGGCGCCGGGAGGTGCCGACGGCGGCGCCCAGCCACCACCGCGCATGGGCCACGTGGCGGCGTGCCTTGCCGGGCGTTACGTCGTACTGATTGGCGGCCGTACGAGCCCCAGCGACGCCCTGTCGGACGTGTGGCTCTTGGACCTGTACGGCAGCGGGCGTTGGGTACGGGTGGTTCCGGAAGTGGTGCCGTGCACGCCAGCAGGTGCAACGGCGGCGGCGCCGGCATGGCCGGGGCGGTTCCGCCACTCGGCGGTGGCGGTGCCGCCGAAAGGGTGTTCTGAAACTGCAGCGGCAGGGTCAGGGCCAAGGGCAGGGGCTAAGGCCGGCGGGGCGGAGCTGCTGGCCGGGTGGCGGGTGGTAATTTACGGCGGCCGTACCGCCGACACGGTGCTTGGGGACACATGGGTGCTCAGCCGTACGGGCTGTGGCGGCGGCGCCGGCGGCGCCAGCAAGGAGGGTGGTGGCGGCGGAGACGACATCGCCACGGGCTGGCGGTGGCAGCAGGTGGCGGCGGCGCCGGGGGGGCCCTGCCCTCGCAAGTCGCACGCCGCGTGCTACCTGCCGCCTGGCGCTGCGGAAGCGGCAGCAGCAGCGGACTCGGGCCGCATGTACGTGCACGGCGGCACGTGCGGGTACGGCATGCACTTTGACGACACCTACTACCTGGACCTCGACACGTACATGTGGCACTGTGTGTACGGCAGTGGCGGAGATGGCCGTGGTGGTGGCGGTGGTGGTGGTGGGGCTAACCCACGGCCGCCCGCCTGCTTTAGCCACACGCTCAACGCCTGGGGGCGGCTGTTGTTGCTGGTCGGCGGCTATCCCACGCACCACCACACCCAGCTGTGGGTGCTGGACACGCGTGGCCACACATGGCATGCGTACGACACGCATGCGGCGGCGGGCGGGCAGCCGGCGGCGGCGATGGCGGCTGAGTCGCCGTTGGAGTTCCTGCCTGTACGGCACTGCGCCGAGGTGGTTTCGGTTCCTTGCGGCGGAGGCGGAGGCAGCAGTGAGAAGCTGCTACTTTTTGGTGGCGGCGCGTTCTGCTTCAGCTTCGGGACCGTGTTTGGCGGCTGCTACGAGTTGGATCTCGGCAAACTGGCAGCTGTGATGCAGCGTGATGCAACGGCGAAGAGGGCGGCGGAGGCAACCACAGGCGTGACTAAGGAGGGCAGGCCGGGGGGCACGGCCGGCGGTGGCGGCGGCGGCGGGCAGGGCGGGGAGGCGATGGAGGGCTGGGTGGTGGCTGTGCCGTCGCGCAGCGCCAAGGGGGTCAAAGACGCGCTGAAGGCCCGCGGGTGGCTGGACAGCGGCAGGAGGGGCGGCAGCAGCCAGCAGGTGGGTCCTGCGATGCATGCATATGCGATCGTGTGTGGCGATGCGGTTGGGGGGACACAACAGCATGTTGTCAAGCAGATGTAACTGGCAGTAAGGAGCAAGCAACGAGGCAGGCTGCGGCTGCGAGCTGAGGATGAGATGAGGGGACCTACCTGTCTCAGCGTACCTGAAGAATGAAAGCAACTGCCGGTGGTATGCATGCGGCGTGTCTGCACGAAGCATGGTGGTAGTGCATGCCCTGCGTCTGTGGGCATGGACGCACACCGGTCTCCTTACGCCAGAGGTTGCCTGTCCGGTTACGTCAGAGCAAGCCACGCTTTGAGCATCTCTCAACCTGCCTTGCAACCTCCTGTCCTGTAATCCCTCGCCTGCAGGAGGATGCCGGCGGCGCACTCGTACTGCTGCCTGTGACGGCGGAGGCAGGCGCTGTGCTGGCAGCTGGTCAAGGCCCGGCCGCATCAACGGCCATAGCAGGGGAGGCTCCGGCGGACGCTGCGGTGCGGTCCGTACTCGAGGCGGCGGGCGCGCAGGTGCGTGACACGTGGCACGTGGCACACGATCCGACCCGCTGCCCGCTGCCTGTTGTTATTTGCTGGCCGAGTAACGGGTTGTCGCGTTTCCCTGTGTCTGCTGCCCTTTGGCTCCAACTGCTGGTCCTCGCTACCCGCTACCTGCTGGGCACAGCTTGGCCGCTCCGCGCCCTCTGCGAGCCGCCCCATGCCCGTTTCCTGGTGACCTTAAGGCGCCCCCAACCCTACCCCGTCCCACCCCAACCTACCGTCATCCCACCCCCGCAGGTGCGCCTGTGCCGCCTGGCCCCCGCCTCCCGCGTGCCCGCCAGCCCCGCCCAGCGCCTTCGGGACGCAGTGCTGGACCTACTGCGCGCCTCGCCGTACGTGCAGCAGCAGCTGGCGGCGCACCAGCAACAGCAGCAGCGTTATTACCAGCAGCAGCAGCAGGTGCAGGAGGTGCAGCGGCTTGGCGATGGCGGTGGCGGCGGCAGCAGTAGCGTGCAGGATGAGGGCGAAGGCGAGTGTGGGGGAGACGCGCTGCTGCGTCTGCCGCTGGTGCAGCGGCTGCTGGCTGAGCTGCCCTCCCGCTGGGAGCGGCTGGGGGACCTGGTGCTGCTGCCTGCGGCGACGCTGGCCAGCCCCGAGTGGGTTAGCGTCATGGCGGCAGCGCAGGGTGGCGCGGCTGCCAACGGGGGCAACGGGAGCAGCGCTGGTGGCGAGGGCGGCGGGGCGGGCGGGGGCGGCGCTGACCCGCTGCTGCCGCTGTGGCGTGCGGTGGCGGCGGCGCTGGGCGTGGCGCGCGTCGCGAGGCAGGCCCCGGTGGCCAACACAGGTGTGGGTTGACCGTTGGCGCGGCACCGGTATGCACTCGTATACTTTGATTCCCCGGAAGAACCCATCGTTGGTGCTTGCCGCTTGGCCTTCGTGCCTTGGCCCGCCGGTTGCCACCACTTGATTGAGGATCGACAGGCTGCCGTCAGCTGTGTGGTCAGCAGTGCCACAGCATGCCTTTCATCGTTTCCGCTGGGCACATGACACCCAATCATTTACGTCACCTTTTGGCAATGGCACGGCTTTGTTTTAGACGGCTTATTACGTACACCTAGTGTCCACAGTCCGCAGTCTAGTCCCTATGCGACGCAACGCTCCGAGTGCTTGCGTTTGCCACTCTTGGCATCACGGTACGTTTCCATCCCACACGTCCACAGGCACGCGCGACAGCCAGGCGGTCCTGCTGCTGGGGTCCGACGGTTGGGTGACGCACCGCGAGGGCGGCGTGTCGTACAGCCTGGACGTGACGCGCTGCATGTTCAGCTCCGGAAACGTGACGGAGCGGACACGCATCGGACGGCTGCGGCTGCGGGGCGGCGGCGGCAACAACAGCGGCAAGGGTGCACAGGCCAAGGAGGGGCAGCAGCAGCAGCAGCAGCAGGAGGAGGACGGGGAGGTGGTTGTGGACCTGTACACCGGCATTGGGTACTACACGCTGCCACTGCTGGTGGTGGCGGGGGCCAAGAAGGTGGGGCGTGGTACAAAGGGCATGGGCAGTGGGCGGGGCATGCATTGGGTCTGCGTGTGGTGGTGTATGCACGCGTGCGTGTGGAGCCTGCACGTGCTGGAGGCGCTGCGTCCTACAGACCATGCATAGCGCTGTGTTTGGCAAGTGCATGCGGTGTGTTCGCTGAATGAATGGATGCGCAGGTGTACGCGTGCGAGTGGAACCCGCACGCGCTGGAGGCGCTGCGGCGCAACCTGCAGCAGCCGCCCCTCGGCGGCGGCCCGCCCGTGGCGACACGCTGCCACGTGCTGCCGGGGGACTGCCGTACCACGGCGCCCGCCGGCGTGGCCGACCGAGTCATGCTGGGCCTGCTGCCGTCCAGCAAGGGAGGCTGGGACACGGCGATTCGCGCCCTTAAGCCGCAGGGTGAGTTTAATGGCAGGTGTTTTGTGTTGACATTGTGGCGGAGGGGTTGCCGCCCAGTAGAGAAGGCTGGGGGGCGGCCATCTGCGCCCTCAAGCCGCAGGGTGGGTTTTCGTGGCGGGTCTGTGTAAAGGCGTGTGGGCTCACGTGCGCGTAGACGTGTGGGTGCAGGGGACCGCATCGTGCTGGGAGACGGACATCGCGGCCTCAAACCCCTCAAACCCCAGTGGGGACTGGTCCGGGCATTGGCGGCTTTGCTGCTGTTGAGAAGCAGGGTGTGGTGGGGCGCGGGGGCTGGGGGGTGTTGCCCTGCTGTGGGCATATAGATCAAAGCGGCTTTCATATCGCATGGCGCTGCGAGCTTGCCCGCCAGGCAGTTGGTTGCACCTGCAACACAGCGTGACGGGCGCACAAGTGGTGGCCTAACTGCAGTACCCTAGGATGTAACTAAAGCGTATACCGTACCGAACTGTACCGTTCGTCCCCTGCCCCCAGGCGGTTGGCTGCACCTGCATCACAACGTGACGGACAGCGAGGAGGCGGTCTGGCTGCAGCAGACCATGGACGAGCTGCGGCAGCTGGCGGCAGCTGCGGGCAGGCGCTGGCAGCTGCACCTGCGGCACGTGGAGCGTGTCAAGTGGTGGGTGGGGCGGGGGCCGGGAGGAGGCGTGCGGACGGGGATGCGGGACGCTGGAGCACGGAACAGCGTTGTTGACAGCACAACCTGGTTTGCCTGCTAGGAAGCCCCCTGCGGGGCCCCGTTGCGCTCTCTGATGAGATGCGTTGCGTTTGTGGCCAGTTTTGCCAGCTATGCAAGGCTCGCTGCGGCAGCTGCAGCTAGGGAGGCGCAGCGTTATCGCCGTGCAGGGGCAATGCACGTTCGCAGGATATCAGGAGCCTGTGGGATTGCAGCGCTGCCTCGGTGAGCTCCTCACCTGCTCACACTCCTCCTCCACGCCCCCAGGTACGCGCCCCACATCCGCCACATCGTTATGGACATCGAGTGCTGCCCCGTGGAGGCCCCAGCCGGCGAGCCAGCAGCAGCTGCTGCTGTTGTTGCAACTCCCGACACAAGCCAGCAACAGCAGCAACAGCAACAACACCAGCCGGACCGAGTGCTGTTCATCCCCGCCACACGCAGCTCGAAGCGCCTCGAGCCAGGCCACACCTCCTCTGACACCCACGTCGCGCAGCTCACAGCAACTACAACGCCCCCACCAGCTGCTGTACCAAGCACACACCACAGCCAACCGCAGCAGCAGCAACTCCAGCAGCCGCACGGTGGGCTCCCAGCGGGCCACTGGTGCCGCCTGCTGGCGCCCGGGGCGCGATGGACCCACGGGTCGGCGCCGCCCGCCCCGCTGCGTGCCGTGCGACACGTGGACGTGGGTCCTGGCGGCCGCATGGCGCGGGAGGCGTTTGAGAGGGACGTCAGCGCGCCGCGGGAGCCCGTGGTCCTGCGGGGTAAGGGTTAGTGCGGTTGGGTTGTGATAAAGCGTTGGCAGTTTGGGTAATGTTTAGGCTAATGACGTAATGAGCCGGATGCGGGAGCCCGTGGCCCTGCGGGGTGAGATTGAGTGCGGTAGGGTAACGCTTAGGCCTTGGGTCATGCTCGGGCCTTTGGTTATGTTAAGGTTTTCGAGTTATGTTTAGCTCTCGGGTCATGCTTGGACTAATGAGCCGGATGTGGGCGTGCCGTGTGAGCCCGTGATCCTGCGGGGTGAGGTGCGGGGTAAGGTGCAGCGCAACTGGGGCTGGCAACCGATGTTGGAGGGGGCGCGTCACGCACACTGTCACCACATGTGGTAACGCTGGGGCAAGCGTGCTCGTGAGGTGCGTGCCCGTGGGTGAGCAGGCCGTGCTCATGGGTTGGCGTGCGGAGGAGAACCTGAAGTGGATGCACCAGCCGGCAGCCGGGCAGCTCTACTACTTCATGTCT
The DNA here is from genome assembly GCA_036984285.1 of Chlamydomonas sp. KOR1. NCBI lineage: Eukaryota > Viridiplantae > Chlorophyta > Chlorophyceae > Chlamydomonadales > Chlamydomonadaceae > Chlamydomonas > Chlamydomonas sp. KOR1. The sequence goes on from BQMZ01000371.1 coordinate 109,445, forward strand.
AAACGCCATGCTGGAGCGGGTGCATTGTTGCACACCAAATTGCAGCGTTGGAGCCCGGGGTACACGGTAAATGCAAGCTCCATGCGTGGGCACGTGTGTTCCTGGCCAATTACCCAGATAGCGGAGGCTGTGGCTCGTCCCAACGGTGTTGAATGAGGGCAGCCGCCGCTGATCTGCGGACATTGTCAGGCTCACACGCGCCCACGCGTGCAGCTTGCACTTGCCAGGTACACCGCACTCCACCGCTACACTAGGTGGCGTGCAGACGTGTCCGCCTGCTCCTGCGTGGCGTTTGGACACAAGTAGTGGAGCTGCCCAGCTTCTGGCTGCTGCGTTCACTTGGGCCCGCAGGGACTTTGGCGCACTGCGGGGACGCAACCGCGCATGACCAACCACGATTTGACCTTTACAATACCACCCCGCAGGTCTGGACCTTGGCCCCGCCCCTAAGCTGTGGGGTCCCGAGTATTTCCTGTCCCTACCTGAGGCCAAGACCACGCTGGTGGGTGTGAAGGTGGCGTGGCTTAACAACAGCACGGCTGTGCAGCAGTGCCGCTTGGTGGTGGCTCGTGGCAGCGCCTTGCCCCAGCAGGCGCGGGGGCGGGGCGGAGCGGCGGAGATCAGCATCCCAGTCTGGACATGGCAACTCCAATGCGCCGACAGTGGTTCAGCCCCGTGCTTGCTGTTGTGGGGTACAGCCACTTATGTCATACACAAAAAGCATGCCGGCTGCCACGTGCCATATGCCCCGCAGGTCAGCGTGCATGTGACGCGCGACCCGTCCGGCTGCCTGGACTTCGTGCACAAGAACTTCGCCTTCCGTACAATGACGCTGGACGAGCTCGTACGGCGGGTGGCGGGCGCACCGGGGCCGGGCGCGGGCGGCGGCTGGCCGGAGCTGGTGCCGCGGGGCGCGGAGTTTGGGGAGGGCGAGGAGGTGCTGTACCTGCGGAGCATTGGCGAGAATCCCAGGAAGGTGCGTGCGAGGAGCTTCGGCCACAACGGGACGCGTGTGCGTGCACGGCCCCATCAACTGGGCTTCGACGGATGCCTGCGACAATCCGTTTGCCGTTCCCGTTCCTTCATAACTCTCTCTGTCAGCCGGCCACGGTAGGCCCCCACTCGCTTTTGCTTGCTGACTTGGGTGCCTCCAATCTGCCTTCATCCGAAGCTAGCCGAACCTTCAATCGACCCGTAACATCGCTTCTGGACCCTCTTACGACCTCACCCAGCGTCGAGCCCCAACCGTCCCCCTCTGGGAGCCTGCAAACCTGATCCGCCTCCTTCCCGCGCCTGACTGCGGACCTTCACCCACTCTACCCACTGTCTTCTGTGACCGTTTTCCTCTTACCCAGTCTCCTCCCCACCCCCGTGCGCCTTGTCCCCAGGAGCCCGCCGACCTGTCCGCGTCCTTCTCGCGTCTGACTGCGGATTTCCACCCGCTTTGCCCCCCTCTCATCTACATACCACCGCCTCCCTCTCACCCAGCTTCCATCCCCACCTCGTCCCCACTGGACCCCAGGAGCCGGCCAACCTGTCCGCCTCCTTCCCGCGCCTGTCTGCCGACCTGGCGCTGCCTCCCCTGTTCGACCCCGACCGCCTGCACTCGAGCGTGCTGCGCGTGAGCAGCCCCGGCATGGTGCTGTGGACGCACTACGACGTCATGGACAACGTGCTCATACAGGTGCGCAAGCAATCGCGCTGCCTGCCATGCGCATCACTTCGCGTAACCTACTATACCACAACCGCTGTGCATCACCACACTTCCCTGCTGCCGTGCAGCTGCACGGTACCAAGCTACCGATTCCTCTCCCCCCGCTGCCTTCTGCGCGCAACATTCACCGCTTACCTCGCCTGCTACGACCCACTCTGCCGCCGCTGTGCGCTTGCGCTCCCGCCCTCTGCCGTGCAGCTGTGCGGCACCAAGCGCGTGCTGCTGTGGCCGCCCTCGGTGCACGACGCGCTACACGTGGCCGGCTCCTCCTCGCCCATCGTGCAGATGGCAGCGCCAGACCTGGACACGTACCCACGGTAGGTGCGGCAATGCAACTGTGACAGTAGGCTCTTGTCGACCGCCTTTTGGACGCCGCTAGTAACCGAACGCCGTACACCTGGCATAGCATCACACCATGATTGGTGAAACGAGAACGAGGAGGTCTGGGCGTTCACTGCAAGGCGACCGACATCTTCCGCGCCCGTCCGTGCAGGTTCGCGCACTGCCCTCCGCCGCTGGTGGCCGACCTGTTCCCCGGCGACGTGCTCTTCCTGCCCAGCCTGTGGCTGCACAACGTCACAGCCATGCCGGACAGCGGAGCTCCGGGCGGAACGGCAGCAGCAGCAAAAGCAGGAGCAGCAGGAGGGGCCAGCGCCCCTGTCGTGGCGGCGGCAAGCGGTGGCGCCCTGCCCCTGCCCCTGCCCCTGAGCGGCATGAGCGTCTCTGTCAACGCCTTCTGGAGGCATCTGCCTGAGGACGTGAGCGATGGGCGCGTGCCGCTTGTACCTGCACGTCTTCCTGGGCCTTCGCTCGAGTACCGGCCCCTGCCTTGTGTCACGAAGTCGTAGGGCGTGACATCTGTATTATCAGTTGCGCCTGGGCCTGGGCGCATGTGCCTGGAAGATGACTATGGGCGGCGCTGCGCGTTTCGCTAAGCCCCTCCCCTGCACCCACTTCGCCTTGTTCCGCCCTTTCTCCACAGTGCTACCACAAGAAGGACCTGTACGGCAACCGGGACCTGGTGCAGGTAGGACAGCATGCTCATGGCACGTCGTCTGCACTCTCCCTATGACAAACCTCTGCTCCTGAAAGTGCCGGACCATGGCCGGTCGCAAAGCAACAACAGGCTTTCTTGCGCTTGACTTGGCCTGCCTTGACACTGCCCACACCGCCCTCTGGCCTGGCCCCGTGCACAGCCCTTCACCCCGAGTGCTCACGCATGAACACCCATGGCTTATACCTTCAGGAAAATTGTAGCTTACATCAGCTTGTGTCTTCAACATTTGTAAAAGACACCTGGCCCATCACCGATTTTTCCCACAGGCCGAAGCGGCGGACAAGGCTGCGGAGGAGGTGGTGTCCCACCTGGGCCCCCTGCCGCGCCACTACAGGGCCTTCTACGGCGAGCGCCTGGTGCACAGCCTGCAGCGGGCGCTGGGGCTGGAGGGGGATGGGAAGGGGGATGACTAGGGGCACGGAACGGACTGAAGCGCTCACCTGCACCTGCACCAGTGACACAGAGGTGCCTTGCGGCCTCGTGAATGGCAGGGTCTCGGCCAGGGAACAGGGGCAGGGACAATGTGAGAATTTGTGTGGGCGGGGGTATCGGTGGCGCAGGTGCGAGGCGGGGTTGCGTGATGGCCGGGATGTGTAACGCGACGGACGGACGAGAGCAACGTGGATTGCACTTGGCGTTCGGGAACAGGATGCACATGGGGGCCTTACTTGCGGGGATGCATTCAGGCCGAACAGCAGTTTTAGGGCCGGGACCAGAGCCCGAAGGCTGGTGCTAGGGCTGGAGACTGGACGAGGAAGGTCGGTTAGGGGCAGGAGGCCGGGACAGGGAAAGGCTGGGTGCACGAGCTGCGCTTTGGCCGATGGGGGTTGCAGCGGCGAGTGATGTAAACTGTGGATAGGTAGGCTGTATTTATGCATGCGTGGTAGGTTGCAGAGCGCCTTGCAGGGCCGTGAGGTATTGACACAAGCTGATCGATCAAGCAAGCCGAACTCACCTAGCCGTTGGTGGGTACATGGTTGGCACCGAAGTGCATTTGGATTGGAGTCAGGATGTTTGCATGCAGCAACACCTGACCATGTGGAACGTCATCACTTGGGCGCCGTGTGACATGGGGATTGACGCCGGGCATGCGCAGGGTCTCTGGCGACCTGGATGGTAGGATGGACGCAGACAGCGGCAACTGGGGTCAGGCGCAGTTGATCCAAGAGCCCACCAGACGTGTCGCTCAGGGGGTTCTGGGCTCATGCAACTGGACTGCTCACGAGAGCGTGGCACTCTGGTTGATGTGTGAGTGCCACACCAGCAGAGGCAGCAGAGGTGCGACCGGGTGCGCGGAATGGCTCACAGGGCGGCATGCGCACCAATGCCTCACAGCTTGTCCCGTACCCCGTTGTTGAGGACGCGCCATGACAGAGGTAGTCAGAGCCCAGAATGCCCATTTGACTCCCTTAGCGAATCTACATTATTGTGACAGTGAGGCTCGGCCATGCGACCTGGGCCACAGCCCGAACGAGCCTCTTCCCCTCGAAAGGAAAATGAGCAATTTCCAACCAGATAAGACATATGAAAGGATCTAGCGTGTTGCTTACAAGCCTAAAGGAGGGTTGACCGTGGCCCTCGATCCGCAAAGACGATAGCCATGACTCTCGATAACTACCACGTTATAGAGCTGATTGGAGAGGGCTCATTTGGCAAGGTGCGGTCGTTGAAACCGGAGCCAGGGCGGCACCAGGGGCTTTTTGTTGAGGGAGACCTGGCATGTGAACCGATTTGAAACGGGCAGGCTGCCACGACAAGCTGCCATCAGGAATTTGTTTGTCACTCCCTTTTGTGCCCATGAATGAGTCGGGGACCGTTCAAGGCCCTTGTGCGGGTTTGCGCAGCCAGTGCTAGTGGATTGCCCTTAGCGAGGCCCCAAGAGCTGACTGTACGTGTTCTGCAGGTATACAAGGGTCGGAGAAAATGCACGGGCCAGACAACTGCTATGAAGTTCATCCTCAAACAGGTGCGTCGCGTCCGGAGCCTCAGCCCCCCGGGCAGCTGCACCTGCTTCTCGGCGGTGTACTACTGGCTGCCAAGTCCAAGGCCGGGGGTTAGCACAGGTTGGACGTCCAGCTCAGAATCAGGGGATATTGCGGCCAGTAACAGCCGTGGAAAATGAATCAAGGGCAGTCAGCCAGGGGCTGACACACCACACCAGCTGGCGCTGCGGGGACGAGGGTTGTCCGGTAGCATCGCTACGCTTGCAAGCAGCTACCTCAACGACCTCCCAGTGCAGCAAGTCGAGTCAGTTTTGGAATGTGCATGGGGCCTGGCAGGGGCTCGGGGCGGTTTGGTGGCAAGGGAGCGGCAGTAGCACCCCTGCACCTGGCCAGGTACTGACGGGCAACAACGCTGCCCACTCTGCAGGGGAAGTCCGAAAAGGATATAAAGAACCTGAGGCAGGAGATAGAAATCTTGCGGCAGCTGCGCCATGAAAACATCATCCAGCTGCTGGACGCCTTTGAGACGAAGACGGAGTTCTGCGTTGTCACAGGTCCGTCCTGAACCGCACTCCGCCCGTCCGCTGCTCGGGCTGCAGGCAGAACTCAACCCATCAGCCCCTGCACGTCTGCCTGAGCGATTACATACTTGCATACACTTGCTCGGCAGCCTCGGTATACACTTGCTCGGCACTGCATGTGTGCAGAGTTTGGCCAGGGCGAGCTGTTTGAGATCCTGGAGGACGACAAGCGGCTGCCGGAGGACGTGGTGCGGAGCATCGCCAAGCAGCTGGTGCGTGGCGTGGCGTGGGGTTGGGAGCAGGAACGTGGTGCTTGGCACGGGGCTCGCAAGCACAATTGGAGGAGCGGAGGGTAGGACAAGGGCCAGGTTATGCGACAGTCCTAGTCCTGGGCAGCATGGCCAAGCAGCTGGTGCATGGCGGGGCGCAGGGCTGGAGCCGGGATGGGGTGGGGAGGGTTGCGAGCGTCAGCGGGGAACGGGACACGCAGGACGAGGTCGGAGGTGTCGGGCGTTGTACGACCTGCGGGTAGCGCAGCACCGCCAAGAGGCTGGTTCATTGCGAAGGCCTCAGGGTCCCTCGGGCCGGGGACGTTGTTCGCAAGCGTCAACTGGGGGGACAAGCGAGCGAGGCGTAGCGGGCAATGCCGGCAAAGGGAGGCCTGGGGCGGAGGGCTGTCAATGGGGCGCTCAAATGGGGCCTCGGATGGGGGCAGCGACAGGCGGGCACGTGAGGCTGCACCTGCTGGACGGAAGGAGGGAGCAAAGAAGCGGGGTCAAAGAGGACCGGTGAAGCACGCAGTCGAGGATTGCTTTGCTAAGGCGAGCACTCTGGCGCGGGTCACATCACCAACTGCTGCCCTCCGACCGGGCCAGGACGGGATGTTGGGAAACGCGTGCGGCTGTATGCCTGGCACCCCGAGCTGACAGTGCCGGCCCCTTGCTCGCCGTGCGGCCAGGTGCGCGCGCTGCACTACCTCCACTCCAACCGCATCATCCACCGCGACATGAAGCCACAGAACATCCTCATCGGCTCCAACGGGGTGGTCAAGGTGGGCCGCGGTGCTGAGCAGCGAAGCGTTTAGTCTTGTATCAACCATACCCAGTGGGTCGGTGCACCAAGTGAGGCATGTACCCTATGTCTTGTGCCGTCTGGTCCCGTGCCTGACGATGGAGCGGTTTGTTTACACGCTCGTATTCCCTTGCCCGCAGCTGTGCGACTTTGGCTTTGCCCGCGCCATGAGCTGCAACACCATGGTGCTGACCAGCATCAAGGGCACGCCCCTGTACATGGCACCGGAGCTGGTGCAGGAGCAGCCGTACAACCACACGGTGGGTGCCTTGGCTTTGCGGGCTGGTGGGGCGGCTGTACTTGGGGCCTGGCACATGCTCTGGTCAACATTAACAGCTGGCTGACATGGGCCAGGTGTTCACATTGATGATACTTGCTGGGTATCTATCTTTTGCAGGTTGACCTGTGGTCGTTAGGAGTGATCCTGTACGAGTTGTACGAGGGGCAGCCGCCCTTCTACACCAACTCTATCTACAGGTGAGCCGTACGGCGTTTGGGATGCTTTCCCTTTGCAGCTCGGATTGGGACACACGCGACCTTCGGCTCTACCGACACCATCCACAACCGCATTACCATCCCCGTTACTGTAACTTGGCCCCCGAGGTCCCTCTTATCCTGCACCTGCAGCCTCATCCAACACATCGTCAGGGACCCGGTAAAGTTCCCCACAAACATCTCGCCGGAGTTCAAGTCGTTCCTCAAGGTAGGACCCAGCAGCCCACAGCATGTCGCCTTCCCGTCCCCTCGCTGAACCCCCTGCACAATGCCCCTGGGTACCTACCGCCCCGCCCATGTGTACTGAGCAAAGGGCACGGCAGGGCGTGTTCCCCTTACACTACCTACAGCTGTGAACCCGTATGCCACCCCGGCGGCCGCCGCAGGGCCTGCTCAACAAGAAGCCGCAGGACCGGCTGGGCTGGCCGCACCTGCTGGACCACCCGTTCGTGCGGGAGACGGACACGGAGCGGCTGGCCCGGGAGAAGATGCTCGCGGATGCCATGGAGGTGGCGGACAGCAGCAGGGCGTGGAAGGTGGGGCGGTCTGGGTACTCACGAAGCAAGACGGCTGCTAACAGCAAACGGACAATCAGGCGCAAAGTGTTTATGTCTGGACCCTGCAAGCGCACATGCATAGGCGCCGTGGTATAGAGCAAGGTGGGGGAACGCAAGCAAGAGCTGTCCTGTGTTCTTACCCCACAGGGGGAGGGCGGCGCCGTGGCGGGGGCAGTGCTCGCGGTGGCCTCCGGGTCGACGCCCGGCAGCAGGGAGGGCGCGCAGGCGCCCGCCACGCCACCCGCGCGGCAGTCGGAGACGCCACAGACCAACCGCTCGCGGCCGGTTCCCGCGGGGCAAAAGCTGCCTGCACTGGGGACGGGGAATGCAGGTGGGCCTCCGATGACCAGCTGGAATTGCATCGTGCGGTGTTGGGCTCGTTGCTGTGGGCTAAGAGGCAATGTCGATGATGTCACTCACGTAGGACCATGGGACAAGACGGCAGCGCCCGTCCGTCCCCAGCTGATCGTTGGTGTGCATGACAAGTGTTGCGCATCAGCTCACCGTCATAAGCTTGTAAGCCGTACGCCACCTGCCGCTGCAACAGGTGCCGCGGGTGCGGGTGGCGCAGCCGCCCTCACGCGTGCGCCCAACCCCGGCGCGGTGGGGCCCTCGGCCGGCAACGGCACGCCCGCACGCACGGTGCCCGCGCTGGGGGGCACGGCGGCGGCTCGCGCGTCCGCCGCCACCCCCGTGCCGCCCACCGCCCGGCCGGGGCCCGTGGCGGCGCGCACGCCGCCACCCGTGGGCAGCGCCTCGCCAGCAGCAGCATCTGCGGCGTCCCCAGCGACGGCTGGGTCACCGCAGCAGGTAAGGCTCAGCCTATGGGCTTATCCTGCAGAGGCGAGCGGGAGGATAGGCACAGCTTGTAGGCTCAGTGCACAGTTTGTGTCGGTTGTCGGCCGGGCAGGAACAGCACCAGCCGAGGGCTTAAACCAGTACCTGAGGCATGCCGTATGCCACTGGCATGCGCTCTGCAGGTTGACCAGCTGGTGACCTCCCTGGACCGTCTCACGTTGGCAGCCGGCGCCGACCCAGGGGGGCGCCTGTCGCCGGAGGCGGCAACAGGTGCGCCTCTGCTAATGCACCAGCGCAGGCCCCCTGGACACCGCTGAACGCGACCTGCTCATCACGTCCCACTGCTCACTCGCTGCGACTGATGCATGGTGGTGTCCGCATGCTGCGCACTCCTCCTGGTCCAGCTTTTGGTTGAGCACATGTCCGGCGCCTGCACAACCTCTTTCTCCAGGCCTGTGGTCCGACCCCTCGGCGGTGCCCTCGCTGCTCACCGCCCTGCGCGAGGCCACGGCCGCCTGCGCCTCCGCCTCTGCCTCCAATGCCGGGCCGCCGCTGGCCCCGCTGCAGCGCGCGCTGCGCCTGGCCTCGCAGCTGCTGCAGTACGCCGAGGGGCGGCCGCAGGCGCCCAACCTGCAGCGCGCGGTAGTGGAGCTGGCGCAGGTGGGGACTGGCCGTGCGGCTGCTGCGGGAAGTATTCACGGGCATATGGGTGGGATTGGCCGGTTGGGCCCGAGGGTCTGGGCCGCATGACGGCTCGTGGTTTAGGTGTCAATGCGTGTCCCAACGGCCGAAGGACCGCACGGTTTGCACATGGTTACAAGTCAAGGGGTATTGGTGTACAGCGGCGTGCCCTCCGTAGTCCCACCGTGTGCGGACCGTTTTGCACGCAGGCTGCGGCCGCCAACCCCGCGGCGGGCAACGTGTCCGTGGTGCTGGCCACCGTGGACTGCTTCCGCTCCGCCGAGAGCGGCATCGCGGCGGACAAGGCCACCAGCGGCTACACCGCCATCTGCCTGGACGAGTCGTGGCGGCTGTACTGCGACGTGGTGCACACGTGCGGCGCGGGCGCGGGGCAGGGCGCGGGGGCGCCGCGCACCCCAGGCGGCAGCGGCCGGCGGGAGAGCAGCTGGCCGGCGGTGGCGGCGGCGTGCCATGCGCTGGCGGACACGCTCAATCGTGGGCTGCAGGTGCGGGGGGGAGACGCATGGTGGATGGCGACGCGAGCTGTCGTATGGGAGCGGGGTCACAGGCAGGGGGAAGGCAAGGGCACACCGTTGTTGGGTACGTGTTCCACAGCGCAGCTCACAGGAAGGGATTTTGATCGGTTTGTGAGACACCATAAGCTGGGGGCTGCACATGCGCGCTCGATGACGCGATTACCGGTACCCGCTGCCCCACCCCAGGCCATCTCCGCTGGGCTTCGCGGCCCCGCGCTGCGCCAGGCGGAGGACCTGCTGGGCGGTGTGTGCAAAACACCCCTGGCCGCCAACCTGTGCGCCGCCATCGAGGAGGCGCGCGCGGACACGCGCCTGGCGGGCGCGGAAGGGGCGGCGCAGGCGGCGCTGCGGGCGCTGGCGGCGTGCGTGTACTGCCCCTCGAACGCGGCAACCTGCTCGCAGGTGTGTATGGCTGCTGCATGCGGCGGGCGGGACTAGGGCGTTGGTGAGGGTGTGCCTGCATTCCTGGACCGGGTGCACGAACTGGCACCTCTCCTTTTATGCCTGGGCATTTCGGGCGATACGCTGTGTGTTGTAGGTTGCTGATCGAGCACCTTGCGGTGCGGACTGTCCCGACCGCGCCGTTGGCGCTCTCCCCCCACTTGATTGCCCCCACCAGGTGGTCAACCACTTCCCGCTCGCGGCGGCCTTGAGCTCTGCGAGCCGCATGGCGGGCGGAGTGGCCGGGAGCGGGGCAGACCGGTGGGTTGGTGGATTGGTGGTTGGCAGGAGCCGTGGTGTGGTCGTCAGGAGTAGTGCACCTGTTGTGCCGCGCAGTATCATCAACCAGCCTGATATCAAAGTTATGCCGTTGTTGGACGCAACCACGCTTTGCATGTGCAAGGGCCTGCCTGTCAAGGGACCACTTAACCTGAAGTAATGTCTTCATTTTCCACAGGGGGATGGATAGCGACACGGCTCTGCCGTACAGTGTACGGCGAGCCGTTGGCGAGGCGCTGGCGGCCAGCCCGGGGGTGGTGGCGGCGCTGGTGGAGTGGGCGCAGCAGCCGCCCGTGGGGTTGGCAGGGGGCCCGCAGGCGGCGGGGGCGCAGGGGGCGGGGCAGGGAGCGACCGGCACCAACAAGGTGGACCTGTACTCCCTACAGGTACGCCTCGTGTGTGGAAAGGAACACATCGTAGAGCATTAGTACCCCCAGTCCTTTGCCTTGATCCCAGCCTCGAACACAGCTGGGTTTATGCCTCATGTGCCCAACGGCCGCACCTCCCCCTCTACCGCACAATGCATCCCATTATCCCAGCCACCAACCTGCACCCGCTGTGCTCCCTGCCTCCCACTTTTCACCGCAGCTGCTGCTCCAATGCTGCCGTGTATGCCCGGGCCTGTGCGAGGCGGCAGTGCTGGCAGGCGCCCCCGACGCGCTGCTGACCCTGCGGGAGGGCGCCAACGGCACCCTGGCACTGCTGGCGCTCACGGCGCTGCTTGAGGGGCTGCATGCGAGGCGGGGCGGCGGCGGCGCGGCGGCGGCACAGAACGCGCTGGCGGTCCCGCAGGCGACAGACGACGCGCTCAGGCGGCTGGCGGGTGAGGAGGATGGGTGGGATGGTGCTGCTGGGATGGGATGGCTGTGCGAGACCTTGTTGGTTGCGCGCCGGCAGCTGCGTTCAAAGCCAGCCAACCGTGTGATGTGTGTCCTGCACCGCAGGCCTGCTGCAGCTGTCCTCGGGCGACAACCTGGCGCTGGGCTTCGTAGCGGCCGGCGCGGCGGCCGCCTACCTGCGCTTCTACGCGCAGCCCGCCGGGCCGGGGCCCTCCGCCGCCGCAGCCGCCGCGGGTGGCGGCGCCGCGCTGGCGCCCGCCAGCTCCCGGCCTCTGCCGCCCCCGGCGGAGCTGCTCAGCTCGGCCAGGCTGGCGGCGCTGGTGCGGCTGCTCAAGTACCACCCGCCCGCCAGCGGCAGCCCGGCGCTGGAGGCCATCGAGGGCTCCCCTGCACGGTGAGTGCCATTGGACTAGCTGCTGGCTGCGCCTTGCTTGAGTCGTGGCTGGACTTCATCAGACGCCGGTAGGGTGCTGGGCCTGTGAACCCCACTCCCCCACTTTCTCCCTAGTTGTTCTTTGTCCACGCAATTGTGTATACCTAATGTTTGTCCCCAACCCGCACCTCCCGCCACAGCACCGGCCTGTTTGACGGCGTGGCGAATGGGGGAACTTGACCCGCCTGAGAAACCCGTACCCTTGCATCCCCACACACAGCATGTTACCAATGTGTTGTGTGCCCTCCTTTCCTTGCCTCGCAGCACCGGCCTGTTCGACGGCGTGGTGACGCTGGCGGCGCTGCTGCTGAGCTACGGCGCCTCCAGCGACGCCGGCAGCGCCGCGCTGCAGGGTGGCCTTGGCGCCGCCTGCCTGTCGCTCATGGCGGGCGGCGGCCGCGCGGGCGGGCCGGGCGCGGGGCCGGCGGGCGGGCTGCTGGAGCTGTCCCCCAGGGGCGTGCTGGCGCTGCTGGAGGCCGTGCACCACACCACGCTTCCGGACGCAGAGGTAACACCGCATTACGTTCACCTTGTATGCTGTACCTGCTCGCTATATGTATGCATCTGTTGTCACAGTAACTCCGCCGCTACTGACCCACCTCATGGCCGCCAGAGCTTTGTTAAGCTTCACTGCTGCAATACCGTGTACTGACGTCCTTCTGTCCCGTGCTTACCGCCTCCGCCTGCAGGGCCCCCAGTCCATGGCCTCGCAGCCGCTGCTGTCGCTGCTGACGCTGCTGCTGGGCGACCGCCACCAGACGGCGCTGGCGTCGTGGCCAGCCACGTGCGGCGGCGGCACGCAGGGCGCGCTGGGCGTCATCGTGCACGCGGTAGACCTCATCGCACGGCCGCTCACGCCGCTGCCAGGTGGGTGGTAATATAGGCGTGCGTTACCCGCATTCCTGTCCAACAGCAGAGCCCAGCTCTAGACCTTGGTCCACGTGTCCTTTCTGCTATTTTGCGTGCTCGGGACCTGTGCTCCTGGTGCAATTTTGCTTGTACCGCGATCCCGGACATGTGTGATCCTCCCGTTACTGCTGCTGCTGCTGGTCCCCCTCCCAGGCGGCGAGGGCGTGGAGCCCAGCGCCTACCAGGACATGCTGGCGCACGACAACGTCATGCTGCACCTGGTGGGGAGGAACTGGGGGTTGTGCGTGAAGCGGAAGGGAGGCACCGGGGCGGGGCGGTGGGCAGGTAGCTGGTGCAGGAGACAGGGAACAGTGGCCGTGTGCGCTTACCGTGTGCTAGCACACGAAAACGTCTGCTGCACCTGGTGGGGAGGAATGGAGCCGTGCGGGGTCGGAGAGTGGGTGTTGACCGCTGTGTGAGGACATGGCCATGTTGCTATGCCACATAAAACGTCATGGTGCCCGGGGTGGGAGTTCCTATACCTGGTGTGTGCTTCCTGTTGACCCCCTCCTAACGCCGGCACTACGGTACGCTGTTGCTGATGCCATTTGCCCTGCCCTGGCCCCAGGTCCGTTGCATGGACGTGCTGAGCGGGGAGGAGCTGCACCTGCCCGTCAACCTGGCCTCGCGCCTGGTGCTGTCCAACCCCGCCTTCGCCACGCAGTTCATCTCGGCAGGTGAGCAGCCCCGCGCACCCCTTCCTCGTCCCCCTATGCATTTGCCCATCGACCCAACCGCAGGGCTAGGAGCGTCCTACATGCAATTTCCATTCGCGCCATAAGCGCCCCACTACCTGATGCCTTACACGTTCGTCTCATCCTGCTCCCCCTCTCAGGCGGCCTGTCCTCCGGCACCATGAGCCGCTGCCTGGCGGAGGCCTGCCCCCCGCCCGTGCTGGTGGACGTGCTGCTCATCATCAGCCAGCTGGCGCGCCTGCACAAGGTGGGGACGGAACACACGTGGTTCGGGGCCTGTGCGGCGAATACTCAACACGCTCAGCTGTTGGCCATATACCCCAGGTGCTCGACCCCGGCGTGCTGTACACTGCGTACTACCCAGTATGGGCTTTCCGTAACCCTCTTTTTTCTTCTTCGCTCTTGCATTTGCTGACCCGCAGGAGACGTTCAACACGTACGAGCCCCTGGCCAAGGCCAACATCTACGCACACATACGCAGGTGCGGCATGGGCTGTACCTCCCTTGGAGCAGGTCTTGCGGTCCTGGACTGCTGGTATTGTATGGCGTGCTGCAAAGGTCGACAGACGGCGCTCGCTTCTCGCTGGCTCTCACCAGCCCCAGCGTCCAACCCACTTGTCATGACGCTTTACCGCGTCGCACCCCCGTGCTACCAGGGCCCCATGCACCTCAGCATGCACCCTCTCAGCAGAGCTCCTTGCGTTTCTCGTCTTTGAGCTTTGTACTCCCCTTGTCCTTCTCCCACAACTGCCGCCTAACCTGTCCCCCACCGATCCGGTTTCCCCCTCCTTTCCCCGGACCCTCCAGGCTGCTGACGTGTCCCGACCCCGGCGTGCGCTCCCGCGTGTGCAACCTGCTGGGCAACATGTGCCGCCACTCGGCCTACTTCTACGGTGCGCTGGAGCGGCACGGCCTGCTGCCGCCGCTCATAGAGCGCTGCACCGACCCCGACAAGACCACGCGCAAGTTCGCGTGCTTCGCCATCGGGAACGCAGGTGCGGAGCGCGCGCTTAACTAGGTGATACTGCTGTAGGTGTGATGCATGCGTCAGGACGTTTGGGGCCTAACCTTGCGCACCGTGCTTGTTGGAGTGCTGTTGAGGGTCTGCCCAAACAACCAACAACGAGCCCCTGCTGCTGCAACCCCCACCCTGCCACCCCTCACGCTGCAGGCTTCCACAACGCCTCGCTGTACGGCGCATTGGAGCCCGCCATCGTGCCGCTGGTGCAGCTGCTGCGGGATGAGGAGGTGAGGGGCACCCGTCACGTGGGCAAATTAGCTGGCGGAGAGGGAGAGGAGGTGTACGGTCTGCATGCAGGAGCTGCTTGCACTCGCGGCTGGCGGAGCTGAAGCATTGGCGATGCAGCGTGCGCACGGTCATCACTCGTACGGTTACGGCGGCACGGCGTTGAAAGTAACTGACCCTTCTGTCCTGTTGCACCCCTGGCGCACCCCGCTCCCTCACGCACAGGACAAGACGCGCGCCAACGCTGCGGGCGCCCTCGGCAACCTCGTCCGCAACTCGTCCACCTTGTGCGGCGAGCTCATCCGCAGCGGGGCCCTCAAGGCGCTGCTGGACACCGCCCTCACCCCCGAGCGCCCAGCCGCAGTGGGCGCCCGGGCGGGCGGCGGCGGCGCGGACGCGGGTGGCTCGCCAGTCAAGATCGCGCTCTTCTCTCTGGGCAACATGTGCGCGCACCGGGAGTGCAGGGAGAGCCTGCTGGCGCTGGGAGTAAACGATATGATCCGGAGGTTGGCGGCCAACCCAGACCCCACGCAGCAGAAGTACCTGCAGCGGATTCAGCAGAAGCTGTCGGCCGGGGCGGCGCCGCCGGCGCCTGGGGCGGGGCGGTAGCGTGCCAGGGTCCAGGGCTGGTGTGTGTGAGGCTGGGGCTAGGGTGGTAGGAACGGGCAGTAGTGTGTGTGTGGGTTAGGGGAAAGGGGAGGTGACGGGGCAGTCAGACGGGGCGTGGATGCATCGGAGTGTGGGCGTAGCGCTGGAGAGGGGGTGTACATGAATCTGCACCTGGCTGGCCAGGGGTCTTGCTGTCTGCTTGCTCAGTGGGGCCAGAAGGCTTGATAGAGGCCGCATGCGGCGTCACCGGGACAGCCTGCTGAATGTGCTCTAGGCGTGCTTCACCGGCTCGACTCGTAGTTTCGGGGTGGGCAGACGATCGCGTGGCCTCGAGAGGTCGTTCTATCCAATTGCGTGCCCAGCGGTGCGCATTACCAGACGGGATGGGACTTGCGGAGTATGGCTACTCGTCGGCGTTAGGCTGTGTGTCGGTAGCGCAAAAGTAGTGCTCGAAGGGGCACGGGTGCCCGCCATTGGCCTTGGGGATGCGCGGGAGGTGCAGAGGTTAGCGGGGTCGCTGGAGCTGAATGCGTGCACATGGCATGGCGTGTTGGTGCCGGTGCTTGAGGACTCGGGCCATTCGTCGGAGGCAGGCTGTGTACCTGGAATAGCGCTCGATGGCAACGGATCGGAAGTCCACGATAGCAACGGGGGTGGCCTCTGCTTGACCTATTGCTGGTCCTTAAGCCTGCGTCAATGAGCCGATTAGGCTCCTTACTTGCTGCATCAGGTGGTGCTACTTGGTGGTCTGAGGTTGCCAAGGGGTGATACCGCGTTTCCTGGCAAACCCGTAGCGCCAAGCGCCCTGCTCTGCCGTACAGACACGGCGTGTATGTGTAACACGTGAGCATTTCGACCTGATCAACTGCCCGGAGTATATGTACAGCAGGGTGGACTGTTGACGGGTTGTGAGGCCGCAGCTGCAGCAGGTGCTGCACCAGCGCCAGGTCGCCCCGGGCTGCAGCAATTTCCACCTACTCATCATCATCATCCCAGAAGGTACACCCTGCTTCAACCATGAGCTGCACTGCCTCCAGCAGGTCTCTGCTGTCCGCTGCACGATCCTTTGGCCACCCGTCCATGCCGTCGTACAGGTCGTGCAGGTCCATAGCTGTGGCGCACAGCCCTGCCTCACGTGCCAACCACCGAAGCGTGTCCAGACTGGCAGCCAGCCAAGCGCGGCCATATGCCTCACGCCTGGACAGCCACACTTGTTGGTGGAGGTACCGAGCCACGGGCACGTGCATCGGCTGCGCCCCAGACATGACTGCGTGCTCCAGCTCCTGGCCCTGCACACCGCTGAGCTCTTGCAGCGACTGCAGGTGCTGCAGCGCCTCAACCCGCCCCCCTCGACAGCTGATACAGCCAGGTCGTCCAGCAGGTTGGACTCCTGTTCGTCAAGCCACAGGGCGCCCCTCTCCCTCAGCCATTGCCACTTTGTCACGGCGTCAGGGCTCATGGCTGCGGCCTGCAAGAGGGGCCTCCAGGCCGAGTAGCCGCTTCCCCTATCTGGCAGCAGGGCCCTCGCCGCGTCCACCAGCCACCGTCCACCAGCCACCGCGTCACGGCCAAGTCAGCGTGTCGGACGGCAGACCCGAGCACAGCTACCTGTCCCGTGGGGCAGCCGCGGTCGTGCAGCCACCGCAGCCGGCCCAGGTCCCCCGACCGGGCGTCGGCCGCGGCGGTGCTCTATCTCCTGCAGGCTGCAGGAGCCGCCGCCCTGGCCTGAGGTCGCCAGCAGCCACTCCGTCTTTGCTACGGCGCCGGAGGCGGACGACTCGGCTGCTGCGTCCAGCACCTGCTGGTGCAGCACGTGTTGGTGTCCTCCACTGGATGTGTCTTGAAGCTCCCCCCACACGGCCTGCAGCCCCGCCAGGTAGCACCGGCGCGCCGCACATTCAAGCGTTGGTGAGCAAAAAGTGCGGCAGCGGCGCTGCAGCCGTCCCAGCAGCCGCACGTTGCCGGACTTCACGGCCGCTTTGGCTGCGTTATGACGTTTACAGCTATAGACAGAGCCAGCACAGCACAGCAGCTCCGGGAACACGACCGGCTGCAGCAGCGCCAGCGCCACCTCCAGGTTCACCTCGCTCCCGCTGGTGGCGGCTGTGCTCATCAGCTGCAGCTTGCGCAGGAAGGGCACCTGCCGCATGTGCTGCTGCCCTGCCTCAACCGCCCAGGGCACGGCGTGGGGCGGTAGCGGCTGGGACAGGGAGGCGGTACAGTCGTCCGGGCCAGTGAGGGCGGCGGCTGCGTCCGGAGACACCAGGCGGCCGCTGAGGGCGCGGTCGTTGGGGGGCAGGAAGGACAGGATGCGCAGCTGAAGGGCGGGGGGCAGCTGCCGCTGCGCGCTGGTGGGGTTGCTGTGGGTGGTGTCTTGATTCATGGGATCCAGTAACGGATGGTGTGCCACCAGCAGGCTACCAACACGTCACCTGAGGGTTGTAGAAGGGGGCGCGGTGAGGCGACACTCTGCGCAACCTAATTGACAGCGCAAGAAATGTGCGACGGCAGAAGTCTTTTCGCACAACGCGGTTTGGTGTAAGCGCTCGCGATCGCTAGCTGAGCGGGCAACCGCTGCGTCACCTAGCAATGCCCAAGCAGCGCTCCTACGGTCCTTACAAGAGTCTAGATATAGTGAGTCCTTAATCCTACCAAGCTACACCGTTAGTGTCGATGCTTGCAGCGCGCAGAGAAGGAGGCAACTGCCACGAACGCCCCGCACCCGACGCGAACTCGCTCGCGCAAAATCTGATGATACACGGACGGCAGCATTGCCGCGTTAATGTTGCGGACGTTTTACCCCTGAACGCCGTGGTGCGTTTACCGCTGGGGGAAGTGGAGCAGGGGAGTCCCCAGTCCTCCCGCATGACCCGTCTCCTCCTCATTCCTTTCTCCTCATCCAGTCCCCATCCAACAAGGGAGGTCTCCTGGTCCCATATCCTGCGCTATGCGATGCCATGGCATAACGCCGTGCCCCCTATCCTGCCGTTGCACATTGCTTATGCATGCATGGCCTACGTTGGCGCGCAATTCTATCTCATGACGGTGCACGCAGGTGACCAGAGGACACCAACGCAGGCCAGCACAGGGGAGCTCCCTTGGGCCAGCAGTCCGAACGGTTTGGTTTGGTTTGGTTTTACACGGGGGACCCCTTCGGTCGGGGTGTCGTACCACACCCTCCACCCCGAGAGGGCAACGAGACAGCCGGTCGTTACACACAGAGCTGCTTCAGTACTGGCACACATGTGCAATGCCATCTCCCTCCAGGAATACAACGAGAAAGTAACCCTGCTTCTGACGACAACATGCGTGGAGCTAGGGTTCGAGGCCTTCCATTGACCATGCGTCCGTCTCTTGCACAAAGGCGCTCGTGTGTTACTGAAATGGTGGCATGTAGGCGCAAGGGCCGTAGCCGCACGCGCACGCCGTACCGGCACTCGTACCGGCTGTACCGGCACCCGTACGCACACTCCCCGTCATCACGGCAGCACTGCTGCAACCCAAATCCACGCCTGCTTGACGGACGCCGAGCACCCCTGCACCTCGACAGCCAGTCGACCAAAAGGCGCCTTTACACAGCAGGGGGCGCGAAACACAGCCTCCTGCGCCTGCACACCGACACGGAGTGCGGCCGTCCCTGCTGCCACGTGCCGCCACCACCACTACCACCGCCGCCGCCGCCGCCAACGCGACGGCCCCGCCATCCATCCAACCAAGGGAGTTCCTTAGCCCCTACCGCCGCTGCTACAGCCTGCCGCGGCCGCTGCAGCTGCAGTACCCTCTCTCAAGGGTAGTTGCTGCCGCCGCCACCGCTGCTGCTGCTGTCAGCGGCTGCGCCTCCCGTCCCGGGGCTGTCCAGCTTTATCGTCTCAATGGTGAAATGGTCGTTGGTGTAGATACACATGTCGGCCGCGATCTTCATGGCCTTCTTGGCTGTGGGTGGTTGGGGCAGTTGGCGATTTGGAGCATTGACCGGCAGGGCGTCAAGGGCCGGAAGCGCATGGGTGGGAGAGGGGGAGGGTCAAGGTCAGCTTGCGCACAGAGGGCAGAAGGCTCTGGCAATGTGAGGGTGGCGCCACACCACACACCACACACTGGTGTACGCCCCTGTCCCTGCCCCGCCTCCGCAAGGATGCTGCTGCTGCTGTTTCCTCTGCACCCCGAAGCCTCAGACCCCCGAAACTCATCCTGGTGTTTTACTTCCCGGCGGCAACCCGAGCAGATGACACGGTTGGCGGATTCGCCGATATACGCACCTCAGCTGCAACGCCCCCCCGTACCGCATACCCCTTCAACTCGCGCACCGCCGCGGCGTGATAGCCTTCGCACGTGTCATGGCGCAAGGCATGAGTGTCCTAGCACCGTAGCACGCATCGCATGCATCGCGTAAGCCACCTCCTACGGTACCGTACCCACCCACTGCCATGGCGTCCACCCCGTCAATGTCCGCCAGCGCGCGGGCCGCCGCCGTGGCGTAGTTGCCACCGGAGCCAATCGCTGTACGGCAGGGGACGGTACGGCAGAGGGCGGCGCGGCACAGGTTGGTATAGTGTCACACAGGCAAGGTTTTGCTTGCCGATGCGCCTACGTGCCGTATCATGCGCCGGCCAAGGAGACCAGTGAAACAGCTGGCTGCGCAGCTGGTAGGGTAGTGTGCACTTTGAACCCGTCTACAACAAAGCCGGGGGCAGTGTGCAGTGTGCAAGAGCGTGCGGTGTGTGACTCTCGCAGCCGCATCCCTGCACACGGCTGTGCGGGCAGCAGCACGTACCCTCCTGCTCTCCGTTCCCACACCCCACCTAGTAAGCACACACCCTGCTAATACACATGCTAACACAAACTCCCATCGTATGGCTTCAGCACGTCCCCATTGCCCCCCTCCTTCTAACACACCCGAACCGCACTAATACACACACCCTGCTAATACACACGCTCACCCATGACCCCGTCGTGCGGCTCCAGCACATCCCCGTTGCCGCTGATGGTGAGGGTGGTGCTCTGGTCGGCGACAAGCAGCTCAGCCTGGAAGGAGGTGCGGGACGTTAGGTGTGGGTAATGGGTCACACCACAGGGTCGGCTGTGTCATATGAGCCCCGCGCACGGTGCTCTGGAAGGGAATAAGCAGCTCATCCTGGGATGCAGGACGCAGGGTGTGGGTCTTGGGGGCTGGGACGTGTGTTGGGGCAGGCAGGGGCAGGAGCCAGCCATCTGATGTGAAAGCTCCAGTCCACACACTAGTAACACCACGAGTACACCTGCACGAAGCGCACCGCCTTGTCCTTCTCGTGTTTTTCCTTAACGCTAACGATGCTGAGCATTCCATTGGGTATCGTGCTGATACTATGATGCCTCGTATACTCTCACCCCTGACCTTACCTGCAGGAAGCGCAGCGCCTTGTCCTGCCTCCACTGCTTGGCCAGCTCCACAGCCGCACGCAGCAGCTGGCCTGGGTTTGCAGACGACACGCAAACGTACCGGTGTGTCTACGAAACGATACGATAGTGACCAGAACACAGTCCGGTCGGAGCGGACTGCTGGCGCAGCCTGTCATATTCATGTCCATGCACACCGTCGCTTCGTAAACGCCTCCCAACCTGGGTGCTCCTCCAGCTTCATCTCCAGCCTCTCCAACAGCGACAGACCGTCAGCGGCAGAGCCTGGGGGTGGCGGCAAGGAAGCAGACGGTAGGAGGCCTCTCGTAGTCCTTGATGGACTCAACAAAACACGGACGAGGACGAGGCACAGGTGGACATCAATGCGCGCCTCACCCTCTGGTGTTCTGGACCCCCACGCTGTCGACCAAGAGCAAGTCATTACCGGTAGCCCACTGCCGGGCACCCTCCTTGCCAAGGTGCCAACCCCATACGGTATGCTGCCCAACCCTCTGAAGCATGCCCGCACAACCTCGCCACGTGCTGCGCTGCAATGCCAGGAAAGTGCACGAGCCGCACACCCCAGCAACCCACGCCTTTATCGACCCCGCAGGCCGTCGACCCACACAACCACGCACCCGCGAAGCCCGCCACCACGCCCTCTCCTATCCGCCGCACTTTGCGCACGTTGGGCTTGATGGCCACCGGGCCAACAGACACCTGGCCGTCCCCAATCATCACCACCTGCGAGGCACGGGGCAATACCGTAATCAACGGTCAGCAAGAGCCACACCGATGGCAGTAAGAGGTGCTGCGGATTGGCCTTCGGCGCTCGTTCCCCTCCGCATTCCGCCGCCGGCCAGGGCACTGATCAGCTGTCTCAGCTCACCACACAACCCATGACAACAGGTCCACTTGACAGACCGCCTGAGCCTCTGCTTGGGTGACCAGACCGTAGTGTGCGAACGCCCTAGTGCGCTACGTGGCACACGGTCATCGTGCTGCCTGCCCACAGGCAGCTTCCCTGACCGATGTCCTTGTTTTGGAGCTGCCCTGCACCTGGTGTCCCGGCTTCCCGGCGACCCACCATGTCGCCTTTGCGCACACACAGGATGGTGGTGGAGTGCACCTCTGGCCTTCTGCTGCTGGTGCTAGCTCCGCAGCTGCTGCAGCTGCAGCAGGGGCCGCTGGTGCACAGCCCCCGCCGCTGCGCTGGCTGCAGCTGCGGCTGCCCTTGCTGCTGCTGCGCCCCCGCCGCATTCCACAGGGACCAGCGCTGCTGTGTGCCTGTGGTAGGAATTGTGAGGCATGCATAGCGCTTACGGTACATGTTGCAAATGTTTTAGGGACTGCCGGGTTCCATCTCAGGAGCGACGGGCGGGGGCAACGTGGCACGCACAAGGGTAAGGCCCGGTTGGGGCGTGCGAAGGGCCTCTTCCAGGCGCTCAAGGCGCGTGATTGCTCACATGCTGCTGCTAGTAGCGCCTCATATCCATGCGCAACTGAGCGAAGGTGCCGCAGTGCCGCGACGCCCGCGAGCATGGTGGGTGAAGAGAGTAGTGCGGACGAGGGTTGGCCGACGTGTGCAGCAAAC
Organism: Chlamydomonas sp. KOR1; assembly: GCA_036984285.1. NCBI lineage: Eukaryota > Viridiplantae > Chlorophyta > Chlorophyceae > Chlamydomonadales > Chlamydomonadaceae > Chlamydomonas > Chlamydomonas sp. KOR1. The sequence continues at coordinate 131,236 of BQMZ01000371.1, forward strand.
AGCGATCACGTTACAATGTAAGACTCCTGAGTATGTTCAATGATCCTGCTGCTGGTACAAGCTTTCTTTGTGCATCGGGACTCCCGGCATGTGGCGTGCTTTGAAATGCGTTCAGACCCTGCCGTGCGGGTCGCTCCCTGCCTCCACATACGAAACATGTTAACAAAACAACACATTTGTAGGCGAGTATTTTGCCTCGCTCCATAATCGCGCTCCTGCCAAGAGCTCTGGCAGTATCCAGGCCATGGCGGAAGCAGACGGAGACGCCGGAGGCGGGATAGGCCTGTGCCAACAGGACTCGTACCTGCGCACCCTGACAACGCGCGTCGTCAGGTGGGGCGGGCTGTCGCCCAACGCAGGGTGCACGTCGAGACCTGCAGTCCCGCCACGTGCCCGCGGTCCCCCCGAGCATGGTGCTGTGACACAGAAAGCCGTTGAGGACCATATTTGACTTATAAGATGGTTGGATTTGAAGTAGTGTAGACTGGTCATTTTTGGAGCTCCTTACCCACGTACTGCTTGCTGGTTTGCACTTCGCCGCCGCAGCTGCACCCGAGTCGAGCCCGCGGCCCCAGCAGCAGCAGCAACAGGAAGCAAGGGAGGAGCGAAGGCAAAGGGCGCGAAGCCTGCGGCAGCTGCACACACGGAGCAGCCCAAGGACCAGCAGCAGCGGCAGGAGCAATACGAGGTGGTGTTGGCGGAGAGCCCCATGTTTCCCGAGAGTGGGGGCCAGCCGTGCGACCAGGGTGAGTGTGACAATCCATCCTGAATGAAGTTCATACGTGACTACTATGTTAGAATTGTGTTACAGTGCATCGGGTGCACCTGTCAGACGGCCGCGGGGGCAAGCGGTGCGACCCGCCTGTGACGGGGGCATGGTCGGGGGCATGGTCCTTTCACGGCCTGCTAGGCTGGCAGGGGCCCTCGTCCCGGCTGCGCCGTGGGTTTGTCCACAGTTCGGTAGCACGGTAGCTCTTGGAGTAAGTGCGTTCCGCCCAGCGCCCAACAAAGGCCTGGGACAGAACGGCCCAGTGGCATGACTGCTGCTTCCATGTGTCCTGCTCCCGCGCGTTTTCCACGTACCCTGCCCAGGGCGCATAGAGCTATTGGCGCCACCGGGGGGTGCGTGCAGTGTTGGCGGGACGGCCGCCAGCAGCAGCTCGGACCGATCGGTGGCAGTGACTGCCGTGTCCTGGAGGCAGGTGGGCGGGCATGGGGCCTGGGGTCGACAGCAGGGAGCGCTGTTCCCTGGTGGTTGTCCCCTGGAGGTGACGCACGGCGGCGCGTGACTGCGTGCCGTTACTGGCCGTTACCCTTGTGCACGGCCACGACGATAAGCAGAGAAGGCTCCGAGAAGAGGGTTTGCAAGGCCGCGTAGCCACAACCCGTCGCATTCGTGCCCGTTGCGCCGAAGGTACGTGCACGCACCCGCAGGGTTTGCTGGTGCACCAGGCGGACGGCCCGCTGCTCATCCACCTGGCCACGCCCTGCCCACTACCTCCACAATCTTTAATACACATGCACCCGTACCACCCCTAGTACCGCCGGGCGGACGGCCGGCCCGATCCCCCACACATCAATAACCCAACGCCTCTTATAATGCATGCACCTCGCCCCCCAATGCACTCCCCAGGGCGTGCTGGTGCACCTGGCCGACGGCCCGCTGCCCACCCACCTGTCCATCCACCTGCCCAGTGCCCCCCCACAGACACTCACGTGCGCTATTACACATGCACTCACACCGCAGGGCGTGCTGGTGCACCTGGCTGACGGCCCGCTGGCCCCCGGGGCCGAGGTCCGCGTGACACTCGACTGGGATCGGCGGTACGACCACATGCAGCAGCACACAGGTGGGCGTACGGCAGACTGCCGTACTGAGGGCCGCCTTTTGCCTAGCTAGAGCAGACATCAGCTGCAGCACCCGTCCGGCGTCTTAACCCACACCCTACAAGCCACACCCCTGTGTCGTGCATGCCAGCGCGTGGCCTCCGCCGTGGCCGACCAGTCAAGGACTGCCAAGCAGCTTAATCCACACCCCACACCAGGTCCCAGTGTTTCGGTGCTTCCCTGACGTCTTACTCGTTTTCCTCGCGCTAACGCGTACCCCACACCCCACTTGCAAGCCCCCAACCGTACAGGCAAGCGCGCGTCCTCCGCCATGGCTTACCAACCAGGGCAACCCAGCGACGAAGCTACACCCTACAATCCACACCCACCTGCCGTACAGGCCAGCACGTGTTCCCCGCCGTGGCCGACAAGTCAAGGACTGCTAAGCAACTAAGCCACACCCCATACCCCACACACACCCTGCCGTACAGGCCAGCACGTTTTCTCCGCCGTGGCCGACCAGCTGCTTGGCGCCCCCACGCTGTCGTGGGAGCTGCACCCGCTGGACCCGCTGACCCACGGGTCGGGCGACCTGGGCTGCGTGGCCGTGGACCTGGGGGTGCAGGAGCTGGCGCCCGAGCAGGTGTGTGTCATCAGACACTGAAATATGAAGAATGAGTGCTGATGGTTTACGGGTATGGCTTCCATCGGGCACAAAATGATGTGTTGTTCAGTGGGATGGGGGAGGCCCCTGTCCCATGGGTCGGAGCTCGGGGGACCTGGGCTGCATGGCGATGAACCTTTGGGTTGCCAGACCTGCATCAGGAGCAGGTGCGCGTGTGAAGGCCAGGCAAACAACACAGTGGTTGATGTCCTCAGTGGTCGCTGTGCCTGTCGGCCGGCGTCAATAGGTACCAAGGATGCCGAGTGCTATCCCGTGCTGCGCGTTGGCTCGGTGGGGCCATGCGATCTGTGGGCTGCGTGGCAGTGGGCCTTGGCCACCCTCCACCCCACCTACCCACCCACTCGCTGCAAGCCCTACCCTCCTGTTCCACAATCTCATCCAGTTAGTGCGAACGCAGGTGCTGGCATTGCAAGCCCGGGCTAACCGGGCCACTGCACCCACGCACCGTGTTGCCGTCCATGCAGATTCTGGAGCTCGAGGCCCGCGCCAACGCCGAGCTGCGGGCCACACGCCGCGTGGCGCCCCTCCTCCTGGACATGGACACGGACAGCGGGCTGGACACCGGGGCAGGGGACGACGCGCAGGGGGAGGGCCAGAAGCAGGGCGAACAGCAGCAGGGGCGGCATGGGGGGCAAAGCGGGCAGGAGGATGCCGCTTGGAGTGTGGAGCAGATCCAGCGTGACCCCACCTTTAGGGGGAAGCTCCCTCCGCGGGAGAAGGTGAGCGGTGGGGTGGGATGCGTGGGTGGGATGGGCCGAGTGGGGCATGGCGGGCGCATGAGGCGGATGGCGACTCGGAGAGCAAGGCGCGGAGCTGTGTTTTGTGGCAAGAGTAAACGGCTACAGCCTACAACGACCGTATACAACACCAGCAGTACCTCCGCTTACGTGTCCCTCTCAAGGCAGCACTGCCAGTGAAACACCCCTCGCATTAAGCCCTCTAGCCCATGAGGTTTTAGCTGACACCGGTCCTACACCAGCCCCACGGCCTGTACCACCTGGACACACCTCCTTGCCGGCCAGCGGTTGCGCCCCACGGCCCCAGGATTAGGGTGTCCATGTTATGAGCAATGCCCCCACCCCCACCCCCACCCCTGCTCCCTCCCCCCAACCCCCTGTTCTCACCGCTCCTACGGCATCCACCGCCCCAGGTCAAGGGCGCCAAGCTGCGTCTGGTGCACATCGAGGGCCTGGACATCAACGCGTGCGGAGGTGCGTCGGCACGTGCCACGTGTCATTCAGCCACGTGCCTTTAAGCGCTGGCTGAAACCCACCTCAATGCGCCATATGGTGCTAGTGCGTATTTTGCTGTCCGCCAACGCGTGCGGAGGTAGGGTCGGCACATGCGACATGCCACGTGGCACACCGGCTGTGTCTAACCTGGGCTGAGTCAACAACCGACGCCCCTGATCGTCCATGTCCACCCTGTCCCTCCATTGCACCGTTGGCGCATGTGGAATGAACGCGTGCGGAGAGGAGTCGTCCATATTCTCGTGCCACGTGCCACAATTCAGCAATCCACTACCGTAATTCACCACCCCGTGCAGGCACCCACGTGCGCAGCATTCTCACGAATGCAATGATTACACTACAATACCCACCAATGACCTTCATTTACCCCACCCCACGCAGGCACCCACGTGCGTAGCACGGGCGAGGTGCAGCTGCTCAAGGTGGTAGGTGTGGAGCGCACACGTGGTACGGCACGTGTACGGCTGGTGTGCGGAGGCCGGGCGCTGGCGGCGCTGGCGGGCTGCCTGGCGCGGGAGGCGGCGCTGACCGCGCAGCTGTGCTGCGGGCCGGTGAGACGGTGTTTGAGGTATCCTTGTGCATGGAACAAACGCGCAGGAATCTGCAGTGCCTAGACCGTAGGCTAATAGTAAACTTCGGCTGTGTTGCGGGTCATGGGTGCTTCAGTCGCAGGAGCTTATGCATGTTGTTAAGCAAGAAGAGGGGCACACACTGTCTGTGAGCCCCGGTGAGGGGCACTGCTAACGGCGTAGCTGGGACTGTGGACTGTTGTGGGTGTGAGTTAGCGATATGGTAGGTGTGACGTGTAGTCAGGGCAGGGGTCAGGCCATTCAAGTTGGGATGGGGGGTGGGACTGCTTGCCGTAGACTGCGGGTACGTGCGGTGGCGACGTAAATGAAGTGGTTGCGGCTCACCGCGAAGCACCTCTGCCGTCCGCCCGCATTCTCCCCGCAGTCGAGGCACGTGGAGATCCTGGAAGGCATTCTTCGGTGGGTGACCTCAAGGCTCTGGGGCGGGTCCTGGGGGACACACATAGTGGGCTCGCAAGGCCTCGCCCTCACCCTGTGCTGCTCCCTGCCAACCATACACCTAGCTCCTCGCTTTTGGCAGTTACGATCTCCTTCCCCAGAGGACTCGGCCGTTGCCGGACCTCACCCAACGGCTTACCTCCAACAGCTGCACACCTCCACGCCCCCAGGGACCGGCGCGAGGGCGCCAAGGCGCGCAAGGCCCTCTCCTCTGAGTTGGCGGTGCTGCTGGGCAGGCAGCTGGCACTGGGGGCGCTGGGCGGGGCAGATGGGGAAGCGCCGGGGCCTGCAAACGGGGCGACGCGGCAGCAGCAACAGCACCTGCTGCCAGGCACTGCGTCGGCAACACAGGAGCCAGCTCTCGCGGACGGTGCACAGGGAGGGGATGCGGAGGCTGTGCCTGCTGTGGTGATCCCTCGGCGTTGGGCGGTGCTGCACCGGCCGGGCAGTGACCTGGACTTCCTGGGGGCGCTGGCCACCGCGGCCTTGGAGGGCGGGGAGGCGGCAGGGGAGGGGCAGAAGGGGCAGCAGCAGGGCAGGGGCAAGAGCGAGGCCAGCGGTGGCACTGGTGGAGGTGGTGGTGGCGGCCTGCTGGCGGTACTGCTTACGGCGGACAACACGGAGCCGGGGGCGGTGGCGCCGGCAGCCAAGCCTGGGGTGGAGGACAGGTGGGCTGTGGGGTGCCGGGCAGGTCCCGGGCGGGGCCTCGCGTGCACTGCCCCTCACCGATGATATGTTGTTTGTACCTGCGCTGCTGGCAGGACGTGGTCAGGCTGAAGTACGATAGACGTGCGTGCACAACGGCCCGCGAAGCCCTCTTCCTGCTCTATGCATTTCCTGTTCTATGGTACCACCATAACCAGGGCAATCTACCTGTACAACCCAAGTCCCTCTGCACACCTGACACCCCGCCCTTGTTGGAGATTATACTGACCTCTTTGTACCCTGTTGTTTATCTCCTTCAGCACCGAGGTGACGTTCCTGGTGGCCGGCACGCCGGACGTGGTCCGCGCGGTGGGGCCCAAGGTTGCAGAGGCGCTGGGCGGCAGGGGCGGCGGCCGACCGGGCAGGTACGTCGAACGTACGGCAACTCGGCGTCAACTGCACCATGCGCCGCCTTGACCCAGGCTCGCACTCAGCTGCGCCCAGAGCCAGTACCCAGGCTCGGCATGCACATGCACGCACCCCGACCGTCCTAACCCCGGTCATCCTTGCCCTGCGCCCTGCCGTCCCCTACCCCACCCACCCCAGGTACCAGGGCAAGGGCAGCGGACTGCACCGCCTGCCTGCCGCCCGGGCGGCATTTGAGGAGGCGGTGGCGGCTGCGGCGGCTGTGGGCAGCAGCTGAGCACGAGCGCTGTGGGTTTGAAGCAGCGTGCACTGTACCGAGGACAGAAGTGGTGCAGGAAAAGACAGGAGAGCTGGGGCCAGCGCCTGTGGCGTCGCCGCGGAACGTGGTGCAGAAGCAGAGACTGGGCTGTCGTTACGAATGTGTATGTGGCCTGCAAGTTGCGTTACGAAGATGTGCGCGGAGTAAGGGGAAGCCCTGCTATACATGGTGGCCTGGCTGGCTTGGGTGTAGTAAGGTGGTGCATGTGCAGGGGTGTGGGTTGCGGCAAGGGCTTGCGCGATTCACCCTGGGCGTTTCACCGGAACGAGTATGAGTGGGGATGTGCAGTATCCTTTGCCCGAGTTATGGGTGGTCATTACGACACCGATGTCACAGTGTTACATGGTTGAGGGGTAACACGTGGAACTCACCGCCCACAACATTCGTCCCTCATCATTGCTGTACCCCTTGCAAAGGTGTTGCAGCGTGGCCGGGCATGCCCGAAATCAATGCCGTCTGTCCGGCGCACCCTGTGAGCTTCTATGCTTGATGGCATTGAGCAGTAAACTACAGCGCGCAGCTTGGCTGCCGCACACGGCCGTAGTCCAACACGCTAGCAGCCGCCAACTGTACCTGATACGCAGTTCATGCTGAGAACCCCTACCTCGTGGTGGCTACTGCCGTCCGGACCCCACGGAGGTGCTTTGCCTGTCGGTATCCTGAAGTAATGCCTTGGGCAATTTTTGCTTCATAGTGCCCTTGCAATTCGACATCGTCCCGTTTCCTGCAAGCTGCCGTGGCCAGTGATGGCCGGCCCAACCCGCCGGGCCCGGGTGCTGCGCCAGGGCTGCAGCTGCTGCTGCCGTGCGCCGTGCTGCTGCTTCTCCTTTCCTGCCCGCACTACTGCGACTATCTACCGTTACTATTACCGTCTTCGCCCGCCGCAACGCACCATGCACTGGCCCACTGCCTGCGGCTAAACCAGGTTGCTAGCCTTGACGTATTTTGCCCCTCGCACTGTCCACACTGCTGCAAACGCCCGCGCTCACTCAGCCCCAAGCAATAGCCGCCGCCGCCGCCTCAAGCCGCCCACGCCAGTCTCTCCTACTCTCTGCCAGAGGGGTGAAATGCGATTGAAGTTTCTACATGCGCTGGGCACAGCGATGTGAAGTATTCGCATCGTGCCTTCGCACGATGCGGGTTTTCGACGGTGATTTCAGCCCTCCGTCTCTGCCAGTCTCTTTTTTCTCTCTCTGCTACCTACGCCAACGGCGACCATTGAAGATGACGTGCCCTCAACATACTGGTACAGCGTATCGACAGCCAATTAGTTCTCAGCTGCTGACTCAAGTCCATTGCCAGAACCAATGCCGCTGCATGGCGCCTAGACCCTAACCATCGTAACCCACACGCCCCTTCCTCACCGCAGAGGTTGCACACGGGGCTCAGTACGACAGCATGCCCCCGCGCATGCCAGGTGCTATACAAGTTAGGAATACAAACACCAGACAGGGGCCAGTAACAGCCTTCGTGCGTTGAAGTGGAGAGGCCGTACCAGCGGTCGTCCGGTCCTGAGCCTGTGAGTACGCAGAACGACGGCAAGCACCAAAATGGCTGCCTGCTACGTGCTGATATCAGCGCCAGCCCTCATGTACTAATCAATATAAACACAGCGTATGCCTATCTATCCAGTTCCTGTCGGTTACTCTGCGCAACGAAGTGCATGGCCCAGGCTCCTGGCCCACCGCGACAGCAAAGTACGGTAGCTCTGCCCTCCGAAGTATTTTTGTGGATACAGCAAAATCTTAGCAACAGACACTAGGAACCAATGTATTCTCAAACATTTTAAAGTTGGCGCGCACTCCTGCTGTGCGGCATTTCCTGATTTGTGAACCGCCTCACCCTGACTAAGCTCCCTTCCACTCCGCCACCCCACAGGCGCCGTGCCCTCCCCTCGCATCACCAACCCCTATCCTGCGTTGCCAGCACTCGCCGCGGCCGCGGCCGCTGCAGCAGCTGCACCTTGATTGCCCTGGACGAGGCGTCGGAGGTCGGACCCACGGGTCGGCAGGGGGCAGAGGCGGAAGAGCACGGGAGACCCACGGGTCGGGGCCTGGGGTTGACACGTGTCCTGCGACACCGCCGGCGCGCAGGCCACGCCCACACGGCCGACCTCCTGCTGCTGCTAGGACCGGCCACCTAGCTGCAGCTCCTTTGCTGACCTTCGCCTCTCTGCAGCAGCATCACGCGCAGCAGCGGCCCCTCCCGCTCCACGTCACCGCCAAGATAGACTGTCCCACTCCTGGGCGAAAGCGCCCCGTCACGTTGGCCTGACCGTACACATGCTGCGGCTGCCGGCGGCGGAACAATGTGCTCCCCAACAGACTGCCTTGACGCGAGCGACCACGTCAGCCCCCCGGCAGGGCAGCTGCCGCACCCATCCTTCACTACCCACAGCAGCCGAGCGCCACGTTGTCCACCTCAACAGGATACGCACCCACGCCCTCTCACCTGCCCTCCCGCCACAGTTGCACACACGGGTCCCACGAGTTTACTCATACCCCAAAGTTGCCCACACCTTGCACTCCGCCATGTGCCCCTCCCGCCAGTGCGCCCGCTGGCAGTCCGCACCGCAGTACCGCACCGCCCGGCACCGTCCGCATCTCCTAAACGGCAGCTCCCCTTCACCCCGCCCCGCAAAGTTACTGCATTCCGGGCCGCTGCACGCTCGCAGCCGTGGCAGCGCGCCGGCAGGGCTAGGTGGCAGCTCAAGCGGCGGCAGTTGGCCTGCGCCGGGTGGGCTAGCAAGTGGCAGCAGCCGCGGTTGCTTTTTGCAGCCACAGCGCGCCGTCAGGATGTCCGAGGCCTTGGAGCCGTCAGGCAGCCTGGGCTCCAGGTCTAGGCGATCCCGCTCCGGACTGTCAAGCCAGCCCTGTGCTGCCTCCGCGTACTGCTGGAAGGCGCCGTCCACCTCCTGTGTCGCATCGTGGCCGCCGGCGCAGCATCGCACGCCCGGCCTGGGAACAACCTGCCCCTCCGCGATGCGCAGAAGGGCCAGGGCGGCCGCTCCGGCGTGCCGGTCAGCGTACGAGGGCAACTTGGGGTCCTGCAGTACGGCCTGCAGCGGCGCTGCCAGGCAGCCGGCATGCGGGTCCCGTGCCCCAGAAATGCTGTCGGTTGTCATGGTCACCGGTACGTTCGATGGTGGCGGCAGTGGTGGCGCGATCCAGGCACGCACCGTGCCGCTGAGCGTCCTGTGCGCGGACATGGACAGCAGCATGCGGCCGATCAGGGGACTCATACGCAGTCCCGTGTGCGTCGGTGGCAGGGCCACAGCCAGCGCACACGCGGCCTCCAGCAGCCGGTGCGGCTGGCACGCCAGCAGCTGCGCGGGGGGCAGCAGCAGTGGGGGCCGCCAGTACTGCGCTGTGCGCAGTAGCACTTGAATGCAGCTGTTTGCCGCGTCCTGCTGCGTCTTTGTCAGCTGCACCGCCTGCCCCTCCACCGCCGCCTCCGACATCTCCGCAGCCAGCCGCCACGCCAGGGCCGTCACCAGGTGGCTCGCAGCCCTGGCCGCCAGGGCCAGCGCCTCGTGCACCATACTGCCGCACCCAGCGTCCAGGCCCCATGCACCGCCGTCGTCAGCGCTGCCGTCCCCATCTGACTCTGTCGCCGCCTGCGCCGCGCTGTCCTGACGCGAGCCCAACTCCATCTCCATTGCCCACATGGTGTGCTGCAGAAGGCCGAGGGTGTCCGCCGCATCCGCCACTATCCCGCCCCGCACCACCAATCCCCGCCCTCGCCCTGGCCCTGGCCCTCGCCCTGGCCCCGCCCCTCGCCCTGGCCCTGGCCCTCGCCGCTTCCCTCCGCCCGCTGCCCACCCGCCGCCCCTTCCCGTCCCACCTCCAGCCCCGCAATCCCCTTTCGTACTGCTTCCAGCTCCGCACCCCCCTCCCCTACCCCCTCTAGCCCCACACCCGCTCTAGACGTCGCCTCCAGCTCCCGTGCCAGCATGGCAGCCCGCTTGGACAGCGTGAGCAGCACGCCCAGCTGCTCCGTGCTTTCCCCGCTGCCAACACCGCCGCCGTCAATGTTGCCTGTTTCCCCCGCGTGTGTGTGCTCCTGAGCCCCACAGGCTGCGGGTGCCAGCAGGGGCACCAGTCCAATCACTTGCAGCTTCGTCATGTAGTAGCTGACGGGCGCGAGGGCGGACGCCACGGTAATCGCGCCACTGTCGTACGCGGTGTACGACAGGCGCAGCATGCAATCCATGCTGGCGGCCAGGCGGCAGCCGTACAAGCGGCGGCGCGCGTCGTCCCTGACGGCCGGTGGCTGCGCCTGGATGCCTGGCGGGTTAGGGAACAGGGCTTTTACAGTTATTGCTACAGCGCCGTCCTCAAATTGGTGCGTGTGGATTGGAAAGTGGGCATCTTACGAGTCTGAAAGCTGCAGCGTTCCGCTCACACTCACACTCACACCCACACCCGCACTCATGCCCACACCTACCGTTCCTGTCCATGTAGGCGAGCATCGTTAACCTGTACAGCACGTTGCTGCAGACCTTGGCCTGTTGTGCAACAGCAACAGAAAGCAGCCGTTAGACTCTTACAGGTTACCTTCCGCAGGAAGAGTCGTGCTCCAGGGCTGCATTGATGCAGGGTCAGCGCAGGCGCAGTGCCCTTACATGCAGGGAATTCAGCATACATTCCTGTATGGATCAACGCACTGGTGCCCCATCGCACCGTAGCTACTGCTTTATCCCGCAACGTGGTAGCCCTTACGCCTTACGGCTTGTACGGGCAGTAACACCTGCCAAGTGTAACACATACCACACCATACACCACACCATATACCAGTGCCCCGACAGGGCCGCAGGCAACTCCGCCCATACCTGGCGCCGCTTTCACCATGGGATGCGCGTGCGTGCACTGGACATGCAAAGGTGCCATTACGGGCAGGCCTGCGGTGCCGCTGTGGTTTCTGTTTCTTCGTTACATGGTAGGATCCGGAACCCAGCATGTAAGGACCCATATGCGAGCCAGGGGCTCCATCTACCTAATGCTGGAGTCTTGTCCCCGAACTAGCTTACCTGCTGCGCTCGCTCTTTCAGGTCTGGACTGCCCCGGCGCGTCGCGATCTCCATGGCGTCTGAAACGTACTCCGTTGCCCACCCCGCCGCCTCCATCCAGAGTGGCAGGCAGGCGCGGACCGTGTCCTCGCGGAGCGTGGCAACCTGTGCAACCTTGGGAATGAGGCGCATCACCAGGGGCTGCGTGCAGGGGCCGGGGCAGGGCAACACGGCAGGGCAGGGTGTTGGCATGCGCACACACGCTAGCACGCTGCCAGCTCTTGCAGCGCTGGACGAAACGGCTCCAGGGCTGACCATGTTGCAACGGGACCAGGAGGGAGCGGGACGGTGCTTGCCACGTGGTTCTATCAGCAGCAGAACGCCGTACACCCGTAGGGCTCCGGCAGGGCTTGTACGTCCGTCCCGTGCCGCAATCACACGGTAACACCACCAAACCCACCATCACGCTGCTCCGCTCCCCACTCACCTGCAACTGCACTGGGGGCTCCGCAAGGCCCTCACCCGGGCTGCTGCGCAGCCGCTCCCGCATTGTGCATGCAAGGAACTCTGCGAGCTGCCGCACTACACTGGCCGTCTGGACTACCGCGTTGTCCAGGGTTTCGGGTGCGGCCGAGGGCGCGGGTGTGGCGCCTTCGGCCTCAAGGCCTGCTGCAGCCGCCTGGAACACACTGGGCAGGGCGTCCACAACCTCACGCACAAGATTGCGCTCGATCCAGGTGGCCAATAACTTGGGAGACGCGTCATCGCCTTCTGCGCCGAGGCTGAGCGCCGTGAGGGCCTGGCAGCCGTAGCTGAGGAAGGTGAAGGCGGACTTGCAGCTGACCTCGACCACCAAGGAGGCAGTTTGCCTTTGGGTGGAGAGAAGTTGGATCAGTCATGCGTGAGATTAAGCGCATCTTTGTATGGGGGCTTGTAGGTGCACCTGGTGCATCTAGCCGCGCGAGCAGTGGGGGGGTTTGTCATAGCACCGGAACAGTCATGCCCCGCCTTCGCTAGGGTATCCACACGACATACGGCATGTCATTGGAGGATGTTAACATTACTACAATGCCATAACTCACCTCCGGGGAAGCGGATTCGAGGTGCCTGCGACGACCATGGCGCTCTGCCGCATCTGCTGTAAGAGCTTGGGCACCATGTTGACCAGGTCGTCACCAAAAAACGCTTTGATCCAGGTGATGTCAGCACTTGGAGCAGAGCCTCTTGAGCGGGTCCAGACCTCTGACAGCGAGTTCATTCCTTGGTGGTGTGCCTTCAGCTTTCGTTTCAGTACGTCGTCTGAGCACGTTGCATGGGCCATGTTGCATTGTTCAATGATGTCGTTTGTGCAGATCAAGACGCGTTTAATAGCCTTACTGATTGCACTCAACTTCATTCTTAACGTCTTTATTTTCTTGAAGATAGAGGAAAAGGTGTGTCACACAAATGGGTATACAAGTCCGCAGTGACAGCAGTCTCTCGCACGTTAGTCTTTTGGGCGGATCTTGGTTGCGGAGCCAATCACCCATTGGGGGCCCGGGGGTAGGGACGCAAGGATAGGGACGCATGAGTGGGGAACGCCTGGAAGAGTGCCGCAAATCTGCTAAACACATAGAGCTGCATGGTAAGGAGACGCATGAGTGGGGGACGCCTGGGTGAGGGCAGGTGAGGGACGCCTGGATCAGGGACGCGTGGGTGAGGGAACGTCTGGGTCAGGGGACGTCCCCTGGTCTGGGTAGGCAATGGAGGAGCAAGGGTGGCGCGTGGCGGAGGGGACAGAGCAGGTGGTTCGGAGGGTGGGGCTCAGGGGGACAAGAGCGCAGCTGCTCAGTACAAGGGCAGGAAGCCTCACCAACACCGGGGAGGACACGCTTCCTGGCACGCTGCAGCACCGGCAAGCAGTTGGAATGTGATAGTGCATAATTGGCGTCCAGGCCTGTGCAGGCGCTTGTGCCGGTGACGGCTGGGGCAAGGTAGGGATGCAACGTCGCATTACATGTGGCCCTGACTTACAGGATCGGCGTTTCAAAAGTGATTCCCTACCGCAGCGGGGTCCCACCTGGGTCCCACAATGCATCACACACGTCCCGGCCACCGTACCTGGGTACGATATGGTTTGGTTCGGTGCTTGACAGGGGACGGCTTCCAGTCGGGCAAGTGTCAAAAAAGGTCGCCCGTCGAACCCACACACACACCACGCGTCCACAACACACCCTCACTACCCGAGAGCCTACCTTCGGCGTGGCAAGAAGGGTCTACACGATGCCCCGCGGAGGATGGGTGCTGGTCCAGGCTGGTCCTTGAGCCACGGACACAGGCGGGCGAGACCCTTGGGGCATATATTGTGGGACGCAAGGATCGGCGTAGCCGATACGACGCACATAAGTGTCTGAAAGGCTTCGCGCCCCTTCGGGCCCCTCTGGGCCCCTCCGGGGTAACTAAGAAGCCGACCATGCGCATCTCTGTCTGAAAGCCTAAGGGCTTTAGGTGTTGTCGTCGGCAAAGCCGAAAACAACGTGTTCGGCTTTGCCGATGAGGCGCTGGACAGTGTGTGCCTGTGTGGCAGCGTGGCGCTGGTCCTGTTGACATCCCTCAACCCCACCCCACTCAACCCCAACAGCATGAAGGGAACAGAGGGCAACGTTCAGTGGACGCAGTCCCCCTGGGTTCCCGGCCATCACTCGGGCTTACAAACAGTGCTATGTCGCTGCACAGCAGCGTGCAGCGACAAGGAAACATGTTACTTGAACAGGGCAGGAAGCCCAGCCCCATTCCCACTACATCCTCCACGCCACCACTTTACCCCCTCTCCCCCACCATGAGCCCCGACGCCCAGGTGCCGTCACACGCAGCTGTATCAACACATCCCCTGCCACCCAGCAACACGCCACACAATTTTGCAGTGACAAACCTAAGCCAGGCCCGCGGCCCAATCCGAAGCCCTAACTCTCAGCGAACAGCCCCCTCCTACAGAATTCGCACACCTTGAGGCGCTTTGCAGCATCACAAACCTTCCTGCTAGGAACAAGAACCTAGCATAACGCCACCAATTGCATGTTACGCCACAGCCTGTGGCCACCAGTCTACCAGACCAGCAACACGCTGCGCACAGCCCGTCAGCCCCGCCACGCCATTGTCGCCCGCCGTACTGTCCATTCCAACTTGCAATAATCCCGAGCATCCCCACTACGAGCTAAAGCCTCATGTTGGCCAGCTAGATTCCATCATCCCTTACTGTCCGCGCACAGCCGTGTCATGCGGATCTCGTCCGCCTTGATGTCACCTCTCACTTGCAACCATCCCGAGCACGCCAAGATGGTATTCGAACACTAAGCTTACACACCGCACCCGATCTCGCCTGCATGTCACTATAACAGGCTCCTTATGCCTGAATCCCGCACCGCATCTGCAACACACCGCACCCGATCTCAAACCTCATCCTGACCAGCTAAAACTCTCCTAACTCTCCGCGCACAGCCCCGTGACCCCAATCTCGCCCGCCTTGATGTCCTGCACCGCGCGCATCATGCCAAAGCCCGCCACCGACAGGCAGCCAATGGCCATGACCCCAGCCAGCGCCAGCACCACCACGCTGGGCCGCCCGCTGCGCCGCACCGCGCCGCTGACGGCGAAGGTGCCCACCAGCGAGGCCACCACGGAGGCACCCCCGAAGATGAGCGCGTACTGTGCGTTGAGCTTGCCCAGCAGGGCGAACTGCAGCAGCGCGCAGGAGGAGGAGAAGAGCACCATGGCGCCGCTGGTGGCGGCTGTGACCTGTGGGAAGGGAGGGGGGGCGAGGCAGGACAAGGGAGGGTGTGGGTTCGGGGGAAAGGTCGACAAAGGGTACGGGGAATGGCCAGGACCATGGCGCCGCTGGTGGCGGCGGTGACCTGCGTACGGTGGATCGAGGGGAGGGCAAGGGAGGTGGAGGTGGCACGGAGGTTTCACGGGGGTGTGGGTACGGCACTGGACATGGCAGGGGGAGGTACTTGTTCAAGGCGGCAACGGTGGTGCGCCTGCTGGTGGTGGTGAACTGCGGGCAGAGCGGAAGGCAAAGGGCATCTTTGTGGCCAAGGGCTTAACCTTCCAGACAAGCACATGACTAATGGCTGGACAAGGGAGGCCAAGGGTGTGGCAGGGTCAGGAACAGGTGCGAAGCTCAGGCAGCAGCTGTGACGGCGTGGGTTGCTTGCACAGGTATAGCAAGCGGTATGCCGGGGTCAGGTGTCCCCGCCATACACCCATCTGCGGTTGCGCGCCCAGGTGCAGCAGCCGCAGCAACAGGCCGTGCAGCCGCCACACGCGCAAGGACACACAAGCGCCCACCTGCGGTTGCGCCCCAAGGTGCAGCAGACGCAGCCCCCAACCCCTTAAAACACACACCGCTAAACCCACCTGCGGTTGCACGCCCAGGTGCAGCAGCAGCGGCCCCATCACCATGCCGCCGCCCAGCCCCAGCAGCCCGCCCGTCAGCCCCGCCACGAACGTCATGCCCAGCGTCGTCAGCGGCGCCGCCAGCACCAGCACCGCGCCGCCTGCACTGCCGCCGTCGCCACCGCTGCTGCCCATCGCCTGCACTGTCGCCGCCGCCGCCTCAGTCCCATTCTCCGTAGGCCCCCCTTCCACGTCGGTTGCACAGCCGTCACGGACCAACCCATTACCTTCAGGGCCGTTGGCAGAGCGGGACCGGTCCGCCGCCGGCCGCAACGTCCACGTCTCCCGGCGCCGCCGCCGGCCCGCCAGCACCACTGCCGCGCTACTGAGTGCCAGCATGGACACGATCTGTACGACAAACAGCGCCCACCAGCCCGGGCTGCACTTCTTGCTTTCCGTACGGAGGATCTGCAGTACGAGGTACAGCAGCCAGGCCATCAGCACGCCGCCCGCGAAGCGCAGTGGGATGCGGCCGACGCAGCCCCGCAGCCCGGCGTCACTCCTTCCGGCAGCAACCGCATCCGCCGGCTCCTTGTTGGATAAAGCTCCCACGTTCAACCCGTCAGCTTCGTCGCTGCTTCCCAATGGTTCCCCCAAGTCATCCATTGGGTTTTGCGACCCGCGGGTCGGTGGGCCCCCTGCCGGGGCATTACCGGCCGAAAAGGGTGTGGCAGCGGTCGCCCATGTCCCTTCCGTACTGTACGGCTGCTCGTCCGACGGTACAGCAGCGCCGCCGCCGGATACTCCCCTGGATTCGCCTCCCGGCTCCTCCTGGAGCGTCTCCAGCGGCGTAGGCGTACGGGGGTGCGTCTTGCTGCCGTACGACGCGTCCCGTTGGCCCTGCGTTGACCCCCATGTCGTACCGCCGTCGTACGCGCTCTCCGTGGCGGGATCCGGCGACGGGCGCGGGTGGAAGACGCCGGAGTCTCCCCGCAGCAGCGGGTGCTGCCCGGTTACAGCCGTTGGCTGGGGGAGCCCACTGACGTTGCCGTTACCGCTGCCAGCATAACCGCTGCTGCTGGAGTTGTCGTCGGTTAGCAGGGGCTGCTCCAGGTCGCCCCCGCTGCCGCCGCCGTCACCGCTAGAGGCGGCGGCGGGCTGGCCGCCAATTACTGCCGCCACAGCGGCTGAGGCAGCCCGCATGAACGACTCGCCGATTGACGGGGCGCGGGCGGCGGAGGCGAGTGTCGAGGGCTGCGAGGCGGCGGGCGGGCGGGGCGGCAGGCTGCCGATGCGGCCCGCGCCGGCGCCGGGGCCGAGGGCACCTGCCGCGCCGTGCGGCAGGGCGTTGCGGGGGAAGTGCCTGCGCCACTTTGACCTGCGGTGAGGAGTTGGGCGAGAGGGGAATCGCCTCAGGTACAACACTGAAAGAGTGCAACAGGGTGTACAAGGGCATAACGCCGTGTGGCCGTTTGTTGGACGCTCGGGTGTGGTTAGGGGAGGCGGTCAGCCACAGCATACAAGGCCTACAGAGTACAGACTGCCATGCAACCGCATGGCTTCGCTACTTCAGGTACTGTAGGCGGTCGATACTGGCACGCACTATTCACGCGGTTTAGCCATACATAAGGCTGACGAAGGCAAACATGCATGGGTGCACTACCAGCAACCTGGAGGCCCAACTGCGGCGTCAGCATGGGCGTTCGACGTACCACAACCTGAAACCCCCGACAGTCCCCCCTGCATCCGACGCACCTTCGCTGCAGCCAACTGTCCGCCTCCTCCTCGCCCTCTGGCACCGCCCCCAGTCTGGACGGGCCCATCGAGCCCCACCGCTCCAGCCCGGGCACCGATCGCCCATCCTCCCCGCTCCCCCGCCGCCACCCCCGCCGCCCCGCCGCCGGCGGGTTCAGCGGCGGCAGCAGCAGCATCGCGCCAAGCTGCGAGCCCGACGCCGATGCCAGCGCCCGCCGTACGGCAGCAGCCCTCCCCGGCGGGCCGCCCGCCATGCCGTGCTCCTCCCCGGCCGTGCCGTACATCTCCTCCGACGCAAGCTCGTCATCCTCGTAGTCAACGGTGCCAAGCTCGTTGAAGGCGATCCAGCCGGAGGACGATGACGAACGGCGGGACAGCGGTGCACGGTGCCGTGGCGTTGCACCGACCCGTGGGTCGAAAGCTCCAAAGCCGCCGCCGGCTGCATCTCCGCCGTTACCGACGGGCGACGAGCCGTCAGGGGAGCCCCCCATCGGGCCTCCGTCGCCGCCGTCGCCTGGCGCCGGCGCCGCCGGCGGAGGGAGGCCCTCCATGCAGTCCCACGACGCCTGGCCGACGCTGGCGGCACGGTGTATGGCCCCCGCCGCCGACGCCGCCGCTGATGGCCCGGCACTGACGGCGGCGGCGCCGCCGCCCTCCAGGCTGGCAAGGGAGTCGTCCTGCTCTGCGCGGAGGCCCCCGCCGTGGGGCAGCCGCCGCCGCGGACGCAAGCCGCCGCCGCTGCCGCTGCCGTCCAGGGACGGCGGGCGGACCCATTGGTATCTCTGCGCACCGCCACCGCCACCTACACCTATGGACGCCGCTTTCTCCCCTTCCTCGTTTCCCTCCTCCCCGTCATCACGGTGGTTGGAGCGGTTGCTGCGTTCGCCCGTGTCTCTTGCCGCCAGCTCCGCCTCTAGGGCCTCCTTGCGCTTGGTCTCCTGGCGCCACAGCGTGCGGCCCTGGAAGCAGCAAGAAGCAACTCTACATTTAGCACAGCGTTCGGCGGTGCCTGGACAGCGAGAAGTCCAGTTTGTGGCACGTGGCATAGCGGCTTTGGGATTGCGCAGCGCCGCAGCCAGTCAGTGTCAGAGAACGGTACATGTTATCACCCACCTTAATGACTGCCTGTGTGACCAGCAGGATCAGGAGCAGCAGCAGTAGCACGGTGAGCAGCCATGTGGGCAGCATTACGTTGAGCAGCACGCCTGGGGATGGGTTTGGGGTGGGGTGTGGCGGGTTACAGCAAAGCAGCAACGTGGCGGTGTGGGTGTCGGGTGCTGGTTTTCGTGGGGTGCACCGAACGCAAACATGAGGTTATGCGCCACCGATAATATCCTAACGAATGCTACGCAAGGACATCGATGCCGCACCACGAATCTGTTGATCACGAATAGTAGCAAGCAGCTACCAACGGTTCGCCTGCCGCGGCGCACCTAGTCCCACGCCCACTAGCAGCACGGGCGTGCGTGCAAAAGGGTTAGCATGCGGGCATCGTGGCAAGACTATTGCCCATGCACATGAAATCAACGCCTTCCGCACGCTGCAACGCACCTAGCCCCACGCCCACCAGCAGCACGGGCGTGAGCATGAGAAAGTAGTACACGGGTACCACTGCTAAAGTGTAGATCAAATCAACGCCCTTGCGCACGCTGCGACGCACCTAGCCCCACGCCCACTAGCAGCACGGGCGTGAGCATGAGGATGAGCGGGAAGTCGATCAGCGGCGCGCGGCGGTCGTGTGGGTGGCGGCGCGGCAGGTTGGCGGCCATGGAGGCCAGCGCGCCCGCCGTGATGCACGCCTGGGACAACGCTGTGCTGGGCTTGAGTTCTGTGGGTGGGCAAGGGCGGGGAAGGGTGGGAGTTGTGTGCGGTTGCGGCTGGGCCCGGGAGCAGCAGCAGGGGCTTGAAGTACGGAGCGGGGTACGGGTGCGGGGCCCGGGGCGCTGTACGCATGCCGCATCGAAGGCGCCTTGTTGCAGCATGCAGACCTGTTGTCTCCTGGTTTGGAGTTTCTGAATTATCCTTGGGGGGTGGGTCACATCCAACGCACATGTGCTGCTGCGGTACTTCAACGTTGGGGCACGTGGCACATGGCGGGCTCGGTGGACCGCAAGCCCCCGTGTTGGTCCTCTCGGTGCGCGGTAGTGCCGGGTGGGTCACACCCAACGCGCATGTGTAGCTTTCTTAAGGGGTCGCTGCCCATTCGTGACCGTTTGCTGGGAGGCGACCACGTGCTAGGACCGCAACGCTGCAGAGCAGCTGGTGCTTTGAGGGGTGCCTTCTTGAGGCGCACGCTTGGACTCACCAAAGCCGACCAATGCATTGAAGATGGGGATGTAAATGGCCCCTCCACCAACGCCTGCTGCATTTGCCACAGCCCCAATCTGCGAGGGTGAATCAGAGGGCATGCCGTTGCCGGAATGTGTGTTCACGCACGCGTGCGTTGCACCACACAGTGCCAGCATCCTTCACATAATAAGGGTTTCTGATTTATCTCCGCGCAATGCAGTTTGTAGTAAGTGCGTCTCCAAGAGCTTCCGGGCAAAAGTCCCGACCACGCTTCGCGAACGAGCGCGGCACACCCTGTGACACAAGCACATCTCACCGCTACACCTAGTATGAGTGCTAGGATTGTCCGCGCGTTAGCTTGGAAAGCGCTTGACTCATCCAGCTCGGCGCCCAATGCTTGGGGAGCGTCCATGTTGTCAAAGCCATACGTAAGGCAGGAGCATAGGTGCGAACGTCTACTTTGCCTTCAGAATGGCCGTCTTGTGGGCTGACGTCGATACGTTGGCGGTTGTGATCGGCACCGAATCAGGATGTGCAATACCCGGTATGGGTCAGCTGCGCGGCGCACGGGGAGGTGCTGACTTCACCGCCCTGTGGGCATGCGCCAGGAGAAGCCCATTCAAGCAAGTGAGGACATGTAGGCCTCGGAGGTTTCCATCGGGCTGCATAACCGGCCCTAGACGCGTCTCTTCCGCCATGCGCTGCTGACACGTGTCATCCGACCTTCACTGACTGGACGCCGGTAGTGTCAGGTTGCTGATGCGGAGCCATGAAGCGCTCGCAAGTTTTAGAGTAGCCGAAGGATGCCCGGCTGAAGCCTGCCCAAAAGGGGTGCACGTTTGCATGACGCTGTTCGGTCAGGTTCGGTTTACTGCAGCCAGTGCAACGATGGGTGCGAAGTCCCCGCAGAAAACACGCTGTTGGGACCAGAAGCTCTGTACGGTACGTGCAAAGTGGATAACGCATTGTGGGGCCCCACCAGCTGGGTTGGCCGCTTGGCCCTCTGCCCAGGCCGTGGAAGCGCACACATCAGCTTGGGGCGTGCCATCACCAGGCACGCTTTCCCGCTGCAGGAGCACCGTGCCGTAGAGCAAATCCCAAAAGTGGTGTTGCTTCTGAACCTGCTGATGGGTTTCAGGGTTCGCTTTCTTGGGTGCAAGGAGGTGGCATGGGTGCCATCCAGGCAGACATGGGATGGGCTGCATCGGCCCGAGTCGCACGACTGGTCTTTGGGCTTGCCGTCTTCATGTAGCTAATACCCTCCAGTTATAGAGCTTCGTGCCTTAACCTTGTTAGGTAGCGGACCCTCCGTGTTGGAGCTAACGGTTGTTGGTCCACCCTGACCGCGACCCACAGCCCAGACCCAGCACACTGGGCTGCACATCAAGCCTATACTTTGCAGCAACTTGCCGGATGCAGCTTGGTCCCATCGCGAAGACGGGAGAAGCATTTGAGCTACTATCAGAAGTTGGGCTTGCTGGTAGAGACCTTATTGCAAGCTTGGAGCTTGATAATATACAGTAAGGTCGAGGCCGTGCTCCAATAGCTACGCGGAGCGAGGAGTCAAGACAGTTCGTGCCAATTTCGTGCACTGGAGCTCTCTTCTGGTCGATGAAACGTCCCCGGACAGCGCCAGCAGCGCAATGTGGCACCAGCGCTGAAGGCTTCGTTCCAAAGCGACAGGTGGGGCTCTAAGGGCGCTTGGAGGGTGACACTGATGGTGCACTTTCTTGTCGTGCCCCTTTTTTGTGCTAAGCACGACCATCAAACGACTGCAAAACGATATGCACCTGTGCACATGAGGACAGAGCTGTCAGTGCGGTACGTGTTGAGAAACTTTTGGCGGGCATGAGCACTATACGGGTGCCCGCTTCACCCACAGCGCCATGCTTCTGGGGTTGCAATACTATAGTGCTGTTCAACGGTTTAAAGTGACGGGACTGGCGCTCTTTGTGTCCTGGGGCAAACAATTTGAGAATGGCCCGCGCAACCCTGCAGCCCAGTGACGTCATGTGTACTTTGCACCCGTGTAGGCACAAGACGACATACAAGTAGCTGCCCAAAAGCAACAGCTCATACAGGCGAATGGGCGCCAGAATGTAGAGAGTGACGCAAGGGGAGGCACACCGGCGCCAACGGCCTCTGCGTCGGCACCAGCTGTGCTTGCTCGCCCCCGCACCACAGTTCCATCGTGGCTGGGGGCCACTGCTAGTAGCCGCGCATCTCCTGCATTGGGGCAATCCCACCACGGTTTAGACGACATGGACGCAGACGACCAGGAGATGAAGGAACAGCAGCCGGAGCAGCTTCAGCCCTCGGGCGCCATGGCGCTCCCGGCCCTGCACCGGGAGCTGCTGCCCCTCCGGCCACACCACAGCAACTTTGACCCAGGCAGCTGCGGACGCAGCAACAGCCCCGGGGCCAGCAAACAGACTACCCCCCACGCGGCGGGACACAGCCCGCACCACAACGCCGCGCACCACCACCACGACCCACTGGAGGAGCAGGTCTTCTCCCCCAGCTTCCACCTGCCCACATCCTCTCCGCACGAGGGGCACGGGACGCCCAACGGCTCCCGAGGAGGCTCCGCGCCCAGCACCCCGCTCAGCGAACAGCAGCACCACCCTGCCCACAAGGCACCGCCCACGCCCTCCTGCCTAGGCCCCCACCACCACCGCGCCTCAGTCACCTCGGTTGCATTCACCACCGGATCCATCGCCGCTGAACCGGCTGGGCCCATGCTCGAGGGCGCTGACCTCCAGCCGTCCGGCATGCAGGCCCCACCCGCAGAGCCACCCAAGGCGCCGCAGGAACCCACAGCTTCCCAGCAGCGCATGCAGGCCCGCTCGGCGCAGCGGCTGCAGCAGCAGTCGGAGGGCACGCCGGTGCTGGTGGCTGTGGGCGGGGGCCTGCTGGCGGTGCCGCTGCGGACCGGGCATCATGCCGGCGACCAGCACGTGCGCGCCATTGACCTGAACGTGGTAGACGGCATTGACGTGGATTCGGAGGAGGACGAGGACGAAACAGAGGCGGGGGGCGCGGCCGGGACGCAAGGTGGGACGGAGGAGGGGTCAGACGGCATGCAGGCGCAGCATCAGCAGCACCAGCTGCCGCCCAGCGCGAGCGCACATCACCGGTCGCCGGCGGCGCGGCGTGCGGCGTCCGGCGGGTATGTGGGTCAGCAGCAGCAGCACGCGGGTGTGAAGCAGGCGGCGGTGGTGGTGCAGGAGGCGGGGTCGCGGGGCCCGACTGGCAGCACTGGAAGCGGGGACATCGCCGCGGTGGGGGAGGAGCTCAGCAGCAGCGACTTTGGCGACGAGTACGAGTACGGCCACGACGAGAACTCCCCTGCCGCGATGCACTCCATGTGGGTCGCGCGTCAGGCGGCCGTAACCGCCGCACCGGTCCCAACCGCCAACGGCACCCACGCGCACGACACGGTGCTGGTCGCCTCCGCGCCACGTGCGCTCGCGGCCGCGGTCGCGGCCGCCGGGTACGCTAGCGCCGGGGGCGCTGCCGCTGCTGCCTCCGCACTCCCGCCGCTGCCCGACGAGGCCGCCATCGCGGCGGCTATCGCGCCCGAGGCGGACGAGGAGGAGGAGGAGGAGTCCGAGTTCCTAGAGTTTGACCCGCTGCTGTTTATCAAGCAGCTGCCGCCACTGGAGGCGTGCGTGCCGCCGCACCGGTCGGCGCTGCTGCCGCGCCAGACGCGCACGTGCGGGTGCCGCAAGACGCTGGTCCTGGACCTGGACGAAACGCTGGTGCACAGCAGTCTGGAGGTGGTGGCGCGAAGCGACTTCTCCTTCCCCGTCACCTTCAATGGCACCGACCACATGGTGTTCGTGCGGCAGCGGCCGCACCTGCACGACTTCATGGTGCGCGGGGGCCTGTGCGGGCTTAGCAGAACCAACCGTTACTTTTAACTCGTTACCTTGAATATAAGGATCAAATACTGCTCCGGGCTAAGCGTTTGCCGAGGGTGTGCCGGGATGGCGGGCCATGTAGGTCACGAGGTATGGGCGTCAGCTGCCCTTGCAAGGCGTCAGAGTAGGGGCAGGGGTGCGCCATGGTTGTGCGCATCCCGGTTCCAGCTGTTCGCCGCAACCGCTGCAGCAACCACCCGTTGCGCCCTTTCCGTGACGTGCAACGCGCGTTCTTGCATGCACTAGCTACGCTCGCCTCCGCGTCAACTGCACTTTTGGCCCTTGCTTTGTACGTCCCTGTCCCTGCACACCACCTCCCGGCGCACATGCTACGCTGCACCCACTGCCAGAACGTGCCGTGCTGCCTCGCCCACCCCCTTCCCGCCGATATAGTTACTTTGCCGCTTTGCGGTTACCCCCTTCCCGCAGCGGCGCGTGGCCGCCCTGTTCGAGGTGGTGGTGTTCACGGCCAGCCAGAAGATCTACGCGGAGCGGCTGCTGGACATCCTGGACCCGGGGCACGAGCTGGTGCGGCACAGGATATACAGGGACAGCTGCGTGGTGGTGGACGGAAACTACCTCAAGGTGGGCGGCTTCGTAGGGTGCACGCGGGGAAACTGGTGTGCTGTGTGTTGTTGCTTCGGGCAATTACCTCTAGGTGGGCATGGGAGTGGTACGGGAGGGGTACGTCTAAAACACGAGGAATCCGTGTAAGGCGTAAGAGGAGCACAAAAACGCTGGTAACTGCGCGAGAAGAGGAAGTGGCCTCCGGGAAGGGAAAGGGCACAGGGCTACCAGCGAGTCGTGGGGAGGGGGTCGGGATCGTGCATATTGATCCTGGTGGTGGGCCGCAGCTGCGTGAAGGAGGGCCGCAGTGGCCTCCGGAGCGGGGGTGGGGAACACCGTGCTTGGGGGTGAGCCATGGTGAGGGGGCCGGGGTAATGCACGAGGGTCCTGCTTGCGATGCGGCTGGGCGGTGCGCAACTTAGTACCTCTGCGCCACCGCACACACGTGACTTACTGTCTACTTTTCCCGCCCGGCCCCCCGCAGGACCTGTCTGTGCTGGGCCGCGACCTGGCGCACACCGTCATCGTGGACAACTCGCCGCAGGCGTTTGGCTTCCAGGTGCGGGCGAAAGCGAGCAGCAGCAGCAGCATCGAGTTCGCAGGGCTCAGGCTGCGGAACAGAGTCCCCAGCATTGAGTTGTGCACCGGCGCCACGGCAGTTTGTAGGTGGCGTGCAGCCCCTGCGCAGCCAGTCAGCCTACGCCCATCGGCACTGCACCACGCCGCATGGAAGGAGCGCTCCTAGACCGTGCCTTTTACCGCTGGCTAACTGCCTCGCTTCTTTTCGTTGCCCCACCGTCCCCCGTCCACTCCCTCCCCCCTCGCCCTCCCCCACTCACCCATGCAGGTTGACAACGGCATCCCCATCGAGTCGTGGTACGACGACGACAGTGACACGGAGCTGCTCAAGCTGCTGCCCTTCCTGGAGTCCCTGGCGGACGCGGAGGACGTGCGACCGCGCATCCGGCAGCAGTTCAGGCTGCGGGAGCTCATCGACAGGGCGTAGCGGGGGCCCACCAGCGTACAGCTTGGGTGTCCGGTCCGAGCTGCGTCAAGGCGGGAGGACAGGGGCCGTGAGCCGAGGCTGCGGGGACCCACTGGCGGCGGGCTGGTACTGCTGCGGTGAGACACGTAAGGTGGTGGGGAGGACAGGTCGTGGTGTTTGGAGCCCAGCCCTGCCATCGTGGGTGGGGGCTATAGGTAGGACAACGCGAGGCATTCAGCGCGCTTGGAGACGGGGTTTTTGCCTGGAGGGGAGGTGTGCCTGGGGAGGCGAGGGCCGGGTGTGAGGTGGGATTGTGACGGCGGAGTTGGGGGAGTGAGGTGGAGGGAAGGTGCAAGATGTATGGGGGTGGGGTCGGGCGGAACAGTCGTAGCAGGAGGGTGTCGTCGGGTGGTGGAGGCGAAAGGCGGAGGGAGGGGCGGCGGGCTGCGTGTAAAGTGCGCGTGTGCTGGGGGGCAAGGGGCAATGTCGGCCAGGAAAGACTGGGAGGGGCTGCCCATAGTGAGGAGAGGTCATGTGTAGATAACGACAGGACGGTTGGGTGGAGGGGTTGCATGTAGGTTTCAGTACCCGTGATGGAGACACGGAATTGCGCTCATCATGATTTGCGTTGGCAGGACAGTCGAGACAAAAATCAGGTTGGCAGTGCATTGCAGTAAGCGCATGCTTTGGGTTTTTCTATGCATACCGTAGACTGAGGAGGTGCCTGGGCGTGGGACGATGGGCTTGGACCGTTGGGAGCGGGCCTTGGGGGCCAAGACCGCATGCATTGAAACTGTAGGAAGCCATACGCCTGCGGTATGGGCCGATGCGGGCTCCGCAGGATGAGGGGCGCAGGAACGGCTGCAAGGGGCTGCGTGGGCAGTAGCACAGTTCAAGGGGGTAAGCAAGGGCCTTACCTGGCTTCTATCAGGGTGTAAGTTGGCGGCGTTGGACACGGGGGAGCGTAGCAAGATGAGGTTATGTAAGCAGATACGCTTGTAGAGATAGCGTGTTTGTGGGCGCTTACTGGGTGTCCGTGTGTGCGGCCGGGTGGCACATGCGTCACGTTGCAGGACAGCATTCCGGTAATGTTGGGGCGGCCGGGCCTGCAGCACTGCTCCTCCTTTGGTGACTAACAGGACAACATATGCATGGTTACGGTAGTTTTATGCGTCGTGTACTGGTGTTGGGCATCGTTGCAACGCTCCGAATCCTTACTGCTGCTGGGCGCCTGGGCGTGTCTTGTGTTGCGCCGGCTGCACAGCCTAGCACGGACCTGCCCGGGACTTGCAGCGCCCTGTTGTGCAAAGGCTGTGCAGCGTTGCCAGTAGGCAATGGTGCCATTTGGCTTTTGGCTTACTTTGCACCCAGTTGCTTGACAAAGGTGTTATCTTCATTCCCAGGACTGATGCATCGGTAGGGTCAATAAGACTGGACTTGTTAGGGCCTCTCAATTGCCCTGCATGCTGGCAACGCATGCTGTCGTTGTAAGGCGCACACACGCCGAAATGTTGCCATCTCCCTGCTTCCCAGCCGTCACACATAATTGGGATGGTCGGCCTGTAAATTCAGTACCAGTCGAAGCAGGTCTTACCATGCGAACCCAGGCACCCTTCAACACACTGCTGGTACGTCATGTGTTGATTTCGTCAAGACCCGTTGAGCCTTGTTGAATCCCTCATGCATTGACATAGAGTCAGTCAGTGTTACACAGCGAGGGTTCTTCCCTACGCAAGTGCAACGACCCATGTACGAGCCGGAGGCTCAAGGGCCGACAAACTCATTTCCAAGGATTTGGCTTCGTCTCGACCAGATCTTCGATAATAACTCAGCTAGCTTTGCCTGATTACCTTGCATCATAACATCACGCATTGTGGCACCTTCACAGATCTCAGCAGCAACCCGCAAGTCGGCGGAAGCAGGGCACTCGAGCAGGACATGTTGCTCGTCCTCAACCACCCCCGTTCCACACACTCTGCAGACTCGCTGCCCCCCCTGGGCACAGACGCGCACAGCCTGTTTGCTGCCAGAGGCCAGCAGCAGAGCCTAAAACGCATCAACTGCTTATGCTGCGCGGTGGAAATGCCAATGCATTGACATACGATCAAGGGGGAATAACGTGCCCAGTGCATGGCCGGGGCCAAACTGGAGCGAAATCATCATAATTGTACCGTACGTTTGCATGCGGTCGGGGGCCTGCTGCCAACCGGTGCGTGGGAGCACCCCTGCAGCCCTGCTGCCCTGTGCTACCAAAGGCAGTAGACGCAAACATACAACATGCTTCATGCTTAAAATCAAGCGGCCCAATCCCGAAATTCACTCCGAACATCAATGTAAGTTGTGCAGTACATGTGTGCCAACCCAGGGCCCGCGCAGGCCAGGGCGGCTTGGCATGCCCGTACAGGCTGTGCAGAAACCGGTAACCAACGCAAGCCACCACCACACGGAAGTTGACAGCTTGACATCGGTGTCATGAATTGCGGCGTTCTCAACACACGCAATGCTGCACGTGCGCAGCTGCTTGCTTGCTGAAGCGCGGCATGGCTGCACGTGGTGCTACAACGCGTTGCTTGGCATCGCGCGCCGTGTGGGCAGCTGAGCGCGTTGTCGTAAACATCGCACAAGTTAACAGCCCACCGACCGTGACAGTCATGTTACCGTACGGTACAAGACATCCATGGTGCAGGAGTTCCCCTCCCGTCGGTTCGGACCCACACCGCAGCGGCACACGCTCACAGGCGCTCCCTTGGCGCCTTGGGCTCCCCACGTCACATATCACGTCACGCCACGCCACGCCACGGAATGACGAGCAGGTCCGAAATACAGAGCTTCGACATGAAGGCAGTAGCCCAACATACAGACAGGTCCCCGAGCGCAAATCGTCATCACACCGCCGCCGCAGTCGCTAACTGCACGTGCCATCCCGGCCCAGTTCTCCCACCTTTTGCCCTGATACATGCGTTGAACCTCCCCCACTGCATCCTGCTATTCACAACCATGGATTGGGCGGTGGAACAGTAAGGATCCTATTCCCCCAACTCCTGTAGCGCCAGGGGAAGGGAATTCCCCCGTCGTTTGCCTCATTTCACACCGCCGCCGCCCTGGCCAGCTGCGCGACAATGGCGGCCTTGACCTGGTCAAACTCCTCCCGCGAGATGAGCTCCCTGTCAACGCTGTTGGCCGCATCCACCAGCCGCGTCAGCATCACGTCATGTTCCGAGACCAGCACACCCAGCCGCACACGTGCCGCCTCCTCCACGCTCAGCGCGCCGCGCTCCACCAGCCCCGCCAGCGTCCCCAGGCGTGATTCGATGACACCTAGTGCGGCGGAGCTGCCGGTGCTGCCGGCGCCGATGGCTGGTGGTGGTGCTGCTGCCGGCTGCGGCTCGGCGGCCCGGCTCATGGCCTCCTGTGCTGCCGGCGGCGCGGCGGCGGCTGTCTTGTGCAGCCGTACGGCTAGCTGGATGGCGTCACGTGCCTGCGTGTGTACGGCACGTGTGGGGGTCCCGGATTAGGCCAGCGTGAAGGGGGCGCCAGCCGCCAGGCCATGCCCTGGGTGCTCAAGGTGTGTGAGGGTTGAGGGTTGAGGGGCGATGTTGGGGTGGAGGGCAGGCCAGCTTGGGAGGTGGGGGTTGACGAGATAGGCTCCAGGAGGCTTCACCTGGGTGCAGCCTGCTGCCCAACCCAGACGCAACACACTCATGCCAAAGTCCCGCCTGGCACCAGGCACCCGCTCGCCCGCCACAGCGCGCCACAGCGGATGGCCCATGCCGGAGTAGCTGCTCCTGCGTCCCCGCCCGCCCGCCGACGCACAGCCACCACGGCACCAGCCCTCATGCCTTCCTCGTGCATGTCGTGGCACCCACAACGACAGCAGTGCATCGCGCGGTACCCACGACACCAGCAGTTTACCCCTCCTAACACAAAGCCGTGACGTTTTGGCGCAAGAACAGCAGTGCTTACGTCCTGCCGACGCACCCACGATAAACCTTTTCACGGTTTCCTCTGCGTTTCATGCGTACCCAGTCACCCACCAGCGCGGGTTCCGCCAGCCACACCGCCACGATCTCAGAGGCGCCGCCGCCCTGCGCCGCTGTCTCCACGTTGACCTGCGCGCAACGAAAGAAGTAACTGCTTTCACGAAGGTCTTCACCATATATTTTTATTGTTTTACTTTTAATCTACCGTCTCCAAGTTGACCCGCACGTACACGGTACAGAGAGATAAGAATCATCACCTGCATTAACTGTACGCTGTGGCCGCACTCCCGCCGTGTGCACGGGCTAAGAGTCCCAAGACCGGGTCCTCACTGCGGCCCGATCGCCTTTGGCCGCAAGGCCGTACGGACGCCAACGCACGCCCTTCACGGCACCAACACGCCACTACACGCCATGCCACGGCACCAGGGCACGGCAGCATCAGCTGCGGCAGCTGGCTACGGCCAGGTTGTCGAGAACTAGGAATGCAAAGGTGTAGCGACGCGCATGGCAACAGGTGTCAGTTGCTGCTGCAGCCTGCAGGACAGTGGTTGACCCTGCACCACCCACGGCGAGGCATCCAGCCTCGAGGACCAGAAGTTTCGGCGGGGCCAGGGCAGGGCGTACTGCCGTTCCGGATGTCGCCATTAGAAATACGCAATTTCCCCCTTCATCGCTTCGTACAGACGTGCTGAACGCACCTGCTTGAGGTTGAAGCACGTAAGGCACCAGTGCTCCACCAGTTGAACGTCTTGCACCTTGTCCAGCCCGACCGTCTTGGCGTTGTCGGCGATGTGGCAGCAGCAGTCGTTGTTGGCCGATCGCATGTGGATCGAGTCCTTGTGAAGCTACAAGCGCAGGGAGCCGAGCGTGTGAATTGGCCCTTCGGGGGGAAGATCTTTGCGGTGGACAGGGGGGCAGGCGCGGTGAGTCTGAGCAGTTCGCTGGGAAGATGCGCAGCCGAGCCAACAGGGGCCCCAAGCGACTGTCGTAATTTGCCCGTGTGAAACTTGCCTCAAGACCGAAAGACTTTGCAAGCGACGAGCCGCATAGTGTTTGTATTGGCTGCATAATAACGGGACAGACTATGCAGCCCGCCAGCATCTGCACCAGGCCGTTGAAGCATAGATACGACCCAAAGCTCTCGTGCTGCTCAAACAATATGGGCTTGTCAAGTGCAGAAAGCTCTTGCTTGTCTAAGAAGTTTTGCAGGTCCGGCTCGGGTCGAAGTTTGCCCCATTCCGGCCCGCTACCTCTGCGACCCTGTGCCCCGTACATGGCACACGGCAAATCCTTCGAAAGTAAATTGAACAAGTGAATCGGTGATGCACGCACAGGGGCCCATGTGCATCATATTCTCAACGTACGGTAGCCGCCGTTTGACAGGTAGTCTGTCTCGCAGGGGAGACCTGCTGTCTGGTGTCTGTCTCTAGACAGCGAAGGAGAAAGAACAGCGAGACGGCCAAGGAGAGATGCCTGAGAGCTCACAGCCTCCGGGGGTTGTATGTTGCCGCTTGAACAATCCCTACACGTATAATAATCCTTTTGGGTCCCTTCCTGTGGCCCCGGATCAGCCGGATGGCTCGGCCCTCCCATACACTGAGCTGCCATCACACCCTCAGTCAGAGTTCCGTGGCTCTGCGCCGCTGACTTGCCGCGACAGCAACAGGCACAGACCCCGTACGCCGTCCTGACATCAAGGCAGTTACAAGGTGACCAGAAGCAGGTCCGAAATCGAGCAACACTCCACATGCACTGCCCACCAACTGCATGCAGCCCAGCACCCGAGCCGGCCCTGGATCCTAACCCATGCACAACACGCCGTCCACGACCCTCAACGAAACTCCACCTACCCCGCTAACATCCGCAGCAACCCACCAAGCTCCTTCCCACCTGCACCTCCTTATCCCGCTGCAGCCCCCGCCATCCCCCACCCCATCTCCCACCGTCCGTACCATAAAGCCTTCCCCTCCCGCCCTACCTCCCGCCTCCCCCTCCCGCCCTCCCCCTGCTGCCACTTCCCCCTGACAGCATCCCATGCGGTCCAAGTGCCATGGAGTGCCCTCCTGCAGCGTACTGCCCCTGCCCCCGCGCCCCGCGCTCCCCCTGCCCCTGCCCCCGCACCGCCACGGTGCCCCCCTGCTGCCCCCCCGCCGCCCCCAACACGTCCAGGTCCACCCCCGACATGGCGCCCAGCAGCTCGCCGTCCTCGTCACCTGCTCAGTGGTGAATACACATGGGGCACACACACGCAGTTAACACACACACACGTGCAGGTGAGGTTTGGTTACAGGCACACTTACATGCCAAGTGGTTACAGGTACAGTTACATGCCCAGTAGGGCGCGTCCGGAGAGCCACGGGGGCCATCATTGGTACACATGTGGTGGTGTCAATGGGAGTGCGTGTAGGCTCCGAGCCCGACGTGGCGACCAGTAAGTCAACATTATGGGTACCGGCAGTAAAGAGGAGCATGTTTACTGCACCTTGGAAACGACCCGCTCCTCATAGGCCCTCGCCGCCTGTGCCCTCCCACCCAACCCGCGCTGTAACAGCAACGTGACCACCCAAATTCACAGACAGCGTCGCCCCGTGGTACCCCTGGTACTCAGCCCCTGCCCCGCACGCCCTGGGTCGCACGACGCACTTCTCAGGTCCTGCCGCGCAACACTCCCCCAAACGCACTCCCAACGCCCGAGCAGCTGCACGGCTGCTACGCCACCCACCCTCGGGTATGTTGTTGCCTGGGTGCGCCAGCAGGCCATGTGTATTAGCGGAGCCGTAGCTCAGCGCCGCGGGGCTGTAGCCGCCGGGGCCCTCGGACTCCGTCGCTGCGTCGTCCGTGTCCATGTCTAGGCCGTGTGGGTTAAGGGTGGACTGGCCCAGCCGCATGGACCTGAGGTGTGGGTTATCGGGTGGTGCATGTGAATTAGCAGCATGTGGGTAGTGGGTTGCGGCGCCGTCCGTGTCCATGTTCATGTCCAGGCCGTGTGGGTTAAGGGTGGACTGGCCCAGCCGCATGGACCTGGAGTGTGGGTTATAGGGTGGTGCATGTGTACTAGCAGCATGTGTGT
This sequence comes from Chlamydomonas sp. KOR1, assembly GCA_036984285.1. Taxonomy (NCBI): domain Eukaryota; kingdom Viridiplantae; phylum Chlorophyta; class Chlorophyceae; order Chlamydomonadales; family Chlamydomonadaceae; genus Chlamydomonas; species Chlamydomonas sp. KOR1. Next base: position 163,367 of record BQMZ01000371.1, read on the forward strand.
AGTGGGTTGCTGCGCCGTCCGTGTTCATGTCTAGGCCGTGTGGGTTAAGGGTGGACTGGCCCAGCCGCATGGACCTGGGGTGTGGGTTATGGGGTTAGGTGGTCGGAAGACACACGGAGTCTGCAAGTTGACGATGTCGATGGACGGGGTAGTTAACAATGACCTAGCCCCAACCTGTTGCCACAGTGGGTTATGGGGTGGTGCATTGAATTAGCAGTGGGTGAGAGGGTCGCTGTGCCGTCATAGACGCGCATTTGCGTGAAGGGGGAACCGGCCCAGCGGCACACACCTGGGCGGCGGAGGAGTTGGGGTGCTGTATGCGCATTAGCAACGTGCATGTACGGCACCGTGCCGTCCGTGCCAATTCTAACTGCATGGTTGCTCTCAGTGCCGGTACCTGCCCAGGTGAGGCTGCCCTCACCGTGGGGGGCACAGGAAAGGCATGCGGGCAGCAAAGGCGGTGTGTGGACCTGTGGGTGCTGGGTTACATTGGCTTGACGGTGACCAGCTAGCGCTGCCGCTTCGAGGTGGGCAAATATGCCGACTTGAGCACAGGGAACACCAGGCTGCTCGGGAAGCTGTGACAGTGGCTGTGGAAGACGCTGCCGTGGGGAAGGTGAATGTGCAGGTGTCCCTAGTCTTCACCTTTTGAGGTGATTGCGGCCGAAGCTGTGGCCTGGACCTCCCAGGATGTGAACGCTAGGACACGTCCGCATTCACCTTCCCCACGGCAGCGTCTTCCACAGCCACCCGTAGCAGCTTCCCGAGCAGCCTGGTGTTCTCCGCGCTCAAGTCGGCATGTTTGCCCACCTCGAAGCGGCAGTGCTAGCTGGTCACCGTCAAGCCAATGTAACCCAGCACCCACCGCCCCTCCCCCTGACCATACTACCGCTTGGTACACACCCACCCACCCACCCACCAAGCCACACCAAGCCATCGTATACTCGCTGTCGGAGCTGTGCAACATGTGTACTAGCATTGCGGGGATGAGCAACCCGCCCTGCCCTCCCCCTTAATACACATCCAGACCCACCTGGCCATGGTGTACTCGCTGTCGGAGCTGTGTCTCCCCGCCTCCCGCCGCGGGGCCCGCACCGCCCCCGCATGACGCTGCTGGTGGTGGGCGCCGCCGGGCGCGCCGCCAGCCCCGGCAGCGGCGGCGGCGGCAGGCGCCGCAGCGGCTGGCGGCCGCGCCAGCGCGCCGGCGATTGCGTTGCCTGGCGGCAGGACGTGTGCGGGCAGCGGGTTGGGGCCGGAGGCCTTGCGCTGCAGGAGAGGCTCCGTAAGGCCCCCTGTGGGGGGGAGGGGGGGGCGGGAAAGGGTGCGAGGCTTGTAACTAGTCAGTAACTGTTCTGGGCAGGGCTGTGCACCTGTGCTCCAGGAAAGACGACGCAGGCTCAGTGCCGCAGTGCGCTCCGGGGTCCGCAGGTCCTTTGCCTGCCCGTACTCAACCACTGTAACCTTCCCAACATGCAATGTTTATGTGACTGACACGGGGAGCAGGGGGGCGCGCAATGCCCCGTGAAGCGCTCCCCGTCCGACACCACCCACCCCCACGCTGCCGCTGAATGTCGCGCCCTTTTCTGCTTTGCGATTCCGCGCTTACACCGGCCCACCCCAAGTCACACCCCGCCCACCTGTCTCCTCGTCCCCCTTGCCCCCTCCTCCCCTCATCTCTTCCTCGGAGCCGCTGCCGCTGTCGTAGCCGCTCTCCGACCCCTCCCCGGACCCCTCCTCCTCCTCCTCCTCGGGCTCCTCCTCGGGCTTCGGCAGGCAGATGCGGATGAGCTCGTTGTACAGCGAGGTGCCTGCGCGGCAGTGTGTTGGTGCAGGTGCGTTAATACACGCGCGGCAGTACGGGCACGGTGTCGGGTGGGTGGCGTAGACAGTAGAGGATGGGCGCGATGTACAGCGAGGTGCCTGCGCGGCAGTGTGGCAGTGCAGGTGCGTTAATACACGCGCGGCAGTACGGGCACGGTGTCGGGTGGGTGGCGTAGACAGTAGAGGATGGGCGCGATGTACAGCGAGGTGCCTGCGCGGCAGTGTGTTAGTGCAGGTGCGTTAATACACGCGCGGCAGTACGGGCACGGTGTCGGGTGGGTGGCGTAGACAGTAGAGGATGGGCGCGATGTACAGCGAGGTGCCTGCGCGGCAGTGTGTTAGTGCAGGTGCGTTAATACACGCGCGGCAGTACGGGCACGGTGTCGGGTGGGTGGCGTAGACAGTAGAGGATGGGCGCGATGTACAGCGAGGTGCCTGCGCGGCAGTGTGTTAGTGCAGGTGCGTTAATACACGCGCGGCAGTACGGGCACGGTGTCGGGTGGGTGGCGTAGACAGTAGAGGATGGGCGCGATGTACAGCGAGGTGCCTGCGCGGCCGTGTGTTAGTGCAGGTGCGTTAATACACGCGCGGCAGTACGGGCACGGTGTCGGGTGGGTGGCGTAGACAGTAGAGGATGGGCGCGATGTACAGCGAGGTGCCTGCGCGGCAGTGTGTTAGTGCAGGTGCGTTAATACACGCGCGGCAGTACGGGCACGGTGTCGGGTGGGTGGCGTAGACAGTAGAGGATGGGCGCGATGTACAGCGAGGTGCCTGCGCGGGCGTGTGTTAGTGCAGGTGCGTTAATACACGCGCGGCAGTACGGGCACGGTGTCGGGTGGGTGGCGTAGACAGTAGAGGATGGGCGCGATGTACAGCGAGGTGCCTGCGCGGCAGTGTGTTAGTGCAGGTGCGTTAATACACGCGCGGCAGTACGGGCACGGTGTCGGGTGGGTGGCGTAGACAGTAGAGGATGGGCGCGATGTACAGCGACGTGCCTGCGCGGGCGTGTGTTGGCGCAAGTGCGTTAATACACATGCCGCAGTGCGCGAACGTTGATGGATGGGTGCAGGATGTGCTCGTTGTGCCGCGAGGTGCCTGCGCGGACCTCTCACCGCTAACACACACGCCCGCCGCCGGCAGCACCCACCTGCGAACAGCACCGCGAATCCTACCACCTGCAGCGGCAGGAACCGCTCCCATCCCAGCGCCATGGCCACCAGCCAGATGAACAGCGTGCGCGTGGCGTCGATGGTGGCGCGCGCAGCGCCGCTCAGGGCCTGCGTGCAGAGCAGCAGGTGTGCAGAAGCAGAGCGTGCGAATGGGATGCGAAGTCTTAGGCGCCGCGCCGCTCAGGGCCTGCGGGCACGGGCACATGCCTGCACGGATTTCGTGTAATGGACCCAGACCATGCATGCGTCACGGCTTCCCGTCCAGTTAGGCCGCAGTGCATGCATCCAAGGGCACACAGGAGGTGGGCATGTGCAGCAGCAGCATGTGGGTGGCGGGGATGGTGGCGCGCGCAGCGCCTCTGCGTGCAGAGCAGCAGGTGTGCAGCAGCAGCGGGCGCCCGTTTGCCCACCTCTGCGCCATACACCACGCAGCCTATGAACACAACGCACCTTGGTGACGGAGATGCCGAAGAAGTTGCCCCATCCTGCGAGTTGCCCCATCCTGCGCTAACCCACGCATATTAACGCACCTTGGTGACGGAGATGCCGAAGAAATTGAAAAAGGCGATGGACACCACCGACACCAGCACCGCCCCAGCCAGGGCACCGTTGGAGGCGATCTCGCGCAGCGCCTGTTGATGGTGGTGGTGGTGTTGAGGGTGGGGGTGGGCAACAGAGCCCTGGTGACGCAAGGAAGGGGTGGTGGTGGCGGTGGTGGTGGTGGTGGTGGGCGTGACAGATGGGGTCAGACAGTGAGCTGTGCGGGTCCGTGCGGGAACGAGGTGCGTCTGGTCTGGGCAGCCACTTGAGTACGGCCCCGCAAACCCACTGACCCACGAGACGACCCTTCAGCCCACCTGCGTCGCTGAGTCGATGGGCTCCTTGTGCCCCGGCGGCCCAACCAGCAGCGCCCCTGTGAGCGGCAGGGCCAGCGCGCATATGGCGCAGCCCCACGCGCCCTCCAGCCCCACAGCCAGCAGCGTGGGCACGCGGTACTGCGCCACGAACTTCTCCTCCAGGATGAACTGCGGTGGGTTAGCGGGGCCGGGAACTCGATGCCGATGTGCGCAAACACTGTGGTGGGACTGTTAGAAGTGGCGTGTCAAGGCCGGTCTGGGATAGCGTCGTGGTGCGGGTGGGCAGGTCATGCTGAGCAAAGCGTCGTCCCCAGGACACGGCGAACGCATTGTGGGTCAGGGCTTGGGCTGCGGGGGTGATGTGCATTTGGCGACGTCGGCACGAGCTTTTCCTCCAGGTACACCAAGCCCGCCAGGCCTCTTTACATGCAGCAAAACCGTGACGATTGGGATAGAACATGTCCCGACACACTCCCTGTGTATCACCTACCTGCAGCGCCGTAAAGGCCTGTGCCGCCACCACGCACAGATCCCCAAACAGCGGCGCCGACGCCGCGTCCACCTCCGGCTCCCCGCCCGCCACCGCCGCCACCAGCAGCCGCCGTACGCCCGCCATCAGCCCGCCGCCACCTTCCGCCGCCCCGCCGTACGCATCGTACGCCCCGCTGCTGCCGCCCGCTGCCGTAACGCTCCCGTTGCCCGGCGGCGGGAAATACGGCGGCGGCGAGGGCGTGGTGGCGGGCGCGCCCGTCCCTTTGCTGAGTACGGATGCGGCGCCCACCAGTGCCGCGCCGCCTGTGATGAGGGCCATTCCCAGCCAGTGGTGGATGTAGAGGCGGCGACGGAGGACCAGCACGGTGAAGAAGCCGGCGAAGAGGACCAGCGTGCCGCGCAGCATCTGGTAGGTGGAGGCGAACCTGTGGGGGTAGGGGTGTGGGAACAGGAAGGAAGGGGCAACCGGGGTCAAGATACCGCATCTGGTAGGTGGAAGCGAGCCTGGGGTGGTGTGGTAACAGGATAGGGGGAAGGGCAACCGGGGTCAAGATACCGCATCTGGTAGGTGGAAGCGAGCCTGGGGTGGTTTGGTAACAGGATAGGGGGAAGGGCAACCGGGGTCAAGATACCGCATCTGGTAGGTGGAAGCGAGCCTGGGGTGGTTTGGTAACAGGATAGGGGGAAGGGCAACCGGGGTCAAGATACCGCATCTGGTAGGTGGAAGCGAGCCTGGGGTGGTTTGGTAACAGGATAGGGGGAAGGGCAACCGGGGTCAAGATACCGCATCTGGTAGGTGGAGACGGGGCAGACGCAAGGGGGCCTGGGGCACAATGGCTGCGCAAAGGAGGAGGTCAAGACCAGCACCTGCCGCCGGGGACAGTCCTCCTGTCCCCTTACCCACAACCCCTGCCGTACAGCCGGCCACCATGCGGTACAAGGCGCCCGTACGGCACTCACGTGTAGTACAGCCCCAGGTTGAGCAGCGTGGTGGCCACGGCGTCGCAGGCGGCGGGGATGGCGAATATCAGCAGGCGGCGCGAGCGGAAGGCGGGGCCGCGGCGGGCCAGCTCCTCTCGCCGCTTGGTGCGCTGCTCGGTGTGGCAGGACGCGGTGCATGGGAACACAAACCACAATAAAGCAAGTGCTACAGGGCTTGTACGAGGACCAGATGATGGGTGGCTGTGAGCAGAGGTTGCGGTTAAGGCTAAGCCAACGCGCCAGGTGTGTGGTGTGGTGGCCCCACTGGCCCGCGCGGGACAGACAGTGCGTGCGCTCTCACGCAAGCGCTAGGCAGCCGCTTACATGCTTGGTGTGCGGGTAGCGCCACTCCATGAACAGGAAGGGCAGCAGGCACAGCGACTCGCCGAAGAACATGAAGGCGGACTGGGGCGGGCAGGGAGAGGGAACAGGAAACGGGGGTTTGACGCGATGTGCAGGAGGGATGAGGAGGCACAGCGGCTCGCCGAAGCACAGAAGGGAGGAGTGGGGCGGGGCGGAGGTTGACGGCAGAGCCAAGATGTTGGCCAGGGAATAACTGTTCGTCGCAGCTTTGCGTCCCAGTCCCAATGCACGGATACATGACCCAGTGCCTGGTTGATGCCGGCAGGTGGGGTGCCGTGGTGCCTGTGACTGCTGTGGCTGCTCCTGACACGTGCCGACCCGACCCGTCATGGGCGGCCGTCGCTAAGGGTTGTCCGCACCTGCACCGCGGGGTGCTTGAAGGTGAGGGGCTTGCCTTCCTCATCGTGGCCCACCACCGCCATGTCCTGGGGGGAGGGGAGGGGAGGGGAGGAAAGGGGAGGGGGGTACAGTGCGTGGTTTTCTTTTGCTCTGCATGACGTAGTTTAAGGCAGGGACCCCCTGATCAGAGGGAACATTGTACCAGCTACGTTGTTCACGTGCGTGCTGGCGTTTGCGCGGGCGAATGAATGAGGAGTCAAATGACAAATATGGGAAGGCAGAACGGTGTGCAGGAGGGTGTGCGGAGGACGGTGCAGGCACGGGCGGGGTACCGGAGAGGGTCATGCCAGTGTTGCTCATGGGAGAGCAGCGACACCCAAGAGGGTGGGGCAAAAGGGTGCTGGCATACACCACCCTTGGAGTGGTGCTTCCGTCCAGAGGCAGACGCGGTAGATCACATGCAACAAGCACCGCATGCAACAGGAGGTGCAGATACGGCTGGATTCGGTTGTAGTCACGTGCTCCAAGCAGCCAGCTCCAGGAGAGCCCCAAGCCTGCGCCCTAGACCTAAGTAGCGAGTCCAGCACTTCAGGCAACGCATGGCTGCCGAGCCCTAAGTCATCTCGCACACGCGGGGCAGCCGAACGGTGGTACGTAAGCGGGCTGCTCCGACTGGGATGCGGCCTCGGGGCCTCAGCCTTTCCATCCTTGCCTGGAATTTCGTGGTGATGGTGTTGATGGTGCCGAACAGCAGCATACATGCCGCCAAGACGACAACACGAAGTGCCATTGTGACGAGCTGCGCTGGCCCGGGTTTCGGGTCACAACTTCTACACCTATCCCGGCTATTTGAGCATTCAACGCTATCGTATACTTTCTTTGTAATCCGCGGAGAGCTTAAAGCTGTCCTTTGTCACAAATACACAGTTTGGCTTGGCGGGGACACCTCCCCGTCGTCGTTCAAACAGTCATGCGACCATGTACCATACATATGAGCAATTGAACTGGAGTGATCGGTGTACAGGGCAGCGGGGAGCGTGTTGTCTACCTCCTAACCATGATGCCCCTTGTCCTGGCCCTGTCATGCACGCCAGACACAACACCCGCCCTGATGACCCAAAGAGAACATGCATGCATTTGTGATACACTTTACCTTCCTGCTACTTTAGCATTCTGGTGCACATCGCATTTGGGTGCAGACCACTGTCTCTCGCCCTGCTCCATACCTCAACATCGCGCTGGCGTCAGCGCTAGGCAGGCTGCTGCCCCGGTTACAGCACCAAATTCTATCTAAAATGCACGCTGGTGCACGCATCGGCGGCGGTAGCCTCGCCACCGGGTCGACCGCAAGCCGATGCTTCCCGCTTTTGCAGCCCTTGCCGCCTCGCCTCGCCCCAGTGCCCTTCACGGCCATCCAGCACAGCGGCAAAACCGCACCTTCTTCCGCAGCAGCTGCGTCCAGACATGCTGCGAGCTGCTCCGCGTCAGCCTCGGCCACCAGCGCTGTGACCAGCAGCACTGCGCCTCACCCCCTCCTCGCCGGGCGCCGTGCCTGGAAGTCGCTGGAAGCTGCTTCGGCTGCTGCGTCTAGGCGTGGAGTGTCCTGCAGCGCAGCTGCAGCAGCAGCCCCGGCTGCCGCCAGCCCTGCTACTGCCGCCGAGGTGGGTTGCCATAAGGCAGGGGCCTGCGGTCGGGTCATACGGGGAGGCGCAGCGTGGCCGCACGTAGCAGTGCGCATATCGACATATGTTGTACGATAGGCCCCAGAGGCCCTAAGGGCATCGCGCCGGTCAAAGCGGCTCGGCCCAGCGTTGATGGACGAGCACGGAGCGGGCTGGGTGCCTCTCATGGTGGGGCGGCGCTACGGGCGGCTGGCCAGGGGTGACCTGGGTGTCCGCCTGCGAACAGACCATGCATGGGGCATAAGGTTAACTACGTGCTTTGCCAGCCGGCTGCAAGAGATGAGCCCCTGAGCCGCCCGTGCGCATAGTGGCATATGGAGCACTGCAACGGGAGTCCACAGGCAGCGGCAGCAGCCGCTCAGTGAGGGCAACGGACCGCGCTGCGTGGCAATCAAATTGTTACGCGCATTCAAAATAGGTCTTGGACGTGGATGGGGGCTGCAAAGCGGTCCCCTCGGCACATACTCGGGCGCACTCACACCGGGACCAGGGCTCTGGTGAACTCGTCGCGGCTTGTGCGGGAGCGGCACGCGGCAAGTCAAGCTTACGATCGTCTCTTTGACACAGAGCACAGAGGTACCGTACCCATAGCAGCTGACGCGCGCACCCGGCACAGCGATGCGGCTACCTGGGGATGCACGGTGCGGAACACGTGCTGCCGTACTGCCAGTGCCTGGTACTGCAAGCTGAGAGCCCCTGCCGTACACGCGCTGCCGTACAGGTGGAGTACGAGGCGGTCATCGGCATCGAGTGCCACGTCCAGCTGCTGACGCAGACAAAGGCGTTCTGCGGCTGCCCCTCGGAGTTCGGGCAGGAGCCCAACAGCAATGTGTGCCCCGTGTGCCTGGGCCACCCGGTGAGGCGGGGAGTGGAGCGGGGGGCTGGGCCTGGGGCAGCGGGTGAGGCGGGGAGTGGAGCGGGGGGCGGGGGTTATCGGTACTGCGTGGAGCGCGGGAGGGCGGGGGCGGGGCCCATGAGGTTGGGCGGGGTTTGGGGGTGTGGGTCACGAGGCAGGCAGGAGCCGGCCTGCCGTGGTGGCAAGCGGTTGATGAACCCCGTGCCTCTGGACCCAGGCTATGCATCTCACCTAAGCTGCCTGCAAGTCTGTGCAGCGAGAGAGCACTGACAAACGACGCAATGCACACGATGATCCTATCATCCGCCTTGCCTCTCTCTCTTGCCCCCATGCGCGCTACCGGCGCTAAACCAGGAGTTGGTGACCCGCTCCTGCTGAGGCACGCAACCACTGGCGCATGAGCTGATCCTGTAACTGTTTTACTGTCATTTTTCACCCTGCCGTGGCTTCCCGTAGCCCCGTCGCACGGCCTACCAGGCCACACTCCCGTTGCCACTCCCTAACGCTGGTACCGGTGCCTGTTTGACTCCTTTACGCCACACTTTCCACACGTTCCACTCATAACCCGTCCTCCTCCAGGGCACTCTGCCGGTGCTGAACCAGGAGATGGTGACGCTGGCGGTGCGTGCCGGCCTGGCGCTGGGGTCAGACATTGCGCGCGAGTCAAAGTTTGACCGCAAGCAGTACTTCTACCCCGATCTGCCGAAGGTACGGCAGGATGTACGGCAGGGGTGGAGGTGCAGCACGTAGCGACGTGAGCTGTACATATCGGCCCACCCTCTTAGGCAGCAACGTAGTGCACGTGCTCCTTGCTCAGCTGATCAAGGCGTTGCTACAACGTGCCCTGCTTGTACGCCCTGCTTGTACCGCACAGGGTTACCAGATCAGCCAGTACGACGAGCCGATCTGCAGCGGGGGCAAGCTGGAGGTGGAGGTGGACGGACAGATGAAGAGGTGGGTCTACGTCACGCGCTTCTTTAAGCACTAAGGGAATATCCGTTGGACGGCCATATGTACCTGTATAATATCAAAGCCGTGACGTTGTAGAGCGGAACCTGGTCTTGGCGGAGGGGTAGACATGTCGACCGTCGACTCCAGCGGCACAGCAGAACACAGCTCGTGCGAGTACGCCCACCCGCTCACCTAGAGTGTCCCATTGGTGTAAGGCTGAGGGCTGACGAGCCCGGCCCGGCGGCTCGAAAATGCGCCTATTAGTGTGCCTAGCAAAAACTTTCAAAACGCGACAACAAGACAGTCTGCGGCTCACCTGAGGTACGCCAGAGTAGTGGAGGTATGCGAGGAAGGAAGGGAGAGAACATGGTGAGAAGAGGTCGCGGAAGGAAACGATACAGGCGCAAGGCAAATGCAATGTGCCGAAAGAACCCTTTCTAAAGTGGACCCTGTGTAGAATAGTAAGGCAGAATAGGGGACTCTGGCGACTGGCTGGGGAAATGGAGGGGACGCGCCGTACGGGAAGCAGGGGGGTAGGTAGGGGTAGGTGGGGCCATGACAGCCTGGACGGCCATGTGTATGTGGATGAACAGGTGGGCGGTTGGGCGGCCTGCCGCTGCGGCTGCCAAGCATGCCAATACAGGGGGCCGCAAGGAGCAGGGCAGCGGTGAAGGAAGGAGCCGCCTGAATCAAGCGCCTGAATCAAGCCGAGATGCGCGAAGGTTCTTGTGGCCAGGCCTGGGTCCGCCCGGCTACTCCGTGCATTTGCGTTGCAAATTGTGTTGCATACCAGCTGCTCCTCAACAGCACGATTGGCCGTTCGCATACACCCTTCCGTGGAACACCCTGCTTAAGGTGTGTTGTCTTACTTGTTGCCATTTACCCTGGACTTGTGCCCGTTTGTGCTGGCTGCAGCACTCGGGTTTAGCTTCGGCATCATCCGCGCGCACCTGGCCGGGGTCGCCCTGCTGCGGCCGCTCAGTACCACCCGCCGCGCATGCACCCTTTCACACGGTACACAGCACAATACACGAAGCACGTCACACATGATGCCTACTTTCCTGCTCTTGTCGCCACGGTGTAGCTTCGGCATCATCCGCGCGCACCTGGAGGAGGACGCCGGCAAAATCGTTTACGCTGGGGCGGACCGCCTCAGCGGGGCCGACTACGGCCTGGTGGACTACAACCGCGCGGGTGGGGCGGTGTGGGGGAAAGGCCACGCGTGACACGTGGCACTGTCACGCAAGATTCGGCACACGTGGCAGTGGGGCGGTGTGGGGGAAGGGCACGTGTGACAAGGATGCGGTACGGCATGGGGCACGCGCGCATGACGTTTGTGAGGCTACGGCCCGATGGGCTATAACCGCGCGGGTGGGGCTGTAAGGCCGCCACAAGCAACACGTGGCACTGTCACGCGGCACGGCACGTCACGTGGCATGTGAGACACGGGCCGCGGGACAGCTTCGGATGACGGCCTAATGCGCCAGGGCAAGCGTTGCGTGGTGGGGAGCACTTGGTACGCCGGTCAACAGTCCACATGGAGTGTCGAAACGCATGGCTTTTCCTTTTCCTTCCCCATGCCCAAATGTACAATACTGTACGGCGCCGTACCCGCAGGCGTGCCGCTGCTGGAGATCGTGTCTGCGCCCGACATGCGGTCGGGCCGCGACGCGGCGGCGTACGGCGAGGAGCTGCGGCGCGTACTGCGCACCTGCGGCGTCACAGACGGGAACATGGCGGAGGGGTCCATGCGGTGCGTGTGTTAGCTGCTGCTGGCGTGTGCTGACTGTTTGCGTGTGGCGGTGTAGTGTACTGTGCGCTCCGCACTGAGAACTGGGCGACGAATTGCCCAATTGCCGACGGGTCCATGTGCCCTGGTGTGTGTCAGGTGATTCCTGAGGTACCGGCCGTGTCGGTCACAGTGCGGCTGCCGACGTTGATGCGGCCACCTACACGGCTGCGATGTGGCCTCTCCTCACGGTTGTGCCCACCGCTGACTCGCAGTGTGGACTTCAACGTGATGCGATGACGTCACATATGGCCGCACGGCGAGAGATGGTCCCGTGCTGACTAGGTCCTGTCAAGTGGCCCCCGGCCGTCACCTCGACCATCTCTTCTGGCCCACCCCAAGGGTTGTGTCCCCTCACCCGTGATGCGCCCGCTCATGGTCTGCCATGCCTGCTATCATGCCATATGCAGTGTGGATGTCAACGTGAGCGTCCGGCCGCGCGGCTCGCCCACCTTCGGGACGCGCGTGGAGATCAAGAACATGAACTCCTTCTCCAACATGCAGAAGGCCATCGACTTTGAGATCGACCGCCAGGTGCGTACGGCACGGTACGGTACCACGGTACCAGGGTAGTACAGTACTGCTGGCTCCAGCCAGGAGGAGCAGAATGGTCCCTGCAAGGCCGGACATCTGTGCAGTGTCTACGCACACGTATCGTACACGCTTGTGCTGCATGGCCGGGTCCGTGCCTACGCCCCAAGTGCGCCTGCCGGCCCATTCGTCCACCAAGCGGGACAACCTGGCCGTCCAAAGCGCTCGCCAGGGCACGTCCGTGCACGCCCGTGCACCTGACCCGGCCCCTGCCGTACGAACTGCACGCCGCCCGGTACACAGGTGGCGCTGAACCGCGCGGGCCGTACGGAGGAGATTGTGCAGGAGACGCGGCTGTGGGACGAGATCAAGCTGGTGACCACCACCATGCGCAAGAAGGAGGGGCTGGCGGACTACAGGTTGGGCTGGCTGGATGGGTGTAAGACACAGCACGCATCAGAGCAAGGGCAGCGGCCCATGGTGGCATTCATCATTCAGCATAGCGCACACGGCCTGCGTTCGGCCTGCATGACCCATGTGACTTGTGTTCGACATTGATGACACCGTGAGCGGAGCCAGGAACAAAGGGCATGTACCGTCCCGTTGATGGCAACGCAACGCATCTATGTGATCCTTACCGCCCTACGTTCAGGTACTTCCCCGAGCCCGACCTGCCGCCCCTCTCCGTCACAGACGAGTTCATCGAGCAGGTCAAGGTGTGTGGCTGTGGGGACGGTGGAAAGAGCGCGGATACGTCGCGGCGTGCTGCTGTGTGGCGGTCCTCACCCCGCGCTGCTTGTCCTGCGCCTGGCACCCTACTGTCCCTCGCCTTGCGTCGTCCCCAGTGCCCCACAGGCCTCCGTGCCAGCGCTCCCCCGCCCTCCCTGCGCTCCCTGCGCTCCCGCGCCCTGTCTCTGTCCCTGGGTCTCACCCATTATGCTGTGCAGGACCTGCATCATGCCCCAGCTTCCATGCCCTGCAACTCCCGTCCTCCACTCCAGGCCTACAGGCCTGAACTCCCCGCCGCCGCCGCTCGTCCGCTATCTGTCCCCAACTCCCCATCCTTGGGCCGCACGCCTCTGCCCCTGCACGTTCACACATCCTCCATGCACTTTGCTTTACTCCAAACACCCGTCTGCCCTTGGCCACCGCCCCCCTTACCCCCAGGCCGCTATGCCCGAGCTCCCCGCCGCCAAGCGCGCCCGCTACCTGTCCCTGGGCCTCACGCGCGGCGACGTGGCGGTGTTGGCGGACGACACGGCCACGGCGCAGCTATTCGACGCGGTGCTGGCGCTGGGGGCGCCCGTGCGGCAGGCGGCCAACTGGATTCAGGGGGACATCATGGCCTACTGCAAGGTGGGATGTGGGTTAGCTGCCGGGTTGTGGGTTAGCTGCTGGGGTTTGTGGGCTAGGAGCTGGATGGTGAGGCAGGCGACCAACTGTATCCAGTGTGGGTTAGCACGGGGGGTTGGCTGTTGGGGTCTGCGGGTTACTTCTTGGGGTTTGTGGGTTAGGCGGTGACCTGGGGGTTGAGGCAGGCGGCCAACTGGATCCAGGGCGACATCATGGCGTGATGCAAGTTGACGTGGTGGGTTAGTTGGAGATTCCTTGAGTATTGCGCACATGGCATGAACAAGTACCAAACTTTGTCAGGAGCTGCTGTAATGGTGCCTGGCAGAGGGCCGCAAGCTGGGTGTAAGGGGGTCGTGTGGTGGTGTTGTAAAGCGCAGGCAGCCAGGTGGATCAACGGGACAGGGCACGGGCCCTTTGCCATCATCATTATGTTTGGATGTGTGCCGTTGTCACACGTTAACCCTGCTAAACACAAAGCCGTGACGTGGTAGTGCGGAACTTGGTCTTTGTCACACGTTGTATAACTTTCGTTGCGTTGTGGATGCGGTGCGGTAACTTTCGTTGTGTGCAGGAGAAGAAGATCACGATGGACGGTCTGGCAATCAGCCCCGTGGCTCTGGCGGAGATGATTGCGCTGATCGAGGACGCCACCATCAGCGGCAAGATCGCAAAGGACGTGCTGCCAGACCTGCTGGAGGGCAAGGGCAACAAGGGTGAGGAAGTATGTGTGTGGCGAGTTCATAGTAGTCGTACATGCTAATAATGGTTGTGGTGTGTCTGTTGTGAGGTGCTCCGTAGATGCTGCAAAGACCTGCCTGACGGCGAGCACCAGAGGGGTGGGGGCACAGCACAAAGACCCTTGCCCTCGGCCAACCACCTGGTCGTGCGGTGGTCCGCCCCCAACGCTGGGCATGTTCGTTCCAACTCCTTGTGACTACGGGGGTGGCGGCACAACACAAGCGCCTTGGCCCGCGCCCTCGTTCAACCACCTGGTCGTGCGCTGGCCCCATGCAATGCACACTCGGACTTTCTCTGTGACATGTGCCCCTCTGCAGGCGTGAAGAAGTACATCGAGTCCCGGGGGCTGCTGATGATCAGCGACACTGCGGCGGTTGAGGCCATGGTGGACCGCGTGCTGGCCGCCAACGACAAGCAGCTGCAGGTGGGTGGTGCACGTGTATTGGCAGCAGCACGGTGGGGTTAAGACACATGTGTGCGGGTGGAGGCCATGGTGGACCGCGTGCTGGCCGCACAAGACAAGCAGCTGCAATGGGGTGGTGCACGAGTATCAAGAGCAGCACGGGAGCTGTAACACATGCCCACGGGAGGACGCTATGGATTTATGTTAGACCGCGTGCGCTGGCCGACAAGACCCAGCACAACAAGCAGCTGCAGGCGGTTGCCGCACTGCTGTGTCTCTCCCACGCCCGGGAGACAGCTGCTCCATCTGCTGCCCCTCTGTGCTAGACGGCAATGGCAGTGTTATCCCGCCAAACGGGGGCGTGATGCAGCCAGCTGCTGCGCGCTAAGCCACGCCCTGTCACCTCTGCCTCCCCCTGCGGCCCTGCCCTGCCCCACCCCACAGGAGTACCGCGGCGGCAAGACAAAGCTCCAGGGCTTCTTCGAGGGGTGAGTTGCCAATCGCGTATGTGCCCGCCACGTGTGCGCGTGTCGTTGTAGTGATGCAGTACTTGGCCCTCGCTGCCTGGTTCCCGTAGAGCCACCGCTGCAATCGTCCTTACGGCCCCTTGGCTCTCCAGACGTGCCCCGACTTGGGGTCTGTAACTGTAAACTGTACCCTCTGCTTGCACGCCGTACCGTACGACAAGCGCACGGGCCTATCCTGGGCTGTCCACGACAAGGAGTGGCAGTGACCGTGCAGCTGGCCACTCGTTTCATGACTGGGGGCAGTGTTATTACGCAGTCATCGCCGCCGGGGCCGGTTACTCCTCACTACCGGCTAGCCGGGGCCATGCTGCTGGCCCCTTGTCTCACGCCGCACGCTAAGCCACACCCCCTTGCCCGCTAACCCACGCCCCGCAGCCAAGTGATGAAGGAGTCCAAGGGCCGCGTCAACCCCGGCCTCATGAAAGAGGTGCTGCTGCGGAAGCTCAAGGGGGAGTGACCGTGCACGTGTGCCCAGCAGGCGGAGGCTCAAGGAGGAGTGAGGGGGAGCTGCAGGCAGCGTCCTGACTCGCTGCTTACGAAGGGGGCTTGTTCAGAAATCTCAAGAGGGGAGTGAGCTGGCTTGTGTGCACAGGTAGCGTGCGTGGCATGTGGTGGGATAAAGGGCGAGCGAGGTGCATACACAGGACATGGCGTTTGCGGCGGAGGGGTGTTCGAATGTACACCTTGTGTGGGTGAGCGTTGAGAGAGCTGAATGGCTTCCACCGACTTGCGACGCACCACTATAATGCAGATGGCTGTTGCGGCGTGTTTGGGGGTGTGAGCCTGGGTGAGCATTCTGCCTGCGGCAGCTAGGCATTGTAGTGCATCGACCTTGGGTCACTGTGTCTGGTGCCCTTTGTGCATCAGGCGTTGCGGTTCGTCGCACGTCGCAGGCGGCCGATGCCGCGCAGTCCTCCGCGGACTTGACCCGTAGGTCGAACCCCTGAGCTACCGGTAACGAACTCCTATAAGTGACAAGCTCTGAGCACCAACGTCCATGCGGGGACTTTGGTGTTCAGACCTATGGAGGCGTGCGCCATGCGGGGTGGGTACCGTGGCTGTGCTGGTTGGTCACATGGCCAGTGTACCGTGAACAGGGGTGCCCTTACTTGTAAGTGAGTAGGAATCTAGGAAAGGGGCAAAGGGCCTGGAGAGGACATTGCGGCGTGTCTTCAACCTGTAACGCGGTGCGTGATGAGTGGACGGCCTCCTGTCAGCAGTGTGGCTGGCCGGACTTGAAAGGCACTCAGTGAAGCTGAGCGGAAGGCATGGATGGAGGAACGGGGCGTCGGAGCTCGGAGGGTAGCGCAGGCAGGCGGTGGCATGTAGCAAGACGCATCAATGCTCGTCGGGGACAGCGGGGAAGGCGAGGTAGCCCTGGCACGGGAAACCAGGGTCTCCCCTGTGGGAAACGGCTGGCGGCCGGCATCCGCACTTGTGCCTCAGCCCTCAGGCCTTGAAATTTCGCCTTTAAAGGCGGTCCCGTCCATAGGCGGTCCCCTGGTCCATTCAGGTCCCTTCCTGGTCTGAGGAAAGGGGCCGTGGCCTGCCCGTGGCATGTCCATGGCGCTGTGCTGCAGTCCAGGCGCCCATTTCCAGCTCGTGCTGTCAAGTCCTAGATGAGTGCAAGCAGGGGAGTCTCCCCTGAGTGCGAGGGCGGGGCCGGGATGCTGAAGGACTAGGAAGGCCCAGCAGTGTAGCTGCGCGGCATGCCTGGGACATTTGACAGTTTATGCAGTTTTATGTTACATTGCAGCTTTGCAGGTGGTGTGGCCACACGCCGGAGGGGAACTGGTGTGGTTAGCAGCTTGGCTGAGAGCGTGCGCTTGCAGGGTGAAGCGATGTGGTACTGCACTGCAGCCCTGGGCAGCCGTGGCCGTGGGGTGCCCTGCAGGCACCACCACCGCGTTGAGGATGGGGGACTGCGCATGACATCCTTTTTTTCTGTGGAAAGGTTTACAAAGAGACGGGAGAGGACAGGCCAGCGGGAACTCAAAGCCCGACCAGCACAAGCAAGCACCAACACCACCAACGTCCAAACCCAGCGCACCCCGAACTGCAAAAAGGGAACACCTAGAGAAGGAGAGGACCTGAAACCAAACACCACAGAACAGGGGGAAGGGAACAAGCCCGATGACACCAAGGGCAAGGGAAGCCCAAAAAGAGAAGGGTAAAGGGGAAAGGCAACGTAACGACAAAAGCCCCCAACCCCCAATCCACCCTCCCAACCACGCACAAGGCACCACCAGAACCCCAGCGGACAGGCGCCGAAACAGGCGACCACGACAAACACGCACTCAGGCCGCCCGAGAAGGCCACAAAGCCAGCAGCCCACCAGGCACCAGCAGAAGAGACCAGGTGGAAGGGCGGTCATGAATGCCTGGGCACGTGGACTGAACGCATGCGACAGAACCTTCTTGCTACCGTATCTGGCATAGCTGAACGGCCTGCTAACAGGTTCGGGCAAAGGCGCTTCTCGGGGACCAGGAGACCGTCTGACAGTGTCACAGGGAAGATGTCCTCATCCGAGTTCATCGCACCATGGACGGCAATGTCACAGTCTGTTTCCCGGGTTTTTATATTCCAGGATAAGGATTTGCGTGAAGCTTCAGTATTCCATGTTGCGGACGGGGGGTGGAACCCGGGAGGTCGTTGGAGGCTCTTGTAACTGTTAGTTCTTTCTGGTAGTTATTGATTGAATGTACAGCATCTCTACCAGGCAAAGGCTCTAATGCAGTCGCTTCGCATGCTGTCTGCCTAGTGAAGTGCCTTACGTCAGACGGACTGAAATCCTACCTACCATGTCCGGCGTGCTGTACGGTGTCAAGGCACCTCATATAAGGGGACATCCTACCTCAACTGCATTCAAGTCATCTCAAGTACAATTATTTCTGTTAGAGTTGTTTGGAAGTTAAAGAAGATCTGGAAAACCGCGCCAGCCGGACACGTCACAGTCCCTCCGCCTGAAAGCTCCAAACTTCTCTCAACCGTATCAGCCACCATGCGCCTATCAACGTCATTATCCACCCTTCTCGTGGTGGCGCTGATGGTAGCCTCATGTAAGTGGCGCCGCTGGAGGGCATAATGACATGCGGACACCTGGACGTGGACAAACACAATTGACGGCGCGTATCGGTACATGATTGCAATGTCCATTTGTGTTTGAATGAACCGCCTACCTCCCAAATGCAGGCGCTGCCGATGACCTTGTTGGTAATGATGGCCAGGCGCATAGCCGCAGCCTGCTGCAAAAGAAGAAGGCCGCTCCGAAAGCGGCAAAAGCACCTAAAGCGTCGAAATCGCCGAAAGCGTCGAAATCGCCGAAGCCATCGAAGAACGCAGGCAAGGGCAAGAAGAGCCCCCCGCCCCTTGGCATGTCCCCCGTACTATCTCCATCCCCTACCGCCAGCCCGTCGCCCTCTCCATCCCCTGTTGCTACGCCCTCTCCGTCGCCCACTGCCTCTCCCTCTCCGTCCCCTATCGATCAGTCAAACGACTTTGCTGGTAAGTCAGCATGCAAACTTCCACAGCTTACAAGTTGGCACGATTAGGCGCGCCAGGGACGTGTGTGTTGGGGCAGGTGGACACGTGTGGTGGTTTACGACAACGTGTGCTACGGTGACTGCTGCTCGACGCTCCCCTGCCCTGCATCCTGCCTTCCTTTCGCGTTCTTACCAGAACTGCTGCTCTTGACTTGTGTTTACAGGCACCAACTGCAACGACCCCGCCGCCATGCTGGCTCTCAACAACGAATACCGTGTGAACCACTCAGTCGCCGGCGTATCGTGGAACGCGAAGCTTGCCGCGGACTCGACCGCCTACGCTGCTGTCCTAGCCAACAAGAACAACTGCGAGCTGGAGCACTCGACGCCGCAGCAGCGCGGGAACGCCGGCGAGAACCTGTGAGTACCATGTCAGCACGCTGCTTGCAGCGCGTTAATGTGTGTGCTGGTGTCCGGCCAGGGGTGAGACACCAGATGGAGATGCCACGTGGGTGCACATGCAGCTGCTGCCATGTGCTAGCCATGCAACCTGCTGCCATGTGGGAGCCTTTCGGGCAAGGACCTGGGGCCTGTTGAGCGCACGTGGGGCGAGGTGGTGCGGTACGGTGCGGGTTGCTGACACTTTCCCCTCTGCTTCCTGCCTGCCCTGCTTTGCTCTGCAGGGCTGCGTACATGTCGAATGGCCCCCACAACGAATCGTGCACGCAAGCAGTCAAGAGCTGGTACGACGAGATCGTTGACTACAACTTCAACGCCGCTCGGCTCTTCGAAGACAACTGGTTCCGGTCCGACGGAAAGCAGATTGGCCACTTCACGGCGGTGGTGTGGAAGGGCACGACCAGCATGGGCTGCGGCAGGGCAGTGGGTCCCTACAAGTCTAAGCAAGGCTGGACCGGCACCTGCAAGGTCATCGTGTGCAGGTGCGAAAGGGTTCATCAGGGGGGTTGGGGCAGGTTGGGGGGGAGCAGGAAGGGGTGCCTGTTTGAGCAAGCGGAGGTGAGCCGAGCTCCTGAATGGAGTGCAGGGGGCACACCACACCCTGGTTCATCTTTCATGCGCATACCGTACTGCTATACCGTGTTGACATGGCAGTACTGCTGTACACTGCAGCGGGTGTGCAGCTGCGTGGCTTAGCGTTGGTGTTTAGGCCCTCCACGCCCGGGTCACGTGGATTTGGCCACACCTCGCACTGAACGAAGACGCCTCGTCAGCCGATCCTGCTTCAACCTTTCCGTGCACTGGAAGTCATCAACGTCACACTGTGCTGTCTTCCGCACAGGTATGCTCCCCCCGGCAACGTGGGCACCAGCCAGGCATTCAAGGACAACGTGCTCCCAAGGAAGCAGCCGTAGGAGCACCGCAGCGCACCCGCCACGCACGGCAGCCTCAGCACGTGCTAGCTGCGGCTCGGTGGTTTGACGCTAAACTGGGAGACTGACAACACTCCCATGGCGGGCGGGGCCTGATCTGGCGCCAAGGGTTGAAGGGTGCGTCTGCGCTCGTGTGCACGCGCACCTGTGTTGTGATGGCTTGCTACGGTGCGATCCGCATGGACGCTGCGCCTGGGGCAGTGATTCGCTTATTGTCGGGGCAGCAGGGCGGTCTGCCAGGGCCCGCATGCATGGCCAGGTATGCCGCATGTGGACTCAGTCTGCTGCAAGACGCAGACAACTCTGGGCGGCAAGCTATTTATCATTGCGCGGCACGCAATACATACGGTGGGCCCGCATTCGTACATATCTCGGACCGTCGGAGCAGTTGCAGCTCGACGAGGTGCTTTGCACCGTTTATGCTTACTTTGTTGCGTGTGGTGTAGGTTGGTGTGCTCTGTGTAAAGCCTTGCTGGCCCACTGCAAACACGTGGGAAGCAGCATGCGTGTGTTTGCCCCTGTGCGTCTCGCCCCGCACGTGTGTCAATGGCAGTGCGGTGCACTGGGTGCGGCAAGGATGGCACGTGTACCCCTGCAAAAGGGGAGCAGGATGGGGAGTCGTGAGGCGAGTTGTGGCTGCAAGGACGGCTGCTAATACTGCTCCGTTGCGCTACATACGTTGGCCTGCCGTTTGGTACTGAGCATGGTTGCAATTTGAAAGTGTTGTTAACGTTTCCAGCAGGTAGGGCGTCGTTGTGTTGCACAGGCCGTTGTGAACCGTGTGTCAACTCACAGTGGTGAGGCCTTCTGCTACCTGGCGCTGTTGCTATCTGCAGTTCTGCACTGCAAGGGTCCCGCGGTGCCGACACGTGTGCTCGTTGCCAAATCCGTGCCTGGAACAGAGCGAAGGCCACCCTGTAACTTCTTGCTTGTCTGAATTGGTGCTTTGGCTTCTCGAAGCAGAACTACTCTCGGGCCCTCGCCCTCCCACACGCTAACTACATCAGGACTGTGTGAACACGCGCGCTATGTCCGAGACTCAGCAGGCCAGTGTTCCGGTCTTACAGGGTACAAACAATTGCGCAGCTGACAGGTCAGGGGAGGCAATTTACATATATTGTATGCTCTCGCACTGCCTTTGTGTTGCAAGCGAGTCCTTAGCGCCTGCCAGGCCCCAATGCTGGAATGACACAAGACCACCACCGGGGTGGGAACGGCCCGAAACACCAACTGGCCGCTGCCCTGCGCGGCCCCATGCCTCCAACGCACGCACACCCACCGTCACGTGCACTCAGATCGTTTCAGGCGCGTTCAGTCTCAATGTGAGCGCCCTCATCTATGAATACCGTAGCAGTTCCATACGTCTGTAGCAGAAGGCGCGTTTGGCCGTAGCGTTCTGGACAATCAGCTCCAGCGCTTGGCGGGTTTGAAATGGTATGAGTCAGACGGCTACCTGTGGCCGTATACAGAACTTATGCTCGTCTGAGTCAGAAGCTTTCCGTGAACTATTATGTTACTGGGTTTCTCCGCAATGGTTCTCATCGGTACGCATGTGGGTGCAGCAAAGGGTTTGAGTTCGGCGGGCGCTTTGGGTTCGGAAACGCGAGCTCTTTAAAAACGCTTTCCCTGGACATCTTCTGCGATGACTCTCGCAGCTGATAAGATGGCGATGAATGAGGTGAGTTGCCTACCCTCTTGAGCGCAGGCGCTTCGTTTGCTCCGGGATGTATGGTGTCTTACGTCAGACGTCGTCAGACCGTTACCCCCCAGGTTACCTCCCAGCACGCCACAGCACGTGTCGGCAGATACGGAAATTCCTAGTGGGATCAAAGGTATGAGCTCATACAAGCATATAAGCGGCGTCATGCGAAACGTTTGGATCAACATCCGTGCAGACGCTTAGCACCCAGCGGGATTCTGAGCCGCTTGAGGCTTAGGCGACAGTCGCAGCAGCAAGCAAGCCGGCCCCACACGCCAAAATGCCGTCGTCATGGAGCTTTTCCGCCTTGCTCCTGCTGATACTTATGGCGGCGTCCGCTTGTGAGTGACGCAGTTGTCGTTTACGCTGTCTAGGCAGCCGGGCACGGGGACACCCTGGGACATGCGGCTTTCTAACGACACGGTCCTGTAGCGCACATGAACCAGGCCGCGGCGTTTTCAACTACAACCCAATCACTTCGCAACTCTGACCAGACAGCGTCCACCGATTATATGCAGGCGCTGCTGATGACCTAGTGGGCGAACCGCACGCCCACCGCCGCGACCTCCTGCAGAGGAGGCGCAAGAAGAGGCCCCCTCCGCCGCCGGCCTCCCTGCCGGCCCCACCGCCGAGCCCTCCAAAAGCAAAGAAGAACAGGCCTCGCAAGCAGGCAAAGGGCAAGAAGCCTCCCCCGCCTGTGGCTGGGGTCTCCACTCTGCCCTCTCCCTCCCCTGCGCCTTCCCCCACCTCTGCGACCTCGCCCACCCAGACCGCCCAGCTTGCCGGTAAGACTCACCCGCGAGCTAACCAAGTGGCCTGGATGCATGTGAAGCCCCGTGAAGACCATGCTGGTTCGGTTTTGCTGCTTCAAAGCACGCACAAGGGCCATGGCACGTGTCACACGTCACTGGACGTCACTCTCCGCCAAAAACGCCCTTCCATTCCTTAACGCCGCCCGCCCAACCGGTTCTTCCGCCCCCAACCTGTGCAATGCCATCCCGATGCAGGCACCAACTGCCTGGACGCGGTTGCCATGCTGTCTGTCAACAACGTGCACCGTGTGAGGCACCAGGGGGCAGGCGTGGCGTGGAACGCGCAGCTGGCCGCGGACTCGACCGCCTACGCTGCTGTCCTAGCCAACAAGGACAACTGCAAGCTGGAGCACTCGACACCGCAGCAGCGCGGGAACGCAGGCGAGAACCTGTGAGTACCTTACCCGCTTGTGCGCTGGATTCTTGCTGGGTGAGCCTCGTGTATCCATACATGCTCGGCACGTGTGCATGGCAGCGGCTGGCAATGATGCAGGTCCCGGATGTGCGTACGCGCAGGCAGCTCGTGCGTGCTGCTCACGTACGTGTGCGCGGGTAAGTTCAAACCCATAGCGATGACTGTTTGTCCCCTCCCCGCTGCCGCGCATGATTGCACGCAGGGCGGTGTACATGTCAACCGTGCCCGTGGACGACACCTGTACGGCAGCGGTCAACGACTGGTACAACGAGGTCGTTGACTACAACTTCAACGCCACGCGGCCCTTCAACGACAACTGGTACCAGCCCAATAAGCAGATCGGCCATTTCACGCAGCTGGTGTGGATTGGGACCACCAGCATGGGCTGCGGCATGGCCAAGGGAGCCTACCGCTTCTCCAACGGCTGGACCGGTACCTGCAAGGTCATCGTGTGCAGGTGGGTCATCCATTATCGTACAGGGCAGGGGGCGAGTGGCCGTTATGCGTGCAGCTACAGCGTCCGTGGCCCTATTGTCATCCGTTGCTTGCGGTGTCGGCTCCCCGCGTGCCGAGGCACGGCTCCGCAGCCCCTTATCCCATTGCCCCAAGGCAACAGCTGTCGCAGTTCCACGCCGGTCTCGTGCTTGGGCTCCTTGCTTGGGCTAGCACACCCAATAATTGTGCGGGACATGCGACTCGTTGGTGTCCTCATGCACAGCCGTGTCGCCACGCACGTGCCAGCTGCACACGTGCGGTTTTACGTGCATGCGGCTGGCAGACCCACCAGCCTACCTCGTGCGTGTTCGTTCGCTGCTGACTGCAGGTACGCCCCTCCTGGCAACTACGCAACGGACGATCAGTTTAGCGCCAACGTGAAGCCGGCGGCAGCGTAGGCCAGATGTGCGGGGGCCACGTGCCATGTGCCGCTGTGCCACGTGCTGCCATGGTGGTGTCCGAAAGGCACTGCTCAGCACTGCTCGCCGTGTAGACCTGTGCCCTGGGGAGGACAGCAGCGGCACCAGAAGCCCCTTTGGGACCACAATATGTCACTCTGACGCATTCGCTATGCATGCGTGTTTAGACATGCCAGCATCCCGTATGCATGGTGCCCATTTGGCACGCTCGCCGTGAAGGCCTACATTAGCAAAGGTACTGCACACAGCAGCGAATGGGAGCAGTGACACCTTGCGGAAATGCAAGGCACTGCCGGCTGCTCCTGATGCTGCACCATGTCGCCCAACGATCGCACACGCTACACCCGTAGAGGCACGGCGTGGAACTCAGGGCTGCATTGAACGGCCCTGGCATCTGATATGTTGTGGTTCAGGACAACGTGGGTGTGTGGCCCCATCGTTCGTCCGCAGGGGCCAGTAGAGCCCGTGCATAGTGCTGAATAAGCAGGACTGATGATTCATATTCATTGCAGGGCATCACTGATTATTCTTTAGCATGTTGCGGGATGTCTGGCTGGCCGGACTACGGTAAGGAGACAGTTTGGAGTCGTGAACTGTTATGTGCCGGACGGTACCCTGCCGCGAAGCGCATAGTGCATGGTTCTGACCACGGCGCCAGACCGTGTTGACGGATTCGGGCCATAGGGCCCTGTGCACCGCGACGTTAAATGCGCTTGCAGCCAGGACCAGGGCGGAGCCTGGGGTGGCCGTGCTGTGGGTGGTGGCCACAGGCACGGGCGTGGGTGTGGGCGGGGGAGAGCGGCAGGGGGCGAGCGCTGCTGCTGCTGCTACTGCTGCGGTAGCGGCAGCGGGAGATGCGGCGGTGGTGATGGTGGCAGGGGGCTACTCGTGCAGCATACCGGTGATGGAGCTGCTGCCGCCGCCGCAGCCGCCGCCGCCTGCAGCGCAGCCGCCATGGGCGGTGCAGGGGCGGCTGCAGCAGGGGCAGCCACAGCCGCAGCGGGTGCAGCTGGCGCCGTACATGCAGCAGGAGGCGTGGGGGTGGCAGCAGCTGGGCGAGAGCCAGGGGCAGGGCGCGGCGGCGCTGGCGGGCGCACCTGCTGCTGGGTCGGCAGTACAGCCTGGCAGCGTTGCGGCAGGGGAGCCGTCCAGCCTGCACGAGCTACACCTGCTCAGCGAGCCTTGCCGGGGCGCCGTGCCTGCGGGCGCGGGCGTGGCGGTTGGAGCGGGACCTGGATCAGGGAAGGTGGTGGCAGCAGGCGCAGGGGCGGGCAGCGCGGGCAGCGGTGGGGGTGCCGGGCTGGGAGGGCGTATGCACGTGTGACGGGGCTGGCAAGACCAGCATGACGGAACGGTGACCTGACGGTGTAGGCCGTTAAATGACATTTAGCCCGAAGGAGTGCGCGTGGATGTCTGATGGTGAGGGTGCACCCCAGAAGCATGCGGACAGGTACATACTGGTGACGTTGCCGTGATGTTGTTGCGTACGTGCTTAGCATCTGACTGGCCAAAGGCGTGCCACCCTTATGACGCTCTTCCATGCGATGTTGTGGGCCATTGTGCATGATGTACAGTACATGAACGCTGATGGGAGCCGTGCCTTGTGAAAGCAGCACCGGTCCAGTTGCAGGCGTTAGTGCGCCAGTAGGGCTTTCCAAGTGGCGCCGGGGCATGGGGCATGTGGGCAAGTCCATACAAGTAGGGCGGTGGGGGCGGAGAGCGAGGAAGAACGAAGGGTACTGAAGAGCTTTGGATGTGGAACTGCGGTATGAGGCCGGGGAGTCACTGGTGCCACGAGATTTTGAGGGAGTGGATGGGTTTTGGGGACGTGTGCAGCAATTTATCAGGCCTCCCGGGACTGAAGAGATTCGCCCCAACACCTGCTTAATGTCAAAGGGTCCAAACCTTTTTTCCTAGTCAGCGGAAATCCTGTATAAAGGGCCCGGCGAAAAGTCCGCGGAAAACTTTATGGAGGCATCGACTTTATGGGGCACTAGCCAACAGCGCGCCCGCTGGCGCACAGATGGAAGGACACCAGCAGCACCATTTGTTGTGCACTTACACTTGCAATAACTTGCATCTAGCTGACCGGACCGCACGAAACATAGAGAATGGCCACTGAATCTAACGACGTGGTTAAACAGCTACAGGGGGCAGGCCTGCCTTTGGAACGGTATGCTGCCGCGGTCGACGCTGTGTCGTGGATGCCGTCCACCGTCAAGCAGGCCATAGCCTCAGCAAGGACACCGGAAGAGACAAGGGCTATTGTAGATGTCCACCTGGCCAACAAGCCAGGCAAGTACATAGACTTACATACCGACATTACTGCACAGTGAGACATTGATGTAGCTGAAGCTATGAAGCAACTGTAGACGGCCTGGACAGTTGGTTGCGGCCCCTTGCGTTGTGCGGGCGAGTCTGGGCTGCACTGCACTCGTTGCATTATCTGTGCTTTTTGAGCCAATTCAAGCCTGGCAGACGCCGAATCTGGAGACCCTGCGCCTGTTGCCACTACACTCCTTCAGGGCATAACCCCGACGCGACGTCTTTCCTGAGGGCTCTGCGCAACGCGCACGTGCCGGAGCCTGGCAAGCTGCTGCAGCTGGGGCCCGACATCCCCAACGGCCTCAACGTCTCCTTGATGTTCCACCCCAAGTATGACGCCCTCTTCGTCCGCGACTGCTATCCGCGGTTGTTCAAGGTGCTGATGGAGGAGGACACGCCCGTGTCGTACGTCGGTAGGTGTGAGGATGACACGCCCATGTCGTACGTCGGTAGATGTGCAGATGTCGGTTTAACGTGAAGGGGACGACCCAGAATGGAGTCGGATACAGCGCCGGTCGAACTCATTTGTTACCAGATAGCCCATTAAACTGCCGAATGATGATAAGTAGGGTGTTATCTGGAGAGGTGGGCGCATCCTAGGGAAGGGACCAGCCACGTGCGTCTCCATGCGGCGGTTTCAGACGGGCACTTGGCAGTCTCAGACGGGGTGCTGTCGTCTTTTTCAGTTTGGGCTTGAGCGGCCAACGGGCGTTTCAGTCTTGGGTGGGGACACAGCCCCGCCTTTACCCGTTTCGTTTGTACCCAGCTTGGGCAGGCCAAGTGAAACCACCAGCACAGAAGCCGCTAGACTGCGGCCCTACACTCAGCCCACTTAGTCAAAGCGTGCCGAACGGGTGGTGCCTTCACCATGTGTTGCGCACTTCACATACGAGGGTGCAGTATGTGGACAGGCTCCCTCACCCTGCATCCCCTTCATCAGTGCTCCCCCACGCTCGCCCCATCCCCCTCGCAGTCACGGGCACGCCGGGCATCGGCAAGTCCATGTTCTTCTACTACTGTGTGGCGCGGCTGATGCAGAGCGACAACCCGCCAGACTTCATCGTGGTGGAGCACATGGCGGATCCCGGCGTTGTGGTGAGGTTATTGCTTGGTGCCTTTCGTACATTCTAGCCTAGGCCTTGCGATGTCCCACGCTCTTGTCTAGACACATCATTTGAGACCACTTGGGTCCTTCAGGGGAGGCGATACTATACTTGCTCTCACGTTGCATGAGGAAGTAAGGCTGGCGCTGCTCTTCTCGATCCCATTCGCAGTGGTGCTACGTGCACGAGACAGGGGAGGTGATGAAGGGGAGCCGTAACGACTTCGAGCACGCGTTCAAGAACCCCAAGGCCTGGTACATCGTCGACGGTTTGATACCGAAGCTCGCCTGCAGGGGGCGCACTGTGCTGCTGACATCGCCCAAGTACCAGACGTACGCGGTAAGATGGGGGCCTGGCCTTTGGCCAGCGTGCATCACGGAGCAACACGGAGCAGGTAGCTAGCTTGCAGGCGAAAGGATGGAATGGATGTGGTGTAACGCTACTGACCTCTGCGTTGCTGCCTGATTTTGTTCTCACAGGGTCTGGAGAAGGATGATGCGGCTGTGCTGTTCATGCCGTTCTGGGAGCTGGACGAGCTACTCCAGTGCCGAAGGTATGTTACCCTGAACCTGCCACCTGCTGCTCTGCACCATGTCGTCACCCAGGTCGGTCAGCATGTATCAATCGCCTCCGGGCTATGGATTTTTTTGGAAAGCTCTCGCTACCCCCAATCTGCCTACCTGCCTGATCCCAACCCATGCCGCCAGGTCGCACCCCTCGCGTCTCCATCATGCGGGCTCGCCGCGGCCTTAGCATGTATAGTGTAACCCTTAGTCTCGACTATCTAACTCGGTCGCCCAATTTGTTTCCTTACTAGGCAGCTAGGTAGCTAGGCAAGCAGCGATGCAAAGACTGGCCGCACTTGAGGCATGCCCATGTCTAACCCGCAGCCTGATGTACCAGACCGTGGACGAGGCGCTCGTCAGGGAGCTGTACAAGCACTGCGGCGGCGTCGCAAGGCATGTGCTGCAGCGTCCGAAGCGTGCACGCGACGGAGGACTGGACGTGGCGCTGAGGAAGCTGCTCACGGTGGTGCACAGCTGCAGTACGGAACAGGTGGGTGGTGTCCTAGGCTGCTATGCCATGCGTCCTAGATTGACCTGTTGCGCTGGCCCTTGCCCTTGGGCCGCGACGTCTGCGCGCTCTCCTACCCTAATTAGACAGCTAACAGCAGCATGTGTGCCTGTCTTGCTGATGTGAACAGATGCGAAACGCGATCGGCTCCATCAGCTCAGGGCCGGAGGTCTGCCACAGGCTTTTGCATATCATCGTTGACGACGACTTCTGCATGGTGGGCCTCACGTTCGCCAGCAAGTGGGTCGCTGAGAAGTTCGTCGAGAAGGCGGCGCGCGATACGGAGCAGGTAGGTCAGGAGGTCCCGCGTGTTACGGGTCACCTACTGCTCAACTTAACGATGGAAATCTTGTGCGTCATGTGGCACGTGACCACTTCCTGCTTTCCAAACTGCAGGGAGCAGCAAGCCTTCTGACCTGCGCGACGGGGACGCTCAAGGGCATGATCTATGAGGCCTTGATGCACAGCAAGCTGCTCCGGGTGCGGACAGGGTTGCGCGTGTGTCGAGCGCAGTGCGAGCAATCAAGTGACTCAGGACATGATTGGGGTCGAGGTTGTTATCTGTTACCCTGTTTACCCTGTTCTAACCAACCAATGTGCACCTGTCGCAGGGCGGCCGCTACTCTGCCGTGCCGGTCTACTTCGACAAGAGGTTTCGGCGAGGTGACCCGATGGAGCTGGAGTTCGACCCCTGCGAGAGGACGGAGTCCTTCACGGTATGGTTTGTCTGTGGCGCGCAGGCAGGCAACTGATGCTTCAGGGGGTCGGCCTCGGGGTGAGATTTTCAACTGCATTCCTGCGCATGTTGTTGATCATTTGCCATAAGGTGTACAAACGCGCACTTTTTGGGGTGGTGCGCGGTGGCGCGGGAATCGTCCCATAATGCACGCTGATTGGGGTTTCCTTGTCTCCGCGTCGCAAGAAACAGGTGGGCATGCCTCCAGGGAAACCAGGGTGCACTAGAGCATCGCTGGGAGTCGTGCACGATAGCAACCATCATACCGGTACGTTACCATAACCAGTAGGGGTGCCGGTTGCAGTCTTGCATCAGGCAAGAGATACGTTACACACCAGCGTGCACGGCGTCTGTAATTTCAGATGGGGTTGGGCGCGGTGCATGAAAGATACGACTTGGGTTTTACGCGATGCAAAGAAAGTAAGTTACTTATGTATCACGTAATGTAACCGTAATACATATGGCACCTTTCCATTTTGCGTACCCCGTGCAGGAGCTGGTCGAGGTCACCAAGAAACACATCTACTACAAGCCCAGTCGCACCAACTTCGAGACGGTGGATTCGGTTGCGTGTGGCTCGGGCACGGTGGACTTCTTTCAGATGACCGTGGGAACCAGCAAGCCGCTCGACGCCCAAGCACTGGACCGCGTGCTCACCCAAATGAAGCTGCCGGAGGACATGCCCCGGCGTCTGCACTTTGTGGTGCCCGAGGACATCTACGACACGTTCACCCTGACGGGCGGGGAGAAGTGGGCCAAAGGACAGAGCACGGCGGTGTCGCGCCTGAAGGTGTACATCGTGAAGGGCTGAAGGCAGTGCACGCATGGGCTGCAGGCGTGCGCTGGGCTCGGCCACGTGGGCGGCCCCACTGCTGGTGGCCGACGGACGGGTGGTTATGGTGGCAGGGGGCTACTCGTGCAGCATACCGGTGGTAGAGCTGCTGCCGCCGCCGCATTCGCCGCCGCCTGCAGCGCAGCCGCCATGGGCGGTGCAGGGGCGGCTGCAGCAGGGCCAGCAGCAGCCGCAGCGGGTGCAGCTGGCGCCGGACATGCTGCAGGAGGCGTGGGGGTGGCAGCAGCTGGGCGAGAGCCAGGGGCAGGGCGCGGCGGCGCTGGCGGGCGCACCTGCTGCTGGGTCGGCAGTACAGCCTGGCAGCGTCGCGGCAGGGGAGCCGTCCAGCCTGCACGAGCTAGACCTGTCCAGCGAGCCTTGCCGGGTCGCCGTGCCTGCGGGCGCGGGCGTGGCGGTTGGAGCGGGACCTGGATCAGGGAAGGTGGTGGCAGCAGGCGCAGGGGCGGGCAGCGCGGGCGCGGTGGCCGGTGGTGGGGGTGCCGGGCTGGGAGGGCGTATGCATGCGTGACGGGGCGGGCAAAACCAGCTTGACGGAACCGTAACTTGACTGTGTAGGCTGTTAAATGACATTCAGCCCGAAGGAGTGCGCGTTGATGTCTGATAGGGGTGAGGTTGAGCCCCAGAAGCAAGCGAAAAGGTACATACTGGTGACGTTGCCGTGATGTTGTTGCGTACGAGTTTGCTCGGTGTTTGCAAGGCACTTACAGCGAGATCTGCCCGAGCGTCGGACTGGGCAAGAGACTAGCATCGACATCTCACGCGGCAAGGCGCTCTGCCGTGTTTTGTGGTGGGACCATGCTAGTGTGTTGTGTCGATGACGTACATGAACTCAGACGGTGAGCCGTGCCACGTGTGAGGGAGCTTACAACACCGGTCCAGCTGCAGGCACTCGTGCGGGGGTATGGCTGTTTAGCGCGGGAGACGGCATGTGGCGGCGCCCTGGGACTGCCTGGGCAGGTTATAAGCCTGTCAATGTCATCTGTGGTATTCTGACAGTTCCATTGCACCCGTGCACGCTGCCTTGCACGGCTTTCATGTGTCACTTGCAAGTGAGCCGTGGCGCGGCATTGGGTGCACAAAGTGGGGCCACGCCGCAGGCTTGTGGTGCTTGCTGGGCCGGTAACGATGCAGGTGTCGTCTACGGTATTCAACTGGTCGTAGGTAGGAGACACCCTGGATGTAGTACAAGCAGTGTTCTGTTCATCTGTAGTGAACCCCTACTGACTGCACTTTTCAGCGTCAGCCCGTCATCTGTGTAGCCCAACGCCCCCTGGGGGACCAACCCACTACCGTACACACCTAAAACGTGCCCATTGTTGCCCAGGAAATATCGGAATGGCATCTATATTGCGAAGGCTATCTGATTACAACTTCTGGGTGATCGCCGTTGCTCTCTGTGGGCTCATACAACTTGAACCTTGAAAATCCTGTTTCGCTCAGAATTTTGCCGCCATATATCCTGACAGGCGGCCCAGCCAGGCCCAGCCGAGCCCAGCTTCACGGCACAGTGACACACTCGCAGAGCAGGCAGCGAGCGTTCACGGCCCAAGCTGGTCACCGCCTTCTGGTCACTGCAGTCAGTGCAAGGTGTCCAGGTCCCCACTGCACACACAGCGACTCAAATGCAGAGCTGACAGGTCAGTGGAAGCATTGTAAATTGTATTCTCTCGTACTGCCTTTGTATTGCGAGCGAGTCCATAGCGTCTGCCAGGCCCCAATGCTGGAATGACACAAGACCGCCACTGGGGTGGGAACGGCCCGAAACACCAACTGGGCCCAACACGCCGCTGCCCTGCGCGGCCCCATGCCTCCAACGCACGCACGCCCACCGTCACGTGCACTCAGATCGTTTCAGGCGCGTTCATTCTCAAGGTGAGCGCCGACAGCCCTCATCTATGAATACCGTAGCAGTTCCATACGTCTGTAGCAGAAGGCGCGTTTGGCCGTAGCGTTTTGGACAATCAGCTCCAGCGCTTGGCGGGTTTGGAAGGGTATGAGTCAGACGGCTACCTGTGGCCGTATACGGAACTTATGCTCGTCTGAGTCAGAAGCTTTCCGTGAACTATTATGTTACTGGGTTTCTCCGCCATGGTTTTCAGCTGTACGCATGTGGGTGCAGCAAAGGGTTTGAGTTCGGCGGGCGCTTTGGGTTCGGAAACGCGAGCTCTTTGAAAACGCTTTTTCTGGACATCTTCTGCGATGACTCTCGCAGCTGATAAGATGGCGATGAATGAGGTGAGTTGCCTACCCTCTTGAGCGCAGGCGCTTCGTTTGCTCCGGGATGTATGGTGTCTTACGTCAGACGTCGTCAGACCGTTACCCCCCAGGTTACCTCCCAGCACGCCACAGCACGTGTCGGCAGATACGGAAATTCGTAGTGGGATCAAAGGTATGAGCTCATACAAGCATATAAGCGGCGTCATGCGAAACGTTTGGATCAACATCCGTGCAGACGCTTAGCACCCAGCGGGATTCTGAGCCGCTTGAGGCTTAGGCGACAGTCGCAGCAGCAAGCAAGCCGGCCCCACACGCCAAAATGCCGTCGTCATGGAGCTTTTCCGCCTTGCTCCTGCTGATACTTATGGCGGCGTCCGCTTGTGAGTGACGCAGTTGTCGTTTACGCTGTCTAGGCAGCCGGGCACGGGGACACCCTGGGACATGCGGCTTTCTAACGACACGGTCCTGTAGCGCACATGAACCAGGCCGCGGCGTTTTCAACTACAACCCAATCACTTCGCAACTCTGACCAGACAGCGTCCACCGATTATATGCAGGCGCTGCTGATGACCTAGTCGGCGAACCGCACGCCCACCGCCGCGACCTCCTGCAGAGGAGGCGCAAGAAGAGGCCCCCTCCGCCGCCGGCCTCCCTGCCGGCCCCACCGCCGAGCCCTCCAAAAGCAAAGAAGAACAGGCCTCGCAAGCAGGCAAAGGGCAAGAAGCCTCCCCCGCCTGTGGCTGGGGTCTCCACTCTGCCCTCTCCCTCCCCTGCGCCTTCCCCCACCTCTGCGCCCTCGCCTTCTTCTGCGCCCTCGCCCACCCAGACCGCCCAGCTTGCCGGTAAGACTCACCTGCGAGCTAACCAAGTGGCCTGGTTGCATGTGAAGCCCCGTGAAGACCATGCTGGATCGGTTTTGCTGCTTCAAAGCACGCACAAGGGCCATGGCACGTGGCACATTACTAAGGACGTCACTGGACGTCACTCTCCGCCAAGAACGCCTGTCCATTCCTTAACGCCGTCCGCCCAACCGGTTCCTCCGCCTCCAACCTGTGCAATGCCATCCCGATACAGGCACCAACTGCCTGGACGCGGTTGCCATGCTGTCTGTCAACAACGTGTACCGTGTGAGGCACCAGGGGGTAGGCGTGCAGTGGAACGCGCAGCTGGCCGCGGACTCGACCGCCTACGCTGCTGTCCTAGCCAACAAGGACAACTGCAAGCTGGAGCACTCGACGCCGCAGCAGCGTGGGAACGCAGGCGAGAACCTGTGAGTACCTTACCCGCTTGTGCGCTGGATTCTTGCTGGGTGAGCCTCGTATATCCATACATGCTCGGCACGTGTGCATGGCAGCGGCTGGCAATGATGCAGGTCCCGGATGTGCGTACGCGCAGGCAGCTCATGCGTGCTGTTCATGTACGTGTGCGCGGACAAGTTCAAATCCATAGCGATGACTGCTTGTTCCCTCCCCGCTGCCGCGCATGATTGCACGCAGGGCGGTGTACATGTCGACCGCGCCCATGGACGACACCTGTACGGCAGCGGTCAACGACTGGTACAACGAGGTCGTTGACTACAACTTCAACGCCACGCGGCCCTTCAACGACAACTGGTACCAGCCCAATAAGCAGATCGGCCATTTCACGCAGCTGGTGTGGATTGGGACCACCAGCATGGGCTGCGGCATGGCCAAGGGAGCCTACCGCTTCTCCAACGGCTGGACCGGTACCTGCAAGGTCATCGTGTGCAGGTGGGTCATCCATTATCGTACAGGGCAGGGGGCGAGTGGCCGTTATGCGTGCAGCTACAGCGTCCGTGGCCCTATTGTCATCCGTTGCTTGCGGTGTCGGCTCCCCGCGTGTCGAGGCATGGCTCCGCAGCCCCTTATCCCATTGCCCCAAGGCAACAGCTGTCGCAGTTGCACGCCGGTCTCGTGCTTGGGCTCCTTGCTTGAGCTAGCACACCCAATGATTGTGCGGTACATGCGACTCGTTGGTGTCCTCATGCACAGCCGTGTCGCCACGCACGTGCCAGCTGCACACGTGCGGTTTTACGTGCATGCGGCTGGCAGACCCACCAGCCTACCTCGTGCGTGTTCGTTCGCTGCTGACTGCAGGTACGCCCCTCCTGGCAACTACGCAACGGACGATCAGTTTAGCGCCAACGTGAAGCCGGCGGCAGCGTAGGCCAGATGTGCGGGGCCCACGTGCCATGTGCCGCTGTGCCACGTGCTGCCATGGTGGTGTCCGGAAGGCACTGCTCGGCACTGCTCGCAATGTAGACCTGTGCCCTGGGGAGGACAGCAGCGGCACCAGAAGCCCCTTTGGGACCACAATATGTCACTCTGACGCATTCGCTATGCATGCGTGTTTAGACATGCCAGCATCCCGTATGCATGGTGCCCATTTGGCACGCTGGCCGTGAAGGCCCACATTAGCAAAGGCACTGCACACAGCAGCGAATGGGAGCAGTGACACCTTGCGGAAATGCAAGACACTGCCGGCTGCTCCTGATGCTGCACCATGTCGCCCAACGATCGCACACGCTACACCCGTAGAGGCACGGCGTGGAACTCAGGGCTGCATTGAACGGCCCTGGCATCTGATATGTTGTGGTTCAGGACAACGTGGGTGTGTGGCCCCATCGTTCGTCCGCAGGGGCCAGTAGAGCCCGTGCATAGTGCTGAATAAGCAGGACTGATGATTCATATTCATGGCAGGGCATCACTGATTATTCTTTAGCATGTTGCGGGATATCTGGCTGGCCGGACTACGGTAAGGAGACAGTTTGGAGGGCGAACGCTGAGGCTGGTGCACCCGCAGCCACCCGCCGTAGTAAGGTGCCGTTTGCATGGGCAAGGTGTAGTCGCTAACCTTGTCAGTTGCGACCCGTACATACCAGCTGCTGTACATGCAGTGCGCACAATTCATTGCTAGTGCCGTGTCAGGCTGACCTGGGCTAACCTTGGCAGCATGCATGCGTGGTTCGTTCTGCCCGGTGAAAGTCTGAGTCTGAGTCTGATTACAGGCATGCAGTGAGCCTGTAGGTCCCTGGGCCAGAGGCCACAGCCCGAAGGCTTATATGGACCACAGAAAACACGCTCAGGAAGAGGATAAGGTTGGTGGAGATGGATGCCATGGTCTGAGCTGCCAGGTTGTGTCCCATGCATGGGCCTATGTGGGCACGTGTCGGTGGGCGATGTTAGGGGCTACGGCATACCAGTAGAGTCTGTTTGTGATCATAGCCGCACTTTTAGTATACTTCTTTAGCTGCCTGGTGGTACAACCAAGGGGCCAGCAGGGGACCATGTGCCTGTACTGAACGAACCACGCGGTGTGGGAAAGCCTCTTGGCGCCCACTGGTTCATCAGAGCAGTACGATAGTGGTAATGGCGATGGTGGTCGGTGGTTGCGATGGTGCTGCTGTGTGCGGTATGGTAATGGAGGTGGCATGAGGTTTCGATGGGTGGCGCGCGGTCACCTGTCGGTAGCATGTGCGGGGCGCGTGGAGCGGCGTGCATGCATGCAGGCTAGCCGGAGCCAGAAGAGCACTCCCTGGTCGCATTAGGTGCTGTACAAGTGTACATGTCTGCGGCGCATCTGTGTCCAGTTGGTTCATGGAAGCCGGCCGCTCACCAGATCTTAAGCCACTTCGTTGACGCTTGAGCGCAGGTGGTGCAACCAGGGTGCACCAACTGGTGCACCGGTGGCGCTGCCAGACGATCATCAGGAATCATGTAACAAACGAAAGAAAGATATGTCTCATACCGGTATGCTCTATTCACCGGCCCTGCCACCAGGGATATCGCCCCTGGATACCGGTACCCTGCGGGTGCAGCAGGCGTGTCATGATATCGACCCTGGGGTGCTCCACGTGTGCCTGGGGGCGTGTGGGGTGTGTATGGTTTTACAGTTTTGGTCCCCTTGCAGAGCCCAGCCCCACCCCGCTCGAAACACAGAGGTGGTCCCGGCCATTAGGGACACGGGGTTTCCCACCCCTCTCGCTGTACGGAAAGGAGCGACAAGCTCCATAAGGTACAGGCCACGACGCGCGGGCCTCAAGTTCACCCTACCACAGCCTGGTCCCGCCCCCACAAAGCTTCTCCACAAGACGCACCCACAGAGCACACGCAGCACCCCTGTCGCGGTTCCCAACCACCCTTCTGCCCAGGAGGAACCGGATACGTACGAGGCAGCTGTACGGAGTAATTAGCCAGTATCAGCCCCCGGTTGCTGCTTTCGCTCCTCCCCGATCGAAACCCCAAGGGCCTCCCACGAACACAGGTGACACGTGCCCTATAACCGCCCCCCGCACAGAAGCACCCCTCCACACCAGGCAGGCCAACAAGACAGGGTAGGCGCAGTACGTGTACTAGTTCCTGGGCAGTATCCGCCCTTGCATAAGTTAGTGTTAAGGGCCTCCGGCCAGGTGCAAAGGGCCGTGCCGACCTCATCCCACCATGTGCGTCGCAAACCCAGGCTTGCAAACGCCTGCAGGTGCGCCCACATGCATGCAACTACCCGGCGTGAGGCTTGCGACACCAGGGACTGCCACTGGGGAACCGCTGCACTGCCCCTCAGCTCCCGCAGGCGTGCGTGCATGAATTGCCGTCCCACCTCCATGTCTCTGTACCTGTAAACCTTTCCACAGAAAGAAAATGGCCTCAAGGGCCGCCAGGGGTTGTAGGTGTGGCGAAGAGCCAACAACCGGGCAGCATCCAGGTGACGTATGCAAGCATCCGATAGCCTAGCCATGTATGTGTAGGAAGGGCCTGCGCGGGCCGGTTGCAGGTGAGAAAATTGTCCGCGTCGGGTGCATGTCCGGCAGGATCCGGCTGCCCTTCGGTCCCATCCGTGGATGGGGACGTGGGGCCGGATGCTTGCCTCTCCACCAATGCCGCATGTGGAACCACTACTGTGTAAGAGTGCAAGCGTCGCAGCAGTGCAGCCGGATGCATGGCAGGTAGCGCTGCACGCAGTTGGGCCTGGGCCAGCACTGTTCCGTCGGCCCCGCTGGCTTGCGCTGGCGCAAACTTCCCGGTGTGAGTCGCAAGTGAGCAGGACTGCGTCCCCTGCGGAGTCCTCGAGTGCGTTGGCTTTGTTGAAAATAATATTAAGCGTTTCCCGTTATTTGCCAATCCAGTCTGGTGCCGCACTTTTCCTTGGCCACGGAACGTGTCTTTGGGTTGAGCCCGGTGATCACACTCAGGATCAGGGCATGTCAACCCTTTACATTGCTATGCAGGACGTGATACCCTGGAAGCTCTGTAACGCGTAAGGTTATGCTTCCCGCCTCTCGACGTTACGGCGCCTGTCGCACATACATACGCGTTCGACTGGCACCCACCCTCTTGCATTACTAAGGTCGACCCATGCAGTAAATAAGATAAATTACGGGCAATAAAATGGTATCGAACTGTAGGTAGAAACTGAGACAGGGTAAGCGCCCGACAGGCATTAGATGATACGGTACAGGCACACCAGGTACATGGGTCATGGGAACACTTATGTGCAGGTCTTCAGCGCGTCTTGAGGAACTGCTTGTGACTGTGGAGAGCCGACACGAACCGCATAGCTTCAATCCCTACCTGCCCTCGCTGTGACGAGTTGCTGTCGGCCCAAAAAGCGACCCGCACGCAACGTTAAGTGCTGACAACATGAAGACCGTATGGAGTCTACCTGCGCTACTACTGCTCATCATGGTAGCAGTGTCTTCCTGTAAGCTCCGCGACCGTGCCTGGAGGCATGAGGGCTTGCCTTCCGGGATGCAGCTCGTGTTACACGCCGATGTACATATGAGCCGAATGCGAACAGGTAGACTTGCACATGTCTGACAAGAGTAACCTACGACACTCCCGTGCAGGCGCGGCGGAGGGCCTGGTGGATGACACGAAAGTTCATGGTCGCGAACTCCTGCAGAGGAGGGGAAAACAGGGAAAACTCGGCAAGAAGAACAAGAAGCCACCCCCCTCTCCACCGTCCCCTTCACCACCGCCCCCACCGCCCTCTCCTTCGCCCCCTGAGCCAAGCCCTGCCAAGTCCCCGAAGCCAAAGCGTGGGAAGGGCAAGGGCAAGAAGAAGCCCCCTCCCCCTCCCATGGAGGCCTCCCCCTCGCCTGTGCCATCTCCCTCCCCCTCGCCCGTGCCATCTCCCTCCCCCTCGCCCGTGCCATCTCCCTCCCCCTCGCCCGTGGCATCTCCCTCCCCCTCGCCCGTGCCATCTCCCTCCCCTCGCCCGTGGCATCTCCCTCCCCTCGCCTGTGCCATCTCCCTCCCCCTCGCCCGTGCCATCTCCCTCCCCCTCGCCCGTGCCATCTCCCTCCCCTCGCCCGTGGCATCTCCCTCCCCCTCGCCTGTGCCATCTCCCTCGCCCTCCCCCTTGCCCTCCCCCTCGCCCTCCCCCGCACTGTCGTCTCCCTCGCCCTCGCCCTCGCCTGCCTCCTCGTCCAGTCCCGTCCCTTCCCCTCGGCCTCCCATGCCCTCCCCACTGCCGCCCACGCCCTCCCCGCAACCGCCCAGCCCCGCGCCACCATCGCCCTCACCCACCCAGCCGGAACAGCTTGCCAGTAAGTCGTCCAAACAGGTGCATTGTTGCGCGCCTGTGCACTAGGTGAAACACAAACACACGCGGTGTGTCGTGTACCGGTGCTTGTGCGATGCGGGAGCCGGGAGGCAGTTGCAGCAGCCATGCATCCGATCCAAGTGTGTTTGCACGTCATGTCTGGCCGTGTGCGACTCTGGGTGGTGGCGACTCATAGGCACCTGAGCCCGTCTTAGGCGCTTGGGATGAGGTCGTCGGTTCCTGTGCCGCACCCGTGCGGACATGTGAAAGCCATTACCCATCCGTTGTGTTACCCAACCGTTTGCAGACATGCAGTGGATGTTGCGTTGGCCCCTGCTGCATGCAACCCCGCATGCCCAGGCACTAGTTGCCCTGCTGCGTCCAAGCTGCATTTCATACCTGACTCCCGTTGAATGTAATGTCCTCCCCACACAGACACCGACTGTACCGACGCTGAAAACATGCTGTCTTACAACAACGACAAGCGCGTGCAGCACCAGGGGGCAGGCGTAGCATGGAACGCGCAGCTGGCCGCAGACTCGAACGCCTACGCCAAGGTGCTTGCTGCCACCAATTGTTCGCTGGTGCACTCGACACCGCAGGAGCGCGGGAGCGCAGGCGAGAACCTGTGAGTACTCAGCGTCCGTCAGGGAGCTCCCCTGGCATGTTGATCAGTCAAAATCCCAGCCTTGCCGTTGCGCATGGAACTTGGTCTCGACGTAGTGGTTGGCACGTCCGGCTTCGGCTCCAGGGGCAGGGAAAGCAGGGGTCGTGCGACTGCACCCCATACCTCACTTGATTAGTACTCATCCTGGTATGTGTGCCGGGCTGGGCTTGTTGTTCGTGCCACACAGAAAATCTTCATTCATTATACTCTTTTGTGCGTTTCATGCTATAAGAACCCAGCGATTGCTTTTACAGCCCATCACGCCGGGTAGCTGAGACAGTGGGCTTGGACTGCTTTGCCCGCTTGCCATCGCAGTGTTGCCAGTCTCCGCTTCATTTGGTACCGTATGCCCCAAGCCTTGTAGGTGAACTGGACGTTACCACGAGCCCCTGCTGATGCGCCCCCCTAATAAGCGCTCCCCTTGCCTCATGCCTCTGGCCGTAGGTTCATGTCGGCCACCACCGGCCAGGTGGACTCGACCTGTACGATTGCGGTTGAGAAGTGGTACGACGAGATCAAGGACTACACCTTCAACACCGCAACGCCCTTCACCACCAACTGGAACAAGCCCCTGCCCATACAAATCGGCCACTTCACGCAGCTGGTGTGGATTGGGACCACCAGCATGGGCTGCGGCATGGCCACGGGGCCCTACATCTCCAGAACCCAGGGCTGGACCGGCACCTGCAAGGTGGTCGTGTGCAGGTGGGTTCATCCTTGTCCACTAGACGTAGTACATGTACCAGTCATATATGCACCGGTCTACACTTAGCAAACGCATGCATGGTCTGCTTCTGCTCAGACGGGTTCTGCATCTGCAGAGTCCCCTGGCCTCGCTCAGCACTTGCATCTCACCATCCTTTGCTCCTACTTGCACGAAAGTGCTATGGTGCCCGAAGGTCAAGGCCAGCCCCATCGCCTACCCACACGCCCCGCACCTGCATCTCGGACCCTTAGCAACAGGTTCCACATACCTGCCCTGCGTGCGTGCGTGCGTGCGGTTGGCCGTTGGATGCAGGTACGCGCCTGCTGGCAACATTGGCACGGACGCCCAGTTCAGCGCAAACGTGAAGCCGCCGATTGGTCGTTAGCGCGCAACACGAGACGCCGTGAACCCTCAACAGGCAGTCTGACAGCAAGGGTTACAGTTACAGTTACAGACCCCGAGAGGGGCACGTCCGGAGAGCCTGGGGGCCATAAGGGGCACGCACGCTTCCGAGGAGGCGAGGGTGACTAGCAGGCTACACAGCAGCCCATCGCTCGCCAACCGGAACGCGCTCTGTACGGGCTTGCGTTCTGCGCCTTCATGCCAATCATGTGACGACGTGATCAAAGAATTGGACGCACTGCGCACTGCACCGGCAGGCTGCCGCAAAAAGGCAGCTGCGTGTATTGCCACCATGTGCCAACGTGCATGGGGTATGGCTAAACGCTGGAGTTTGTCTGAACTCTTAGAGCTCGCTATAGCTCAGCCGCGCGTACTTGTAGCTGGGTGCTGGTCCTATAGCACGCTAGACTGCTTCCCTGCGATCCAAGGGTGGTAGCGGGACATTGGCTGTGTCTGCTGAAGCCTCAGTGGCACTCGTGTGTGTCCCACGTGCCCGTGTGCACAGAAGCATGTGCAGCAGGGTTGGCTTGTGTGTCCATTCTTTTTAGTCGTCCCGCTCAGCGGGAAGTGTTGTTCAAGACAATCTGGTGAAGTGAAGCAATCTGGCAACCTGGTTAGTGAACAACATGGGATGCACCGGTACGGGAGGAGTCGATCCCCTGGGGTGCTGGGCCTTGCGTGCCCGCGCTTTGTCCGCACAGGACAACGTCACGACGATGCTTGTGCATAGTTGGATTGCTGCCCTTTCAAGAAACCGGCATGCGCTGGACTAGCGTGGCTAAGTAGCTTGAGTGCTGATGTATGGCGGCAGTGCCCGGTGGGATGCGCACCAGGGTCGGTGCGTGTTGTGTAGAGCAGGGCAGGGCCTCGCAGTCACGGGTACACCCGAAATTACATGGTTGACCGGCTGCGGTTGCATAATGAGCGTACAGAATGCAGTCTATACATGCTAGTTGTGTACAGGCTACATGGTAAATGTTGCGGGTGGAATTGTGCCGTTTGCCAGGAGGACGCGCTGCAGGACACAGCAGACTGCAGGCAGTCCTAATGAATCACACATAACGTAGACCGTACCATGTGTGGCAGTGTGCAGGAGGGCTAGCTACGTCAGGGCAGGGCAGGGGTAGCCATAAGCTGCGTGGTATTGAGACATCATGCACTGGCATGGGTAGCGTTCTGTTGAGTCCTGCGCAGGTTGCGGTGCTATTACCAGTTGGCAAGTTTGAAGTGCGCTTCATGCCTGTATCCCTTTTGGATCGCTTGGCCACACCACCAACCAGCCACCTGGATGTAACACAAAATGCCAAAAGATGGGGCCTCTGGCCCCTGGCTCGTTAATGGGTTCTTACAGCATACGGTACACAGGGTTTCGGACACTCAGGGGGTCACCATGCTTGCCGTCGAGCCAAATAACCGCTGCTTGCTCACGGTGTGAGCTGCGTTGATTCACCTCCAACAAGGACATTTGTGTTACATTCTAGGTGGTGTGGCCACACGATCCTTACTGGTCCCGACCACACCTATCAGAAGTATTATCTTGTAGCGTTGCGTTGCTGTTGTACAGCAACGAGGACGCCCCACGGCAGCTTGCGCTCCGCGGAGCACCTACGTACGTCATCGTGGGAGCCGTTACAGCTACAAACCCCCATGGGGGCACGTCCGGAGAGCCAGGGGGCCATAAGGACGAGTAATGCGATATCATAACTATCGTGCGGGGGAAGCGCGGGGCTTATTCGCCACTAACCACACGCCTCACAGCCGGAATCGTGGGAACCTGCCACAGCCATGCATGCCTACCGGCGTGCAGCTCGGTACCTGCCGCCCCTGCACGATGACACGGGGCGAACGGGTCTACACATCCTGCAGGCCATGACCCCGCAATGATTAGGTTAGGTTACGGTATCCATCACCCGACTCCCGACTCTCCGACCCAGCGCTCAGCACGCCCGGCCGCCCCAAGCACCGGTGCCATGCCCCACATGCCGCATGTACAGTACTGTAAGCCACACTCCCCACACCATCCTCTCCTCAATTTCCATGCATTCAGTCCCAGCCGCCCCTCCCAGGCCCCCTGTGTCTCCCCCGTCGCGTAAACCCTTCCACGACACCCCCCTTTCCAGAGGATTCCGCCCTGCCCCTTTCCGGCCCTTCCTTCCCCACTCCCCTGCCTCACGACGCCGCCGACCCGTACGTGTCCTGCACCCACCGCACCGCCCCCACCACATCATAGTTCCCCGGCGGCTTCACCAGACACCCCTGCAGGATGCGCCTCCCCACGTCCTCCACATGCACCACTAAATCGCTAGGCAGCACCAGCCCCGCTCCCCCGCCTGCCGCCTCGCCCTCCCCGTCCCCTCCTGACCCACCATGGTCCTCCGCTGCCATCCCCAGCGCAGCTAATACACACCTCATGGCCTTGGGGCCGGGCAGCACGCTCCCCAGCTTCTCCACCACGGCCGCCACCCCTACACCTGTCCCCTCGACCCCGCCCTCCTCCACATCCGCCATCTGTGACGCCAGTTCCATGCACACCGCCTGCACCTCGTCAATGTGCTGCCCTAGCAGGGTCGACAGCAGCGGAGGCAGCGCAGCCGCGGGCTCCCCCTGCAGTATATCCGCGCTGTACCGCGCCTCGCGCCGCGTGGCGGCGGCGGCGGAGTATGGCGGCGGCTGCAGGCCGTACGGCTGCAGTAACGCCAGCAGCTGGTCCAGGGGCAGTGACTCCCCTGGGAACTGCGCGTGCAGCGCGTCTCGCAGCTTGTTGAGCCGGAAGGAGGGGCGGTTGGGGAACAGCCGCTCCAGGGCATCAGCCACGTCGGCGGTCCGAACCCGGAGCGGCTCCGGCTGCTGCTGCTGCTGCTGCTGCCCCTGGCCCAGCTTTGGCGACGCGGTCGAGCCCATCGCCGACGCCTCCGCGTCCAGCCCCTCCTCACCCCCTGGGGCCCCGGACACAGACCCCTCCGCCTCCGGCGCTTCTCCACCTTCCTCCTGCTCCTCCTCTTCCTCCTCTTCCCCGCCAGCAGCGTCATCGGCCGCATCGCCTTCCGGCGAGCCAGCCGACCCCCCGCCGGTGGTTGGTAGACCTGCCAGTACGGCACACAGCCCCGAAACCATGGCCTGCTGGTCCAGCCGCGCGTCCTCGCTGACCTGCCCTGTGAGCGCCAGCCAGAACGTACGGACCAGCGGGCTGGCTTTCGCGTGTGTCGTACATGCGTTGTACAGGCTGTACGACAGGCGGGCGCTGTCCTGGGTTGCCAGCCCTGACGGGTTGAAGTAGTAGTACAGGAAGGACTGGAGGGTGCCGGCGGTGGCGAAGGTGGACATGGCCTGCTTGGCCTGCGGGGGCAAGGGGCGTGGGGTGG
Source organism: Chlamydomonas sp. KOR1 (assembly GCA_036984285.1). Taxonomy (NCBI): domain Eukaryota; kingdom Viridiplantae; phylum Chlorophyta; class Chlorophyceae; order Chlamydomonadales; family Chlamydomonadaceae; genus Chlamydomonas; species Chlamydomonas sp. KOR1. The sequence goes on from BQMZ01000371.1 coordinate 206,938, forward strand.
GGCAGAGGTCGACACAGTTCGCCGCGCCGTATGCTCGGAGGGTACTTGGCGGTCCTGCAGCTATCCGGCTTCGACTTTGACTTCTGTCCCCTTGAACCGAAATCAGTAGAAAGCCAGCCGCCCCTGATCCGCGCCCAGCTCGTCTTTCCCGTTGCCCCGCTCGCTGTCCCCGACCACCGCACCTTCCATATGGTGGCCACCAGCGCCTCCGTGTGCTCCAGCGACAGGTGCTGCAGCGGCACGCGGTGCGGCCAGCGCAGCACGCGAGGCACGCTGGCGGCCAGACCGCACGGCTCGGCGGTGGCGGCGCCCGCGCCGCCCTCTCCGGCGCCGTCGCCGCCCTCCGTCAGGAAGTCTGAAGGACAGCAAATTGAAAGGAGGTTTGAGATTCCTGAGACGAAGGAGAGCGTGCGGACCAACGGGACAAAGCACGCGCACTACGGACAGCTGAACTAGGTGCTATGCATACCCTGCTCTGGCCGTTGGTTCCCTGGCACCCCAGCGCCCCCGAATCAGGGTTCTCCAACGGGCTGATATGTACTCCTGGGGTCCCAGGACCGCAGCCGTACGCTTCTCCTGAACCCATTAGTACACCTCCAGGAGATCAGCTTGCAAGGCCAGCCTAAATCTCCTGCATGCCAGGAGTTTGCCAGGAACACCTCCTGTGCTGTAAATTTTCTTTATTTTGCATTTTTCGACTTTTTTCCCTTTATTGGCATTCTCCCTTCCAGCTTGTTACAGTTGTGCAGTTGCTTAGTCCCAGCCCAATGCACGCAACTCCACCGCCTCAGCAAGGGTGAGGTCGTCGTCCCCATCCACCTCAGCCCCCGCCTGAACCTCCTCTGAGCCCATCTCCTCATCCGCTGCACTGCCCCCGTCAGACTCTGCCGCACCCTCCGATCCCACGTCACCCTCAGCCTCACTCCCCTCTTAACTGGCTCTGCACATCACGTTGATCGATCGCCTTTAGCTATACTTCTTTGAACTGATAGACACCCTCTTTGCGGTGGAGACTTACTGGGCGTCTTCCGCTTGAGCCAGTGCGCTAAGGATGACTGCTTGGCCTTCGCAGCCTCGGGCTGGCTAGTAATGTTATCAGCCATACTGCTCTTTAGTATGTTTGGTATGTGTGTATGTATGTGTGTATGTATGACAGAGATGTTTGTTGAGTGTTGGTGATCATTGGACTGCCGCTTGCAAGCGCCCCTACCTGCATGGGGAGTACAACTTCACAGTGCAAGGGAGCTCCCCTGGCTTTCCCCCACGCTTACATCACAACTTCGCTGTATGCTCTGGCCCTGTGGGCAGCAGCTCTGCAACCGCGCAGGAGCCCAGGACAACGGGTATGCTAGGTCAAAATTTTCTCCTGGGCGCCAGGACAGGCACCCTGCCGGGCCCCTGGCCTGGCGCCCATGGCGCCAGGAGAAGCGCCTTCGGCGCCCACCTTTCTTCTCCTGCCCCGGCAGGAGCCCGGGCAAAACTTCCCGTGCCCCCGCGACCCCCTGGCTTTTTCTCCTGGAGACCTCCTGGATGGAGAACCCTGGCCCGAATCGAGCATGAAAACCCCAACCACCCACATGACGACGCGTCCGGGATGAGCGTCAGCCACGCCGCTGTGGGCGCGGGGTCGGGCTGCAGCGGGGCCGCCTGCACCTCAGTCCCAACCAAAGCAAAGCCCCCAGGCCCCCCCGAAAACCCCCACCACCCACATGACGACGCGTCGGTGACGAGCGTGAGCTGCACCTCCGTGGGCGCGGGGTCGGGCTGCAGCAGCGCCGCCGCCAGCGCCAGGCGCGCCTTGAGCTCCTCCAGCTCGTTGGCGTAGCGGCCCAGCTTCTCCTCCACGCGGTGCACCAGCTCCGCAGTACGCTTGCCGCCCTGCAGCAGGGGTCAGTCACAGCGACGGTGCATAAGCTGCGAATTGCGTATGGTAGCCGCTAGCGGGGGGACTCCCCTCGTGATCCCGTACCGCCCTGGCGGCCCTCACAGCCACTACCTTGAGCAATTCGCCCAGCTGCATTTTCTTTCTTACGTCCCCTTAGCGCCCCAACCGCGCGTCATGAGTGCTTTGCTCGGCCTCACCATCGCACAAGATTTCCAAGATGCAAGATAGACAGTACGGTTAAACACTTGGGCTATATCAAACGAAACTGCCTTCCCCACCTGCAGTCCGTGGTCCGCCAGCTTCCGCCACATGGGCCGGGGGGTCATGATGTCCAATCGATGGGCCAGTTTGGAGTTGACCTGGTGGAGCAAAGCGAGCAAAGGCCAGGCAATTATTGACGCCAATAATGGACGGCAGGTCACCTTAAACACAACCTCACACAAGCGCACAGTGGTGTTGCGCCCGCAGCCCAGCTGCCCCCCTGGTCATCGTCTCGCCTCAGCTCGCTCCGTCCGACTGTCTTCCACGCACGTACGACAATCCCAGCACACCACATAGCAAGCACCAAGAATGCGCATGTGCGCCGCCTGTAAGCTAAACCCTCCTCTCGCGCCCCTCGGTGGAGCCTGAAGGACCCCTTCATCACTTGCCCCTCCCCACCAATGTGCACGCTAACCCACCTGCTCCAGGTCCTTGTTTCGCGCCTCCGAGCCCTCCAGCTCCGCCTGAGTGGCCGCCAGCTTCTCCTTGAGCTTCTCAAACTGCGAAGGTAAGGAGGGCAAGGAAATGGCTTGACGGGTCGAGCAAGACGCATCGGTCCGGACTGTTTGCAAAGAAAGCGCGTTCCCCTTCCCCCTAGCGCCTCAACCGTGTAGCCAGTGCCCTCCCGCTCCGCTGCCCTCCTGCAGCCCCCGGTGTCTTCCATCGCACACCAAATACAGTACCGTTAACTTGCCATACCGGTACTGTACTTCATCTTCCCCATCTGCTCGGGTGGCATGCGGATGTCCTCCAGCCGCCATGTAAACCAACGCCCCACCCTTGCCCCCAGTGTCCTTGACTCCGTACCCATCCCAAGCACCCTGCCCCCTCCCTCTGCCGGCCGCCGGGCATCCCATCGCCCGCCCCGTACCATCTCCCCCGTGCCCTTCCCCCTCCCACCTGCTCGGGCGGCATGCGGCTGTCCGCCAGCTTCCGGGCGGCCTCGGCGTCTGCGACGGCGGCGTCTGCAGCTGCGCCCAGCTCCTTGATGCGAGCGGAGCTGGAGTTGGACAGCTCCATGTACTTGGCCTGTGGGGAGGGACGAGAGCGAGGGAAGCAGAACGGTTAGGTATGTGGTAATGCGCACAGAGGATGTGTACTGCCAGCTCCTGATGCGAGTGGAGGTGGAGTTGGGACAGGTCCACGAACCGATAGTTCAGCCTGGGTGTACGAGAGCGAAGGGCGGTAGTGAACCGTTACATGGTAATGCACAGGGGTGTGGTGGATGGCCAGCTCCCGGACGCTTGCGGAGCGGCAGTTAGACAGCTACCCGTAGAAGCTGATCCGTTTGTCCCACCTGCAGCGTGCTGTGCGCCCCCCGCTCCGCCTCCAGCTCGTCCTTTATCCGCAGGTACTCCTTGCGCAGCTTCTTCAGCTCCTCGCGGCCCGTCTTGGCCTGAGGCCGGGGGTTGGAGAACGCAAGGGGTTTGCTCATTACGGTGCACTTTGATTACGGTGCACGTGCCGCGTGCGCTGGCTTCACCCACCAACATGCAGGGCGCGGCACGCGCTCTGCTTGGCCTGCCGCCGCCCGGAGCAGACGCCGGACATGGCTGCAAGTCCATCAAGACCAACTTCCGTCCGAGACCAACAACGGTTTGGATATAGACTGGAATCAATGGCAAGGCAGACCTATGGGCAGCCTCGTCGACGCCTCGCAGCCAGGCCGGCACACCAAGAGACGGACCCTCCACCTGTTCTATACCACTACAGGGCCGTGCACTGCCGGGTGATGCTGTGTGCCCCTGCGTGAACCTGTGGCTTCACGCCACCACCGCCGTCCCGTTCCACGCGGCAAGGCGCTCCCGGTTTACCTTGAGACTTCCAGGCCCCATGCCCCTTCCCTACTTCCTCCCCTTCCCTCCTAAGGCCCCCCGTCCCCTCCTCCCTCCCCTCCCCTCCTCAGACCCCCCGCGGCCCGCACCTCCAGGCGTGCCGACTCCTCGCTGACCGACAGGCGCTCCAGGTGGGTGCGCAGCGCCGCCGCCTCCAGCTGGGACGCGTCCGTGGAGCGCTTGAGCGTCTGTGGGTGGTGGTGGTTCGGGCAGCGGACAACAGAAACATAGCAACAATCCCGAAGGAAGGACACGCGTCACACGAAAGCGGCCGCAGCGCCGTGCAGAGAAAATGACAACGTGAAGCCACAGCACAAAATTTCTCATGGCTTGGGTCGGGCAGAGGTTGCGTACGACCGAGGGCATGCACCGCACACCCTGTCCTGCCGCAGCGTGCCGTCCTGTCGCTGCACTGCCCCCAAGCCCCACCTGCATCTGCTCCTCTATGCGCGCCACCACCTCCGCCTGCGCCGCCATCTGCGCGCGCACGCCCTCCCGCTCCGCCGCCAGCGCTTCCTTCTCGCGCTCCAGCCGCTCAGCCACCGAGAACCAGGGCAGCTGGTCGAACGCCAGCTGCCCACGGTCGGACACGTAGTACCAGCTGTTTGGGGGCGGGCAAGCATGCAAGGCGTGATGGTGGTGGGTAAGTGGCAAAGGAAAGGTAACGCAACGGATGAGCCCCAGGGGGGTACCGGCACGACACGTCGTGCCAGCAACGTGCGGGTGGTAGAGGCGGATTGCACGATGCGACGCACGGGGGTCTCATCGGGTGCCCTACCAGCAGGCGCGACGGACTGGTACCACCCGAGCATGGAGGAAGCGGCTGGTGTTCAAGGGTGTTGGGCCTGTCACTGCGTGTTACGAAGCAGCTAGCCGGTGCGGCCACACCACGAGCTCTCAGCGCCCAAGGTGCCACACCATGCGGCTTTTTCCGACGCCCTCCATCTGACCATAGAACATAGCGCGCATGTGTTTCTGCGCCCACCTGTATATGGCTTTGACCATCTCGTCCCTCAGCGTGCTCAGCACGCCCGAGAAGGGGCCGCACAGCTCCGCAAACTCGCCCAGCAGCTGCGGCGCATTACGCGGGCGAGGGTCCGTGGGTTACAGGACACCAGTCAACCCATTATGCCCAGGTACTGTGTTTTCCTCCTACCCTATTGCCTTCAAGCATGCAAGGCCGTATAATACACCTATCGCATCCACATGAGCCTCGCAAGAACCAGCACTGCGCCGTCGGGATCCCCTCCATCGCCCCGCGCCTGCTGCACCATGCTATTCTTTCCTGGCCCACAAACACGACAGTGTGCTGTTTGTACCCCATGCAAAGGCACGCGTACGCCCTCACACGCCCCCCTCCCCCTCACGTACCTCGCCTATCCGCTGCCCATCCTGCAGGTTCTTCCAGCTACCCTCCACTTATTGCCCGCTGTCTGCCCCCCGCCATTCATTCCCCGGCCCCCGGCCCCCAACCCCGCCCCCCGATCCCCAGTCTGCACCTGCCCCCCGCCGACAGCCCCCGCCCCCACCTGGCACGCCACCGCCATGAACAGATTTCGGGCTTCTCCTCCCATGCGCCCCCCCGGTCCCTACCTGGCATGCCCCTTCCCCACCCGCTATCCGTTCCCCGTCCCCGGTCTGCACCTGCCGCCGGGCCCTCTCCCACCTGGCACGCCACGGCCGTGCGCAGCTTGTTCGGCTTCTCCTCCCCCGCCGGCGTGCGCGCCAGAGGGCTAACCCGCTCGCATCGCTCCAGTGCCTCTGCCAGCTTCACCTCGGCGTGCAGCGCCAGACTCTTGTACTTCTCGCTGGCGGTCAGGTCAGTGGTGATGTCGCGGGCCTGGGGGTAAGGTGCGCGACCCGTGGGTCGGCGATTTGCTTGTATGGAAGGTGCGGCGGAAGGCGACCCGCGGGTCCGTACTGGATTCAGGGCGGGCGCGGGGCAACGGGTATGGTATGCTAGGCGCTGGCGGTCAGGTCGGCGGTGACGTCGCGGGCCTGCCGCGTGGGTAACAGGGCGGACCCGCGGGTCGGCGAACGTACCCAACTAAAGGTGCGGGTGCGTCGGTGCGCGTCCCTAAACGTGCAAGTAGGGACATGTGGGCGCCGTGTGGTGGTCAGGTCAGCGGTGATGCTGCGGGCTTGAGCGGGGCTGACACAGGAGTGTGTGCGGGCAGTGTTCGAGGGTAGGCCACGATCCCGTTGTGGCGCTTTCCTGCTATTAGCGGCGGTGGTATTGTGGATGGCTAGTGGTGGCCGCGTGGGTGTGCGGCAGAGCCCGACCGTGGACGTCGCGCCCCGTGTGGAGTTTGACCCTAGCCGTCACCCCTCCGCATCCATGGATGTTGCATGTCCACCGAACGCATTGGTGTACAGCATTAGCACCGTCTCAATACCAAAACTGGACAATCGTGCGCTGCGGATGCGTCCTGCTGGGCGCTAGGCTTCGGCCCACTGGGCATTCGATGTGCCTGCTACCCATAAATCATATGGCCCACTGGGCATTCGGGATGCCTGCATACCGGTTTCCACCAAAACATGGCCCACTGGCTCAAGCCCACCTGTCTAGACCACGACCGCACGTCAAAAGTGGCAGTCTGCGCCGCTGCGACAGCTGCAGCCAGGTCAGACTCCTTGCCGGACCTGCAGGCACAGCAGCATGTGTCTTATCGTGCCTATATATACGGTATGATTTCGAAGCAGCGGCTGGACTGGTGCCCCGGCATGGTCCAGGTGGCATAGCTGCACACCCAGGTCGGGATGTTGCAACGTGAGCACGCCTGACAAGGCCGATGGCAAACTTTCAAGTTTAGGTCCCAGCAGGATTGCTCACTTGCTCCCTGAAGAAGCAAAGGGCGCCATGACGGACTGGCTTTCCTTCTTCTCCACGCCATTCGGGCCCGTGAGGTTGGGCTGGAGCAATGGCAGCTGTGCAGGGGAGAGCCAGAGGGGGCACTGCGTGATGCACTGGAGCTTTGCCGCCCCCGCACTGGTAGCTTTGCACAAACTGTACGCTTGCCTTGAACATCTTCCTAGCTGCCGCGGTAGGCCTCGCGTTTAGAGCACTGGAAGGGTTGCAGACCGGCCAGAACGCTGCCTAGCGCCCCGAAGGGCCCATGCCTCCAAGCTGTCAGCTTCTAATGTAAATCTTGCATGGGCACGCATGTGCTGATTGGCAGTGGCCCTGCGTTCGTTCGCCTGAGCCCTGACACTAGCAGTGACACCTCTCTTGCAGGGTTGAGCAGCGTGTGGTGTGTTTGCAAAAACGTAATGCTTTAGTAGCTTCCTGGACACGGGTGGCAAGGCATCCTCTGCCTCTGTCGCGAGAGAATTGCCGCGTGTATGATACGGCTTAGAGAGGAAGGGGCGGACCCAAGGGCATGCCCGAACCAGTAGTCTCGTAATTACAAAGGATATAGACCTAGTGAAAACACAATATTCTCGTTACTGTTTCAACAATACTCTACACCAGGTCTGCAACACTATTTTCCATGGCCTTTATACAGGACTACTAGCAATGGGCACAGACAACGGGCAGCAGGAACAAGCTAGGCAGCCGGTATGTTTAGCGGGGATGCGCGGCAGTCAAGAAGCCCTCGGCTCTCATCGCTGACCATGCCGGGTGCACCTGTCGCAGGGGCAGCTGCCTGGCCAGGCGAGCCCGTTGAAAAGCCAGCTTTACTTACAGCCCAAAGCACCCTCTGGATCGTATGCGCCAAAGGCTGCAAAGAAGTATGCCCAGGCGCAGGCAGCGGCTCAAGTGGTACGCGCATGACCGGGGGAGGTCCCGTTCTGGTACAGCGCAGTGGTATGCGCGTCCTTGGGACCTAGCAACACGCGAGATTGCTGTTTTTTTGTCTTCAGGCTGCAACACGGTCTCTCGCACCTCTGGAGGCGACCGCGGGATACGAGAAGGCGCAGCAAATACGCAGCACTTTGAACGCACTTGGGGCGAAAAAGGTCAGCGTCAACGGCATGGGGTTGCTGCTGGGCGCAAGGGGATGTAGCGGGAGAAGGACAGCAAGGGGTAGGGGGGTAGGGGGCCGGCCAGGGGCCCAGTCCACGACGTGCAGCGAGTCTCCACGTGCGAACAGCTGCCGGGCCTGCTGCCGCGCGCATGGGGCTGTGGCGCGGGAACCACAGGGGGAGGAGGGGACAGCGACGGGTAGGGGGGTAAGGGGGGGCGGCCAGGGGCCCATTCCACGACGTGCAGGGAATCTCCACGAGTCGGGTGTCTGCATCTTGCCCTCTGCTGCACCACGGCCCACCGCGTTGGCCGCACAAGCTCCGCACGTTAACACCGACACCACCGCTCCCTACCTTGCCAGGCGCCCGTCCTTGACAAGATCAAGCAGACGCCGCAGTCCCCCAGGACGGATGTGCCTCCGCTGGATAAGCCCATCGCCGCTGCGCCGCCCCTGCGCGGCTCCGCGCGCCGGGCAGGGGATGAGCCCGCCGGCAGCGGGTCAGGGTCACCGCCAACGCCAGTAGGGGCAGGCGGCAAGGCGAACGGGGACGGGGGCAGCAACCGTGCACCTACGAAGCAGGAGCTGGGGGAGACCCTGCCTTACGTTAAGTGAGTCCGCAGGGGGTGGCGGGGGGAGTCCGCAGGTGGGGGAGGAGTGCAGCGGCGAGGTGCTTGTCACCGAGGGAGGCCCACGGGGGCAAGGGTTGGGCACATGGTTCTGAAATGTCTTGCTCGCCATGGCACGGCGCTGAGGTGCGACTGCTGGTGCCCAGCTGGGGAGCTGCGGTGGTGTGGCGGAAAGCTGGCGGATGAGGGCAGCTGGGGAGTAGCGCACCGGAAAAACAGCAGCAACGCAGGATCCGTGTGCACGTCAGGCTAGCATTCCTGAAGCCCAACGGGCCCGGCGGGGCGGCTGTGACGTAACGCCTGACACAGCTTTCTGTGAGGAGCCCAGGACCGGAGTAGGGGGAACCCTGCCAGCGGTGCCGCTCGTTAGGGGATGCGGTGCGCAGCTGCTCGCCATCCATACCAGCAGCAGCTGCTGGTCCTGGTCGTGCCGGTGACCCCAGGGCACTCGTTGCGCTCGGCACGCACTGCAGCAGCGCAAGGGCTGATACCCCAAGGGGTGGTGCGGAGGTGGCGACGCGTAGCCCTTCATTGCGGCAGCGCAGAGTGGGAAGGGCAGGGGTCAGTACCCGGCAGCACGTCAGCCATGGAGGCGCCTGCCCCACGGGACGGGGCCTGAGGGATGGGGGAAAGGGAAGGGGCACTGCCAGTCCCAGGCCAGCGACCGGGTTGCCTCGTCATCACCTGTGCTGCCCGTTGCGTGCTGGTGCCCTGTGAAGTGCCATGCCCCACAAGCAGCCCAGCACCTCGGGGCGCCGGGCGACAGCGTCTCCACCTTGCTGCTCATTACATGCTGCTTATTACGTGCTGCTCCCACTGTGCGAAGGCTCATCTACACGCTCAGGGAGTACCCCAACACGGAGGACTTCGTGTACCTCCGCCGCATGGACCGCAACCCCTCGGAGTACGACCCGTACGCCCTGGAGGTGCGCACCGCCCCGATCCGACACCAGCAAGTTACAAAGGATGTTGCATGTGATGCTACGCGGCCGATATGTCATTAGTGCCATGGCGTGCAGTTGTCACTATGACGGGCTTCACGGTAGCATTCCGACTGCCACGCACTTGCCCAACCACGGACGGCAAAGCCCCAGCGACGTCGCCCTTTCTGCGACCCCAGGTTGTGCCTTGTGGGTTGGCCTCCATGCTTGCTACTGGCTGCCGCCGCTTGACGGTAGGCATGCACTTGTCCGACCAGGCAGGGCAACATTCACGCAGCGCACCCTTCCCGCCGCCCCAGGTCGTGCCCTTTGCGGTGATTGACCAGCGGGACTTCTACACCATGTCGGTGCGCGGCATCACCCACTACCTGGACGGGACATCGTCAGATTACGCAAGTAAGAAGCAGCAGCAACAGCAGTACTCAGGGACTGCGGAAGCAGCATTCCGCTGGGAAAGGGCCAACATGGGACGCTATCCACCCAGGAGCTGGCAGTAGGCGCCAGACTCCTGCACTTGCTGTGGTTCTGCAGCGCAGCCCCTATCAAGCCTCTTCCTGCCCGAACCCTCTCACCTCTTACCTCCCCGTTGTCGCTCCCACAGCACTGGACCGATGGGAGCGCGAGCTGCACCTGTTCACTCGCCTGAAGCAACTGAAGCTGTTCCGGCTATACAAGCTGTGGAAGGCGTTCCGGCTGTGGAAGCGCGCCGTCAACCAGCACAAGTTCCACAAGGCGCGCTCGGCGCTGGAGCACAACCTGTTCCAGCTGTCGCCCGTGTTCCAGGCCCCGCTGCGCCGCTTCCACGGCCTGTGCTACGAGCTAAGCCACGTGCGCATGCACAACGTGCAGCCCGAGACGGTGAGCGGCCTGGCCTCCGCCCTGCCGTCACACAGCCAAGCGCTGTACGGCGTGAAAAGCCTGGCTGCCATCTCCTCTCCATTTGTGGACAGGACCTGGATCAGCGGCGTAGCGAGACTCGCAACCATTTTGGATTTAACATTTGCACGTTGGCATGAGCGCTGCTAAGATGCAGCGAGGGCTGGTGACGCCCAGTGTGAACCCGCGTGGACCCACACGCACCACTTTGCATACCGGTTCGTCCCCCACCCCAGGTGTACACGCTGGACGACTTCGTGGCTCACCAGGCGGACCACAAGGCGGAGGTGGAGGGCAGGCTGGCGCAGTTCCACCAGGACACCTTCGGCACCGTGCTGCAGGCGTGCAGGTCGGTTGCGTACCTCATGATAGGCTGCGGCAGGCAGTGACAGGTCGTACGGGGTTTCGGCACCGTGCTGCGGCAGGCATGCAGGTCGGTTGCGCGCTGTGCGGCAGCAGCGGCGGGCCGTCGGTGGGCTTGAGATGAACGAAATCGCCCAGGTTACGCAGCTGCTGGCAGGTATCAGCCGATGGACAGCAGACGGGGCTGAGGGGCGGCACAGCCGCCCCTTGCCGACGTGTGGTACACTACCCTGCTCAACCTCCTTGCTTACTTGCGGCTGCGCCAGCCATTTTGCAGAGCTCCACGTGCGCACCTACCAAGGCACATGGGCCTAGGGCCCCAGCCCGGCCCCACACGCATCCAGCGCGCATGGTGCGCCCTAGGCGCCCACACTGGTGCATTGCGTGCTGTATTGCAAATGCCGGGATGGCCTCGCCATGGTCCACGTACTCCCAGGGACGGCCAGGAGAAGCTGGAGGCCTCGCACGCGTTCAGCGCGCACGTCCTGGACGCTGAATGCATGCTAGTACACACCTTGCTCCTCTTGATCTTGCTGGTCCCCTTTGCTTATCCACCTGCACCCAGGGACGACCTGGACAAGCTGGAGGAGCGGCTGGCGGAGTTCAACAAAAAGCACGATGAGGGGGAGACCCTGCGCGCAGGGGAGGCCTCCAAAACCCAGCACGTGTCGTTCCTGGCCAAGGCGGAGGCCGAGAAGGAGCGCGAGCAGTCCACCTCGGACTTTGCGTACACCATCGCCGCGGCGCGGCGCAGCGAGCAGCGGCGCCTGCTGTCCTTCATCCGCCTCGCGGACTACATGGTGTGCGACACACTGCATTCCGTGCTGCTGGAGTCTCTCCGTGAGCTGCACGACGCCACGCGGCCGAAGCGTGCCGTGCTGCTCACCTTCGAGGAGATGGACGCAGCGGCGGCGGCTGAGGCGGCGGCGCAGGCGGAAGCGGCGGCAGTGGCCGCTGCCGCCGCCAAGGAGGCGGCGGCGAAGGAGGCAGCGGCTGGCGGCGATGGGGGCAGCGCGGCGGCGGCGGAGGCGAGCAAGGGGCCGGCGGCTGGGGCGGGGGCGATGGTGTTGCCCACGGACGCGCTGTTTGAGTTGGAGCTGCTGCTGGCTGAGAACCAGGAGGAGCTGCTGTACGACCCGCACCCGGAGGAGTTTTTCGAGGAGCTGCAGCGCATCATGGCCAACTACCTGGAGAGCCTGTGCAGCATCTCTCGGCTGTACGGCGACGGCACGCTCATGGGCGTGGTGATGGGCGACAAGGCGGGCGAGGTGGAGCCGGGCACGGAGCTGCAGGAGTTAATCACCAACGAGAACTACGACGAGCTGGTGGGGCTCGGGGGGCATGGGTGCTTACCCGGGTTAAAATTGTTCACCAGCTTACTACAGAGGAAGGAGGGCACTGTGCTGCTCTGTGTTTGGACAGTGCCTGTGCTGCTCTGTGTTTGGACAGTGCCTGTGGTTACCGTACGTGGTAAGGGTGACACGCCTGGCCTGCATTGACCTGGACGAGCTGGTGGGTCCCAGGCGGCATGAGTCACCAGCTAGCCACCGTTCCTTTGGAATTCCTGCTGGTGATACGGTCTTGTGGGGCCCTGACTGGCCTGGTGCTGTCCTGAGCACCTCGGGGTGCGTAGCGACGCACCTCCGGGTGGGTGCATAGTTGCCGCCAGTGGGTCCAAGGGCGGGTCCCAGGGGCCTCAAGTCACCACAGCACCTGATGCTGTCTTAGTCGTTATACGTGGGAAAGGCATAGGCGATTCGCCTGTCCTGAGCACCTTGGATTCGTTATCCTCAGGTTGCCGCCGTGCGCGACAGCGTGGTGGAGGCGTTCCAGTTCGCGGAGGAGCACAAGGCCTGCTACCTGCCGTACCGCGACATGGTGCTGCTGCACCACACGCTGGACATCTACGGCTTGGCGCCCGCCTTCAGGGCCAAGGGAGACCCGCTGCCCGCGGAGGACAGCAGCATGGACGCGAGTGAGTGCAGCTGCTGCTTGCTTGTACGTGCTTTTTGAGTGTACGGCAAACCCGTTCTCCCGCGATGCCTGTCCCTGTGCCCTTTTGCACTATGCTTACCCTGTGCTGAATATGGTATAACGGCAGCCTTCGTTGTGTCAAACGCAGACGCCCAGCAGCAGCAACAGCAGCAGCAGCAGCAACAACAGCAGCAGCAGGGCGGCGCGGCGGAGGGCACAGACCCAGGCGGCGAGGGCGGGCAGGTGCAGCAGCAGCCGCAGCAGCAGGTGGAGCGTGTCACGCTGGCCACCTTCCGGCAGCTGCTGGACATGCTGGCGGCTCAGAAGGCGGAGATGGAGGCGCTGCTGCCGCACCGCGACGTGTCTATCGTGCGCGTGGTGGCGGGGCCCTTCAAGGGCGCCATCATCCCCTCGCCCACCGCCTGTTTAGAGCAGATGCACGCCATGCTGCCAGCGCTGGCCGCCGACCTGTTCCACGACTTCATGAGCACGGTGCAGAACGCGCTGAGCAGGCTGCAGGTGCGGCGCGTTGTCGGGCGCACAGGGTGAACGTTGGGCTGCAATCAGGAGACAGCTAGCCGAGGAACCATGGTACTCACCGTATCGCTGATGGTCCACAGCGAATGCAAAGGTGCAGGGGCGATGGCCCATGGGAGAATGGGCGAAAAACCAGACGCGGCTCCATGTTGCCAACCCTGCTTGATATTCGTTGCATCAGCCTTGATTGTAACTCCGCGGGCCCCCAGCTGCGCTGTGGAGCACTACGTGGACAAGCTGCAGTTCCTGGCTGTACGACCTTTGACAGAAGAGAATGAATATGTGTCCCCCTTGCCCTGTGTCGTGACACCCCAGGCCCCCAGCTCTGCAGTGGAGGACTATGTGGACAAGCTGCAGTTCCTGGGCGAGGTGCGCGAGAACGAGAAGCGGCTGGACGGCGCCTGCAACGAGATCCACGACCTGTACAACCTGATCGACGACTACGGCATTGCGGTCACGCCCATGGACCGCGCCGCGTACGCTACCATGGACTCGACGTACAACACGCTCAAGACCACCATGGAGGAGGTGGAGGGCGCGCGGGACGACCACGTGGCTAAGTACTCGGCCAACCTGGAGCAAGGTGCGGCGAGGGCGTACATGTGCGACAGTGTGCGCCGGCTGCTATACGACAGCGCCTGTAGCTGCAATTTCTGTACCTTGAATAGGGGTCCAGGGAGTGAGCTGCATGCCAGGCTGCCGTTTGTGCTGCAAGTGGCGGTTTTGGGGCTAGGGCATGACATAAACGCGGTGTTGGTGGCTCGCAGGCATCGAGTCGATCAGCAAGGAGGTGACAGAGATCCGCAACGAGGCGCAGCACGAGATGGTGTTGAGCGAGGAGAGCGAGCACGACAAGGTGGTGGCGTACCTGCAGCAGCTCAAGGAGGCGGTCGACAGGCTCACGGTGGGTGGTGGGTGGCGGTGCGGGATGCAGGCAACACAAGTCTGATACAGGTACAGGCAAGCAAGTTCAGGATACAGGGTGTTGTGTTGCGTTGTGCCATGTGGCACACGACACAGGCGCACGGTGTGTGGGTGCGCTCGGAGGGGCCACCCCCCCTCCAATAGCACTACTGCGTAGTGCTATTGGAACAGGCACAGGCCCTCCTGCTGGTGCTTCAGGTAGCTGACACGTGCTACAGACATGGCTGCTAGTGTGAAGGTGTCGGTGGGGTGACGCTCTCTCTGCTGCCTTGCACCCTGTGCATGCAGACTGAGTCAGCGCGGATCAACAAGTACCAGCGGCTCTTCAAGGTGAGCGGCGACAGGCAGGCCTGTCTGCGATACCCCCCTACTCGCTGTGCCCTCAAGCCCGCTACTAGCAAAGACATTACAGGGCCGTGACCTGACCTAGAGCCCCATCCATTTCCACTTGCAACTAATGCCCTTCTTGAATGACCCCTGCAGGTGCCCGAGACCAAGTCGGAGGACCTGGGCGACACGTCGGACGAGGTGGCGCTCAAGCTGGGCTTGTGGCAGGGCCGCGCCGAGTGGGAGGCCATCACCGAGACGTGGTGCGCCACGCACTTCGACTCGCTGGACATGACCGTGCTGGAGGACACCACCAACCGCTTCCACAAGCAGGTGCGGGCAGGTCGCGGCATCTTCACCAGTCTGAATCCAATCCATGCGATTTTACCGAACGGAATGCGGCCTTTGACTGCACCTGTCACAGGCTATGCTGGTACGTTTGCTCCTTGCGAGTGACCGACGGCCGTCTTACATGGCTTGTCGACGCAGAGGCACTGCCGAACGTCCTGGCAGGACATGCACTGACCAGTGACCCTCTTTAGGCGCACTCCAGGTGTACATTATGGAGCGCGTGTTCACGCTGGAGGGGTGTAACTTGCACGTGTGTTGACGTGTTGGCGTCGTGCCTGTGCTGGCTGCAGGTGTACAAGATGGAGCGCGGCCTGCCACCCAACAAGCTGGTGCCCAAGTTCCGCGCCGCCGTGGACGACTTCCGCAACCTGCTGCCCGTGGTGGCGGCGCTGCGCAACAGGGCCCTCAAGGAGCGCCACTGGGCCAAGATCTTTGAGGTCATCGGCCAGCAAATCGTGCGCGACAACAGCTTCACGCTGCAGGTGCGCACGGCCTTCGGGACAACGCACCAAACGCGCTGTTGCAGGCTCGGCTTGCGTTTCCGGTGCTGGAACTAATCAATCCCGCTTGTCCACCACGCATGTATCCTTGTTGCTTGTCGCAAGCTTATGAAGGTTGAGCCCCGAAGCTGCTCGTTTTGCCCTCCTGCAGGTGCTGCTGGACGCGCGCGTGCAGGCGTGGAAGGACTCGATCTCCACCATCTCCACCGAGGCCACGCAGGAGATGGCGCTGGAGGAGCTGCTGGCCAAGGTGTCCAATAAGTGGGTGGACCTGGAGTTCAACGTCATCCCCTACAAGGAGTCCAAGGACGTCTTCATCCTGGGAGGCATCGAGGACATCCAGGTGCGTGTGCCCCCCTGCCTCCGCCATTGCCGCCGCCCACGTGCATAGGTTGCAGTCCTCGAGCAGCTCCAACAACGCACCCTTTTTACACCCCCGGCGCGTTGCCTGCCATCATCACGTGCTTTCTCTCAACCTGCCTCGCCTCCATACCAGCATCCCTAGGGTTTGTTCATCCTACGGCCGCTGCTACTGCCTTTTCCGCATACGTCATGACTCCCCGACGCCTTGGCGACTGTTCCCTCTCCGTCTCACATCGTGCTCACCGCCTGTCGTGACCTATCTTCTCTTTACCCCTCCCTCGGCGCTTTTTCTTCCCTCCGCACACGCAGATCGCGCTGGAGGACAGCATGGTCACCATGTCCACCATCCTGGCCTCGCGCTTCGTGACCGGCATCCGGCCGGACGTGGAGAAGGTGGAGCGCCAGCTCAACCTGTTCGCGGACACGCTGGACGAGTGGGTGGGCGTGCAGAAGGCGTGGATGTACCTGGAGCCCATCTTCTCCGCGGTGGACATCCAGCGCCAGCTGCCGGTGGAGGCCAAGGCGTTCTTTGCCGTGGACAAGCAGCTGCGGGAGGTCATGCGGCGCACCAAGGACCGGCCCAACGCGCTCATGGCCGGCACCTTCCCAGGTGCGCAGGGTCCCTGTGTTGTGAATAGCTCACGCCTGGCCGGCACCTTCTTACGTGTAGGGCGCTGCTAGGCTGCGCGTGCTTGCCCCCACCTTGCGGTGTGTGAAAAATGAAGTACGTTAAGCATGCTGTATTTGGTAAGTAAGCTCGGTCTGGCTGTGCATGTACTAGTTGCAACCCCTTAGCGCTGGTTTTAGGCACGTTGGAAATGGGGACTGAGCTTCGGTGTTTGCACCGCACCCACGCAGGCGTGCTGGAGCTGTTCCAGAAGGCCAACGAGACGCTGGAGAAGATCCAGAAGAACCTGGAGGACTACCTGGAGACCAAGCGCATGGCCTTCCCGCGCTTCTACTTCCTGTCCAACGACGAGCTGCTGGAGATCCTGGCGCAGACCAAGAACGTGCAGGTGGGCCGTAAAGGCTGTTCGGCGTTCCTATGGCAATGGCGCAGGTTAAGCATTTGCAAGTGGGCCCCTAGCATGCGATCCCTGTGCTACACTACACCGTTCTGCACACTGCATGCTGTTTGTGCATTCCGTCCAATCGCACATCCCGGCCGCTTTACGCACGCAGCGCCCTCTTATAGACTGCGTTTTGCAGTGAGCCTGGCGCCCTGTGTGTTGGCCCTCCTCAGCATCAACTGCTTGTTCTGGACCCCAATGTTGCCGGTGCGCAGGCTGTGCAGCCGCACATGGGCAAGTGCTTCGACGGCATCCGGCGGCTGGACTTCGGCGAGGATCCCCGCTCCATCGACATCTTCGCCATGGTGTCGGGCGAGGGCGAGCGCGTCAGCCTGGGCAAGAACACCAAGGCACGAGGCAACGTGGAGAAGTGGCTGGGCGACGTGGAGAGCTCCATGATAGGTGGGTGTTGGTGCATCAGTACGCCTGGCGTGAGCTGGTCATTTGTGCGGGTGGGCGAATTTCAGGGGACACAGCGCCCACCCGAGTGTGGGATTTCCGCCTATCTGAGAACGTGGTGCCACAAGAAGTTGTTGTGTTGTTGGCCTCACCTTGCTGTGTGCAGCGAGCCTAAAGAAGATGGCAAAGTACGGCTGGCAGTCGTACCCGGAGGAGCAGCGCTCGTCCTGGGTGCTCAAGCAGCCCGCCCAGCTGGTCATCGCCATCAGCCAGGTGGGCCGGGCGCGTGTGCGGTGGATCATACTCGATCACTCAACCTGAACCTGTGCACCGCATCCGCCACACATGCGGCGCTAGGCGTGGGCGGAGGGTATGAGCTGCAGCTGCGCCCGCAGTTATCCGAGTGTCGCCCCAGTTTTACGTTCCTGACCCTGCTCCTCACCTTGCCACACGCTCGCGCCAGGTGTACTGGTGCCACGGAGTGGAGGAGGCGCTGCGCAGCTACGACCCCGCGCAGGCACTGGCAGACTACCGCCTGGTGAGTACGGCACCAAGTATGGCATCATGTACGGCACCATGGCGCAGTAGCAGCCAACACAGCCCTAGCCCGCACCTCTTGCCACCCTCGCCCCGCTGCTGCACTGGCATTCTGCGAAACCCACACGTAGCCCCTGCCCGCTGCAGCTATCGACCCGCCTGCTGCTTCTGCTTCTTGCAATCATGCACCACGCCACACTGCGGCCCTTAACCTTTCTCACCTTCAGCTGCCTCACTCCCGCCCCTTCGCGCGCAGGCACCAGGGTTTCCGTACTTCCATTATGCATACACGCTTTCTCGCGTTCTACGCTCACCCCCGCCGCCTCTCCTGAGCCCTGTCCCCCGGCCCTGCCCACCCTGCCCGCGTAACCCACTCTTTAGGTCAACGTGCGGCAGCTGGCAGACCTGACCCGCCTGGTGCGCGGCGAGCTGTCCCCGCTGCACCGCCGCATCATCGCCGCGCTCATCACCATCGACGTGCACGCGCGCGACATCGTGGACTCGCTGCACAGCGGCAGCGTGGCCGACCTCAACGACTTCCAGTGGCAGATGCAGCTGAGGTACTACTTTGAGAACGAGGACGTGGTGGTGCGGCAGGTGCGTGCGCGGGCATGTCGCAGCAGTGCAGTGGCTGGGACAGCGGCACCCTCATGAGCAAACAGGTGCTAGGAGAAAAGTATACAGTAGCATGGGCAGCGATTTTGATCGGAGGCAGTGCGCCAGGTGCTTGCGTGTGCATGCACGGCGCCTTGTGGACCTCATTGCTGTTCAACACACCCTACCTCGACGGCCCCAAAGCCTGCCTTTGCCGCCACCTTCTCCGCTGGCTACCGTGCGCTGTGTGTCTGTAACTGCCTTTGACCGTTACACATAGTGTCCAGCTCATATCAGTTAAAAAAGCACGTTTACTGTGTGGTCTCTTATCCTCAGGTCAACGCGCGGTTCACTTACGCGTACGAGTACCTGGGCGCGCAGCCACGGCTGGTGGTGACTCCCATGACGGACCGCTGCTACCTGACGCTCACTGGGGCGCTGCACCTCAAGCTGGGCGGCGCGCCGGCGGGCCCTGCAGGTACGCCCTCGCTTTTTTCAGCTGCCATACGTGTTTGCGCGCGTTCACAGCAACGCTGTGCTGTGTTTGTCGTGCACGGACCGCTCCACTGAGCGCCGTTGGGACGGTTGGAAAGGGAAGCTACACGCGCCCGACTGCCATTTGGCCTGCAGGCACGGGCAAGACGGAGACCACCAAGGATCTGGGCAAGGCGCTGGGCGTCAACTGCGTGGTGTTCAACTGCGGGGACAACCTGGACTACAAGTAGGGTACTGTGTGGCGGCGGTTTAGATTCTGCCATTCGTGCAAGGGAGTTTGCCATGTCTGCACCGTGATGATTGTGACGCATCGTGTTTGCAGCTATCCTGCAACCGCACGGGCCCCTTAAAGGCAGTGCCTGCAAACATGCACGGTGTGCTGACCTTGAAGCTGCTACCTTGGTCATCACTGCGTGCAGGTTCATGGGCAAGTTCTTCAGCGGCCTGGCGCAGTGCGGCGCGTGGGCGTGCTTCGACGAGTTCAACCGCATCGACATCGAGGTGCTGTCCGTGGTGGCGCAGCAGCTGCTGACCATCCAGAACGCGCTCAAGGCCAGCATGAGCGCCTTCAACTTCGAGGGCCGCATGATACGCCTGGTGCCCACGTGCGGCGTGTTCATCACCATGAACCCGGGGTACGCGGGCCGCACGGAGCTGCCCGACAACCTCAAGGTGGGGGCCTGCACCATCTTCGTTGTGTTATAATTTTGGGGATGGGGGTGGGGGGTCCCTGGCGGGCAGGTTGTCCGAAATGTCCAGCGGTGGTGCAGCATCGTACGTAGGACAGCACGGCCTCTGGCCCCTGCTCCCGGCTAACCCACACGCTGCTGCATTGGTAAGCACAGCCCTAATGAAGGTATTCCTGCAGGTTACGGCGGCATACATGGGCTGGAGGTTCAAGCCTTACCCTCAGCCAAGAAGTACCGTTGTGTACTGATGTGTACTTTGTGGTTTGTTCGCACGCAGGCGCTGTTCCGTCCCATGGCCATGATGATCCCCGACTATGCGCTGGTGGCGGAGGTGATGTTGTTCTCGGAGGGCTTCGAGGACTCCAAGACGCTCAGCCGCAAGATGGTCAAGCTGTACAAGCTGTCCAGCGAGCAGCTGTCGCAGCAGGACCACTACGACTTCGGTGCGTGGGTTAAATGCACATGCAAGCACACACGCGCGGCCTAGTACTAGTACTAGTATAGCAACTGTGACCCCGCAACTGCATTCGTACACACGCGCGGCCTGTACCCACACACCTTGTGCTCGCACCTCAACATGGCCCAGCTGACGTTCCTGCGCCAAGTAAGCCACGCAGCGGCCCTGCCCACTGACCCAAGGGTCATCTTCTTGACTAAATAGTATATCCACTACCACCCGTTACGCAGGCATGCGCGCCGTCAAGTCGGTGCTGGTGATGGCGGGCAGCCTCAAGCGCGCCAACCCCGAGCTGTCGGAGGACGTGGTGCTCATCCGCGCCATGCGCGACTCCAACCTGCCCAAGTTCCTGGTGGACGACGTGGAACTGTTCCAGAATATCATATCCGACCTGTTCCCGGGCGTGCACGTGCCGGACCAGGTGCGGCGAGAGCACGCGGGGTGCAGTTTTATCGCAATTCATCGCACCTGTTCCCGGGGTTGCACGTGCCAGACTAGGTGGGAGGGTAGGAAGCGGACGGGGGACCCGGTGCCGGACCCGGTGCGCCGAGCGCTGGCGGGGGCCAGCACGTACCCAGCTGTGTGCCGATGCCTGTTCAGTGGTACCGGTACGATGCTTTACACGACGGGGCCGTGCCAAGCACGGTGCTGAGGCAAAAGCGGTTCCACCAGCACCACCTCATGTTGATGATCGAGTGCGTGTGTGCACCCGGGTGGGGCGCTGCACAGGACTTCGGCGAGCTGGAGCAGTCCATCCGCGCGGTGCTGTCCCACGGCGGGCTGCAGCAGCCCGGCTCGTTCGTGACCAAGGTCATCCAGCTGTACGACACCATGAATGTGCGGTTCGGGGTCATGCTGGTGGGCCCCACGGGCGGCGGCAAGACGGAGTGCTACCGCACCCTGCAGGTGAGCGGTCCCAGCCTGCCAACGCCCCCGGCCGTGCCCAAACACGCAGCACCGGGTACATAAATCCTTCCACAACGAACACACGAGTGTCTTTGCTCAAGGAACCTTTGGCATTGGTTTGGCTTGCAGCACCTGCTCCACGCTGTGCATATGGTGCCAAGGCTTGGGGTTGCAGCAACGGTGAAATCGCAAGCTCCTGATCGTTGACTGCTGCCGTATGCGCGCGTGCTGTACACCACCACCGCCAGGGCGCCTGCACGCGGCTCCGCTCCGAGGTGCGCCACCCCTCGGACAAGTACCAGGTCACGCACACCTACACCTTCAACCCCAAGTGCATCAAAATGGGCGAGCTGTACGGCGAGTACAACCTACTAACCAACGAGTGGTCGGACGGGCTGGGATCCACCCTCATCCGCTCCGCCGTCAACGACACCACGCCCGACCGCAAATGGGTGGTCTTTGACGGCCCCGTGGACGCCATCTGGATCGAGAACATGAACACCGTGCTGGACGACAACTGCACGCTGTGCCTGCCCAATGGCGAGCGCATCAAGCTCAACCCCGTCACCATGCGCATGCTGTTTGAGGTTCAGGACCTCGCGGTGGCCTCCCCTGCCACGGTTTCGCGCTGCGGCATGGTGTACATTGCGCTGGAGGAGCTGGGCTGGCGGCCCGCCATTCAGACGTGGGCGCAGAAGACGCTGCCGGCGGCCATTCCGCAGACGGCGGGCGAGGTCGCCAACTCCATCTACGCCATGTTTGACACGTACGTGGACGGCGGGCTGGAGTGGCTGCGCAAGCGCGGCAAGGAGTACATCCCCGCCGTGGAGAACAACCTCACCACCAGCCTGGCCCTCATGCTGCAGGTGGGTTAGGGGTGTCAGCTGGCATGTGGGTCAAGGAGGCTGGCGGTGGCATGCGGTAGTGGTGCAAGGGTGTCAGGTGGTGTTCGGGGAAAAGGCAGGGCGGGACAGGCAGGACGCTGTTGGACGGCAGCAAAGAAATGAGTAAGGACAGCCAGCAGCAAGATAAGGTGCTCGAGCCCTTGGTGGCTTGTTGCCTCGTACGCGACATATGGTGGGTTGGTTATTCAACTGGTCGCCCTCGCCCGCCACCGTACACAGAGCATGCTGCTGCCCGCGCGCGGCTTCAAGTGGGGCTCCAAGCCCGAGGAGCAGTCCATCGCGCTGTCCAAGCTCTTCGCCTTCTGCTACGTGTGGGCCCTGGGCGGCAACCTGGTGCACAGCAGCAAGGAGGACTTCGACGAGTGAGCGACATGCATAAGCAGTGGGCCTGCGTCGGCATATCACCCCATCCTCCACGGCCTTGCGGATTCAACACTGACTAATTCGCCCGCAAACCATACCAGCACACCATACGTCAGCGACCGTCGCTGCCTGCACACTGAACAGCTAGATCCCTACCCTGCCAACATACACTGTTCCCGTTGAGGTCACCCATCGGCTGAGCCAACCCGAAACCAACCAACTCGAAACCAACCAACCCTGCCGCAGGTTTGTGCGCGAGCACATCCAAACGCTGTGCGCCTTCCCCGGCAACGGCACCGTCTTCGACTACCACCTGGACTGCAACAAGGTAAGCAGCAAAGCAACGAGCCAGTAGACATGCTGCCGGCACAGCAGAAGACCTGCGGCCCCTGGGCAGCACCCTTAAGGCACGCATTGGCACCACACCGAAGCACGTTCCCCGGACCCATAACAGCTTCCTATGCATCATATGCTTAGCTGTGCCACCGCCGCTGCCCCGTGCTGCCCGCAGGCCTTCCCGCCCGAGTTCAAGCAGTGGACGGACGTGGTGCCCGCCTTTGCCTACAAGCGCGAGCTGCCCTACTTCCAGATGATGGTGCCCACCGTGGACACCGTGCGCTTCTCCTACTTGCTGGAGGCGTGCCTGGACGTGCAGCGCTCCGTGCTGTTCACGGGTGGGTGACAGGGGCCGTGGGTTGGGGGTCGGGGGCAGCGTTGGCTGAGGCGGTGGCGGTGTAGCACGCTGGTGCCTGTAACCAAAGGTGCTCCCTGGACATACAGCGCTCCGTGCCGTTCACATGTGGGTCCTCAGGGCCGTGAATGAAGCGGCTGGGGCCGACGGTGGCGCTGATGACTGCCGGTTGAGATGCCGGTAATTGTCATGCAACGTATAACACCCACACCGCGTTCCTGGAACTCAGCAGTGACATGGCTCGCAATGTCTCACATGTACGTGCTGCTGGGTGCCCCACACGCTGCTAATACACAGGTGTCACGGGCGTGGGCAAGTCGGTCATCACGGTGGCGGCCCTGGAGGACCTCCGCGAGCGCAAGCACGTGGTGCCGTACACCATCAACTTCTCGGCGCAGACGCAGGCAATCGACACGCAGCTGCTGATCGAGAGCAAGCTGGAGAAGAAGCGCAAGACGCGCTACGGCGCGCCCGTGAACAAGCGCATCGTGTTCTTCGTGGACGACGTCAACATGCCCGCGCGCGAGAAGTACGGCGCGCAGCCGCCCATCGAGCTGCTGCGCCAGTTCCAGGACTTCAAGTGAGTAACAGTGCATTTGCGGGGTCACAGTAGCACATTATAAGGACTTAGGACTTCAAGTAGTAGTAGGGTGCGGTGCAGGGACGTTCAAATCATGAAGCTAGGCAGGCACGCACTTCCTCCTGGCACTTGACTGCTTCAAGTGAGCGCCCTCCGTCCAGTACCTCCTCTCCTTGGTACTCATTGGGACCGGCTTGCCCAACCCCAGTGCATGACCCCAAGGAAGAGCACAGCCGTTCAGCCCACATGACCTACTTCATACCGGTATACCGGTCTGACGAGTGCAATTCACCGCTAATGCATTTGCTTGAATGTACTGCTTTATCACAGGGGCTTCTACGACCGCAAGAAGCTGTTCTGGAAGGACGTGGAGGACACCACGCTGTGCGCCGCTTGCGCGCCGCCCGGCGGCGGCCGCCAGGAGATCACGCCGCGCTTCGTCCGGCACTTCACCATGCTGTGCGTGCCGCCGCCCAGTGACGCCGCCACCAAGACCATCCTCATGTCCATCTTCAACGGCTTCCTGGCCGACTTCCCCAAGGACATGGCCACCATCGCGGGGCCCATTGTCAACTGCTCGGTGGAGGCGTACAACAGGTACGACAAGAGGTGGAGTCGGGGCGTGGGGGCCTTGGGTCACCAGATTTTGGGTGTGTGTTAGCATCTGAGCAACAAGCAAGCATGGCATGCCGCTGCACGGCATGCAAGCCGCGAGTACGACCAGCCGCCCCACACGGCATGAGGGGTAGCAGGGGCGCCAGGCGGTCAGCAACAAACACTGACGCGTCCCTTCCCGCGCTCAGGATCTCCGAGGAGCTGCTGCCCACGCCCGCCAAGTCGCACTACACCTTCAACCTGCGCGACCTGTCCAAGGTGTTCCAGGGGCTGCTCATGATCACGTCGGGCAGCTGCCCCAACCGCGACGTCATGATGCGGCTGTGGATGCACGAGGCGTGCCGCGTGTTCCACGACCGGTGAGCAGCAGGGTCGTGCCTTGTGGGCTCAGAGCGTCCCCTGCCCGGTACCTTATGACACGGACTTTCCGTGTGTTGCGCAGCCGGTCTCTGGACTGCAGGGCTTCAAACAACGCCGCTAAGCCAGGCATGAAGCGCAAGGCGCTGTCTTGTCCGCCTGTGTATTACCTTTTTGCAGCCTGATCAACAACGAAGACAAGACATACTTCAAGAAGATGCTGGTAGAGCTGGCCACCAAGCACGGCGTGGGCTCCTCCTGCACCTACGACGAGGTCTTCGGGCCGGGGAGGTACATCATGTTCGGCGACTGGATCAAGGTGCGCCCCCCTCCCGCAGCTGTTCTGGCTGCCCTCGGCACCGGATCCTGGCGACAATGCTGGCCGGCCTAGTACAGCTGGCCTGCCGCTCTCCACCTTCCTTCCGCTATCACTGCCTGCCAAGCACTGGACCACCTGAGCTCAGCACCCGGCTTGACTACTTGTCCGCCCCTGTTTGCGCGCTGTAATCACTCATTATCAGCATCATGCGTTGCTGCTGTTGCGCGCACACAGTTGGGCCTGGACCGCGAGGAGCGGCGCTACGAAGAGATCGGCGCCGACGTGTCCAAGGTGGTGTCGGTGCTGGAGGAGTACCTGGACGAGTACAACCTCAGCAACACAAACACGCTAAACCTGGGTGAGCAAGACGCACTGCCCAGCCTCCTTAGTGCCCTTGCCCGTTCGTACTGCGTTCACACCATATGCCAGCCCCTTGCTCCGCACAAAATGGTGTACTCCCCGTTGCGTAACCAGTCACCCGCACCCCGTCCTCGCCCCCGACCCCAAGCACTTACCCCCACCAGTGTTCTTCATGGACGCGGCGAAGCACTGCTCCTCTGCCCCCCACACCATGATGCTCCTTGAACCTCCAGCACCGCATCCCGCCCCCGCCCCCCTCCCCACCAACACGCCTTCCTCGCTCCACATATATTTTGTCGCCTCTCGCCGCCCTAATCCTCACCAGTGTTCTTCATGGACGCTGTGGAGCACATCACGCGCATCGCCCGCATCCTGCGCCAGCCGCGCGGCAACGCCATGCTGGTGGGCGTGGGCGGCAGCGGCAAGCAGTCCCTCACGCGCTTCGCCACCTTCATGGGCGGCTTCAAGATCTTCAGCGTGGAGCTCACGCGCGGATACGGCGCCAACGAGTTCAGGGAGGACCTCAAGAAGCTGTACCGCACCGCAGGTGGGCCCTGGTGACTTGAGTCTTGTCGCCGTTCCCGACCGGCCCGGACGTCTCTGTCCGTATATCACGTTGTCCATGCCTCGCGCTAACCGCTGCTTACGTCTGGCTTGTGCGTCGTTCGGATTCGCCTGCGACCACCTTCTCCTGGCATGGGCCAGGAGAAGGGATTCAGCTTCTCATTCACTTCATTTGCTTACCCACGCACCTGCCGCAGGCATCGACGGCGAGCCGGTGGTGTTCCTGTTCAGCGACACGCAGATCGTGCAGGAGGGCTTCCTGGAGGACATCAACAACATGCTCAACAGCGGCGAGGTGCCGGGCATGTTCGCGCAGGTGCGGTAGCGATCAGCACGCAGCGCGTCGTGCACTTGTACCCCGTGATGGTCGCCCAACGTGCGGTACCAGCAGCATACACGACGCAGCCGCTACACAGGGGGCACCGCTGCACTGCTGATCGCTGCCGGCTAATCAGCAACGAATCGGCACGCACGGGGCGCCCACGCCTTGACGCCGGGCTGCCGGCGAAGCGGCCTTTCCTCAAGGCTGCCGTGCCTCAACTAAACAGCTTTTGGAGTACACTTGCCCGCCTGTCAGCGACAAAGTTGTGCGCAGCCAGCGTGCGACAACCACAAGTTACCATCTCGCCGCCGCTGGCACCGTTATTACAACCTCCTTCCGCAGGACGAGAAGGACCGCATCGTGAACGACATCCGCGAGTGGGTCACCGCCACCGGCGGCAACCCCACCAAGGACGGCTGCTACGCCGCCTTCGTCAACCGCGTGCGAGACAACCTGCACCTGGTGCTGGCCATGAGCCCCGTGGGGGAGGCGTTCCGCTCGCGCTGCAGGCAGTTCCCCTCGCTCATCAACTGCACCACTATCGACTGGTTCAGCGCATGGCCCGAGGTGGGGCTGCGCAGCCACCAGGCTGCACGAGCACGTGCCCCTGTACCTGCACCTGCGTGCTGTTTTCACGCATTTTTCTGGCGCCTGGCACGTGGCAGTGGCATTTCCACATCGTTTATGACACTAAGAGTTGTGATACATCCTTACGGACTGAGACTGGTACATATCCTTCCGGACAACGAACCTTCACTCATGTGTGTAACCACTCATGTGTGTCCCTTGTCCCACAGGATGCGCTGCTGAGCGTGAGCCAGAAGTTCCTGGCCGGCACGGACATGGGCGGGGACGCAGTGCGGGACGGGCTGGCCGCCATGTGTGTAACGGTAAGCCTAGACGTGCGTCAAGCGCCTTTGCCTCATCACCATCAACGACACACGGCGGCATGCAGCCCCCTCTCCTCGTGTCCATCTGCCAGCTGTACTACTGCCGCCCAGCCACACGCCCTGCCGCCTCCGTCCCTTGCTCCCTCACCGCCCTTTGCCCCTGCCCCCAGATCCATACCAGCGTGTCCACCGCGTCCGAGCGCTTCTACGCCGAGCTGCGCCGGCGCTACTACACCACGCCCAAGTCCTACCTGGACCTCATCAACCTGTACCTGCAGCTACTGGCCGCCAAGCGCGAGGAGCTGTCCGTGGCCAAGGACCGCCTGCTCAACGGGCTGGGCAAGCTCAACGAGACAAACGTGCTGGTCGACAAGATGAAGGTGCGTAGGTTGGCCTTGTTTGACAAGACTGTGCATGCCATCCTCTACTGCTGGGTCGGGAACACGCATACCTTTTGGCACCAGCACGGACATCCCGCGCTGGCCTCAACCCGAGTGCCTTCCTTGCCTATACTTCAACACATCCCTCCCGCGCAAGCACCCCGCACCACTTCCCCATCCCCTGACCCAATTTCCTTACCGAAGCATCTGTTGCTTGCGCATGCGTGCCGGCTTAGTCACCCTCCTTGCTGTCCGTCGTCCCATCTGCCCATATCCTCATTATGCCTCCTGCCCTTGCCGCCCTTCTGTGGATCCACCCCACAGGCCGAGCTGGCGGCGCTGCAGCCCGTGCTGGAGGCCAAGTCCAAAGCCACGTCCGACCTGCTGGTCAAGGTGGCTGCCGACCAGGAGCAGGCGGAGAAGGTCAAAAAGGTGGTGGCGGCGGAGGAGCGAGACGTAAAGACCATGCAGGTGAGGCATTTACCAACACCACGCCACATGATAACAATTCCTTACAGGTGTGGTTGGAGACGTCAAGATCATGCAGGTGGCGGAGAGTCGTACGCAATGTGGCCACGGCGGCAGGCGCGGTGGATGTACGCCCTGCCCTCTTGATCCCACGCAGGGTCATGCCCGCGTAACATTGTTTTTAACACAATGTTTATTATTTTGTTGCCATGCAGGTGGAGACGCAGGCCATGGCGGACAGCGCCAAGGCGGACCTGGAGGAGGCGCTGCCGGCGCTCAACGCAGCCATCGCGGCGCTCAAGGTGTGTGCGGCAGGAGCGTGTACGGCGGGGGTTGGGGAGGAAGGTGTACGGCTGGTGGCGGGGTACAGATGGATGGCACTTGTTGGGTAAGGTGAGGGACATGGTGTCGGTCCAGAGGTAGGCTCTTGTGCAAGGTGTAGGGGTTTAGGGGTGGATCGGAGTACAAGGTGCTGGGAGGGCAAGAAGGGCAGGGCAGACAGGATGTGAAAACTTGTGGCTTGAATGGTTTATGGCTTGCTATCCCACAGGCCCTCGACAAGAACGACATTGTGGAGATCAAGTCGTTCTCCAAGCCGCCGCCCATGGTGCAGGTGGGTTTGTGCCAGAACTCCCCGCACCTCCCATGCCCCCTGACCCAACATGTTCAAGTCGCGGCCCACACCGCTGCGCTAATGCTCACGGGCACAGCAGCCCAGCCACACGCAACCCCAAACCGCCTTCAATACCAAATGGTCTTATGGTCTTGTTCGCCTGTGTCGCAGATGACGATGGAGGCTGTGTGCATCCTCAAGGGCGAGAAGCCCGACTGGGACACCGCCAAGCGGCTGCTGGGTGACTCCAACTTCATGCGCAGCCTGGAGGAGTTCGACAAGGACAACATCCCCGAGGCGCACATACGCAAGCTGCAGCGGTGGGTCGCTCGCTCGCACGTGCCTGCCGGACTAGACGCTGGAAGCCGCTGCCCTGCCGTACGCCATTTTCGGCCAGCTTCTGGGGCTGACACCGCCTGCGGTCCCACTTCTACACAGCTGCCCCCTGCTGCCTGCCCTTTTTATCTACACCTCTCCCGCTATCGTACACATCGATCCCTTCTTTCAGGTACGTGGAGGACCCCAGCTACACGCCCGACCTGGTGGCCAAGGTGTCCAAGGCGGCGCGCTCGCTGTGCATGTGGACGCATGCCATGAACACCTACCACCGGGTGGCCAAGGTGGTGGAGCCCAAGAAGATGGCGCTGCGACAGGTGCGCCCTAGGGTACCGTACACACAGCGCCCTGGAATGCCTTTGGCACAGCTACCCCGGCAGGGCTACTTCGCTTGCGCTGACCCGCTATACGCCTAGCGCGCCCAAGCAACCCAGCCGCGTGGAGACCTGCAGCGCCAACGTCTCACCGTTGAGATAGTAGTTCCATGTCTGCATGGTGCCCGTTTTCGTCGTACCCTTTTCCATTGCCTCACTGTACCATCATGTAATTTTCCCGTCATCTCTCCTCCTCAGGCCGAGACCCAGCTGGCGGAGGCCAACTCCAAGCTGGCCGACAAGCAGGCTGCGCTGTCGGAGGTGGAGGAGCGCGTGGAGGGGCTGCGCCGTGCGCTGGCGGACGCGCAGCGCGAGCAGCGCGAGCTCAACGACCAGGCCGACCTCACGCGCAAGCGCCTGGAGCGCGCGGGCAAGCTCACCAGCGGCCTGGCGGACGAGGGCGTGCGGTGGCAGGCCACGGCGGAGACCATCAGCGTGCAGCTGGTCAAGCTGGTGGGTGGCTTGTGCTGTCCATCTATACTCCTCTGGTTGTGGCTGTGCCGCACTCGCTGCGTAGCCGTCTGCCGGCATGCGACACCATGTGCGTGCTGTACTGCCCCTGTTGCCCCTGAATTGGGGGCCGTGCTCTTGCCTCATGCTTGCTCCACACGCACGCTGCAGTTGGGCGTTCGCATGCTGTCGAGTTTGTGGGTTAGGGTTAGGCCTGGGCTGCGTGCCGGTGTGTGTCCTCATTGCATGCGTGCCGTACACGTCCGTACGCCGCAGGTGGGCGACGTGTTCCTGGCGTCGGCGTGCATCGCCTACTACGGCGCCTTCACCGGCGCCTACCGCTCGGAGCTTGTGGCGGGCTGGATCGCTGAGTGCAAGGCGCGCGGCATCCCGGTGTCGGAGGCGGCGTCGCTTCGCTCCACACTGGGCAACCCGGTGGAGGTGCGCGAGTGGAACATCTGGGGCTGCCCACCGACGACGTGAGCGTGGACAACGGCATACTGGTCACGAGGGGAAAGCGCTGGCCGCTCATGATCGACCCGCAGGTGAGGCAGCTGGGGGGTCGCGAGGCCGTGGGGGTTGGGGGTGGGGAACAAAGTACTAGCAACGGAAGGAGGTGGTGGTGGTAGTGGTACGGTACGTAGACGTGTGACCCACGGCAGCAGCGGACCGCCGTCTACCCCAGCTTAAGGAAAGCGCGTGGGAGGGGAGGTCGGGGCTCAGGTGTGGGCTGGGGATGGGTGACCCGCAGGTGAGGGAGCTGTCGCGGTGGCGTGCGGGGGGGTGTCAGGTGGGGGGGGGCTTGTGTGGGGTTAAAGGGGCCGCAGCGCCGTCCCTGGTTGGATATGATGCGTTGGAGTGCCAGGCAAAGAAGGTTGTGGCTTTCAGGCGAGCACCAACAGCCGTACGTACATACGGGAACTATCGTTATTGACTTCTGCAGTTAAGGTGGGGTGGTGCTAAGAAGCCGTACGCTGACTGATCAGGCCGTCCAGGGCAAACTTCAGGGGTGTTGTGCAGGCCATGGCCATTGCAGTAGCCTGCGCGGCAGGTGCACCTAGTTGGCCCCTCCCAGTTCACCCGTACCGGCAGGCCACCAAGCACCTAAGCCGACGAACTCCACCCCTGCCCCCTCCGCCCCACAGGGCCAGGCCAACAGCTGGGTCAAGGCCATGGAGGAGCGCAACGGCCTGCGCTGCATCAAGCTGACCGACGGCAACTTCCTGCGCACGCTGGAGAACTCGATCCGCATCGGCAACCCGGTGCTCATCGAGGACGTGGGCGAGGCCCTGGACCCCGCGCTGGAGCCGGTCCTCCAAAAGGCCATCTACAAGCAGGGGGGGCGGACTCTCATCCGGCTGGGCGACTCTGACGTGGACTACGACCCCGACTTCCGCTTCTACATCACCACCAAGCTGTCCAACCCGCACTACCTGCCCGAGGTGTGCATCAAGGTCACCATCATCAACTTCACGGTCACCATGAAGGTGGGGGGCTGCTGGGTTGCTTGGGTGTGGGGCGGCGGGGCAAGGTAGCATGCTTTGGTACGGCTGGGGCGGGTGCGGCAACATCAGCCTTACATGCAACGGCGTCACAGTAACTACTGCTGTAGCATTCATTTCCTTGCACGGACGGCGCCCTTCAGCAGCGGGGTCAACACACACCTGCTAGTACACGCACGGTGCCCTCCTGCGCATCATCTAACACACAGCCGCTGCTACACGCACGCCTGCCATCCTGCACACCCGCTAACACACAACTGCTAATACACGCACGCCCTGCCCCCTACACACCCCCAGGGCCTGGAGGACCAACTGCTTGGCGAGGTGGTGCGCAAGGAGCGGCCCGACCTGGAGGAGGCCAAGGATCGCCTGGTGCTGTCCATCAGCGCCGACAAGAAGCAGCTGGGCGAGCTGGAGGACAAGATCCTGCGCCTGCTCAAGGAAAGCAGCGGCAACATCCTGGACGACGAGCAGCTCATCAACACACTCAACCACTCCAAGACCACCAGCAGCGTCATCTCCGCGCGCGTCCAGGAGGCCGAGGTGACGGAGAAGTCCATCAACGAGGCGCGGGAACACTACCGGCCCGCAGCGACTCGTGGGTCAATCCTGTACTTTGTGATTGCGGACCTGTCGCTCATCAGCCCCATGTACCAGTTCAGCCTGTCGTACTTTGCCAAGATGTTCAGCTACTGCATCGACAAGTCCGACAAGGCCGACGACGTGCCCACGCGCCTGGGGCTGCTGTCCGACTTTGTCACGCGCTTCATCTACAACAACGTGTCCCGAGGGCTCTTCGAGGAGCACAAGCTCCTGTACAGGTGGGGTTGGGCAAGGGGCGAGCTGCATGGCTGCACGCGCGTGGCAGAGTTGGTTTGCACGGTGCCGTACAGACGTATGTGGGGACCTGTGGGCCCATGTGGCTTGCACAGCAAGGTACAAGCGCAGCTGTACCGCGGTGTGCCTGCACGGCTTCCTACCAACTCCCAATGAAGCGCAGGCAGCGCAAACCTGATTTCTTGTAAGCCACAGCACCTAGCACCTTGCTTGCCCTGGCACCCTACTCCGCTGTCCGCGCTCACACTTCTCCACTCAGTATCCTGCCCCAACAACGCCCGCCCCTCCCTGTCCCCTTCCCTCTCCCCTTCAGCTTCCTCCTATGCACTTCCATCCTACGACACGAGTCCGCCGGGCCAGAGATCCTCCCCGCCGAGTGGAGCTTCCTCGTCCGCGGCGCCGGTGCTGCCGCCACCACCACCAAGCCGAACCCGCACCCCGCCTGGATCACACCCAACATGTGGATCTCCGTCGTGCACCTGGAGCAGGCCATGCCGGACACCTTCCTCGGCTTCACCGAGAGCGTCATCGCATTCGGCCCCGAGTGGCAGGCGTGGTTTGAGACGGATGAGCCGCACTTGCATGCACTGCCATGCAGCTGGGAGGAGAAGCTGGCGGCCAAGCCCTTCTGCAAGCTGCTCGTCATCAAGACCTTCCGGGAGGAGAAGCTCATATTCGCCTGCTCGCAGTACGTGGCTGGGAAGCTCGGGTCGGAGTTTACGGAACCCCCTCCGTGGGCGCTGGACGACGTCTTCCCGGACACCTCCTGCCGCACGCCCATCATCTTCATCCTCTCCACAGGGGCCGACCCCACCGCAATGCTGCAGCGCTTTGCGGAGAAATGTGGATACGTGACGGGGGAGCGGTTACACATGATCTCGCTCGGCCAGGGCCAGGGGCCCATTGCAGAGATGCTCATCAACCAGGCCGTCAAGACGGGAGACTGGGTGTGCCTGCAAAACTGCCACCTGGCGTCGTCGTGGATGCTCCGGTTAGAGGAGAAGGTCGAGGAGCTCAGCAAGGAGTCCTCATCCGTCCACCCAGAATTCCGGCTGTGGCTCACCTCCATGCCCAGCAAGGTGTTCCCAGTGCTGGTCCTCCAGAACGGCATCAAGCTCACCAACGAGCCGCCAAAGGGAGTCAAGGCGAACATCAACCGCACATACAACGACCTCACACCAGAGGCGCTCATGGCGTGCGCCAGCAAGCCCGCGGCGTTCAAGAAGCTCCTCTTTGCGCTTTCGTTCTTCCACGCAGTTGTCCAGGAGCGGAGAAAGTTCGGGCCCCTGGGGTGGAACATCCGGTACGAGTTCAACACGTCGGACCTGGAGTGCTCGGCCATGACGCTGCGCATGTTCCTGTCAGAGCAGGAGAACATCCCCTGGCCTGCGCTCGAGTACGTGATTGGCCAGATCAACTACGGCGGGCGCGTGACCGACGACCTGGACCGCCGATGCCTCATGTCCGTACTGCGGCAGTACATCACGCCACGCGTGCTGGACGACGACTACAAGTTCACGCCCAGCGGTGGGTGCCAGTGTTGGGTTGCGGGGGCCATGCGCCGCAGGGTTACGGTGATAGGGCTAGGTGGGGGCTGAGAGCCGCAGGTGTGCAGAGACAGGACCCCTGCCACGAGCCGCAGGGATAACGTGGGCACAAGGGCAACAAGGTGTGGAGATGTGCGTACGGCCTGGGGTGTCAGGCTCACGGCAGCAGGGGCCGCTGGCGTCACAGCATACCGTTCACCTCGGGGTTCTATGTCGTACAAGTACACACAGTGTGATGGGCTTGGCAGTGAATATGCAAGATTTGCATGCGTCTGCTCATTCTTATACAGCACGCTCAGCCCGTTGTGCGACACCCCAGTACAACCCTTAACCGAATGCTACCCCCCCTCTCCCTCCCTCCCCTGTCCCAACCTTCACCTCCCAGGCCTGTACTACAGCCCCAACGCGGACGGCAGCCTGGACGACTACCGCGACTACATCCGCGGCCTGCCCGCCACCGAGGCGCCCGAGGTGTTCGGCATGCACGCCAACGCCAACATCTCCTTCCAGCTGCAGGAGACGCGCAAGCTGCTGGACGCCGTGCTGTCCATCCAGCCGCGCCTGTCCGGCGGCAGCGCTGGCAAGTCGCCCGACGACGTGGTCAGTGAGCTGGCGGCCGAGCTGCACGCGGGCCTGCCGTCGCTGCTGAGCCGCGAAGAGGCGGCGCTGGGGCTGTTTGACCGCACGGAGACGGGCCAGCTCAACAGCCTGAGCGTGGTGCTGGGGCAGGAGATGGACCGGTTCAACAGGCTGTCGCAGGCGGTGAGTGTGCTGCAGTTTCGGGGACCGGAACACGTGTGCGGTAGCATAAACAAGTAATAGGAGTAGCGTCGCGTGTAGGATGGGTTGCTAATGTGCGCTTGGGTGACTGGGTGTGCGGAATGGGTGGGGCATCTTGGGGTGTGGGGGCGGGGGAAGGAGGGTGGCGGCACAGCACCATGGAGTAATGCATATGGGGGCTAGCAAGCGGACGCGGGGCCAAGGTACATGCATGCCAAGGGTGTAAGGCCATACATGTCTAACACCCCGGTCCTTGACCAGGCAAAAATGCTGACCCACAGAATCCGTACCTATTCAACTGTATGGCCGCTGACGTTGCTGCCCCTGCCCCCGCCCCACACCCCCGCCATCGCACGTCCCGGCCTGCAGGTTGCGTCCAGCCTGGTGGAGCTGCAGAAGGCCATCAAGGGTCTGGTGGTCATGAGCGGCGAGCTGGAGGGCGTGTACAGTAGCATGCTCAACAACCAGGTGCCCGAGGCCTGGGCGCGCTACGCCTACCCCAGCCTCAAGCCGCTGGCCAGCTGGGTGGCCGACTACCACGCGCGCATCGCCTTCATGCGATCATGGCTGCAGCTGGGCACCCCGCGCTGCTTCTGGCTGCCGGGCTTCTTCTTCCCGCAGGGCTTCATGACGGGCGTGCTGCAGATGCACGCGAGGAAGTACTCCATCCCCATTGACACGCTGTCGTTCGGGTTCGCGGTCACCACGCACGACGCGCCGGAGCAGGTGCCGGCCCAGGAGGTGCCGGAGGACGGCATCCTAATACACGGCCTGTGGGTCGACGGGGCCCGGTGGGACCGCAACCGGGCCGTCCTGGACGACTCCGAGCCGGGGGCCATGTACGCCCCGTTGCCCATCATCCACTTCAAACCGGAGCAGGACTACGAGCCCCCGGCTGCGGAGTACCAGTGCCCGCTGTACAAGACCAGCGTGCGTGCCGGCGTGCTGTCCACCACCGGGCAGAGCACGAACTTCGTGCTGTGTGTTAGCTTGCCCATGCGGCCGGGCAGCAGCAGCGACTACTGGATCCTGCAGGGCGTGGCGCTGCTGTGCATGCTCAACGACTGAGCGGCGTGCTTGTGTTGTGGGAAGGGGCGATGGCTGGTGGGGTGATTCAGGGAGCGTGGGGCAGTAGGGGCCATTGTGGGAGACTCGGCCACGGAAGTGAGCGGTGTGATAGGCACAGTCGATGGGTAGCAGATAGGGGTCGAAATGGGTAGGGGCGACTTCATTCAATAACAGTGGATGGCGTGGTCCTGGCGTCGGGGCAGCGTCAAAGCTTGTGGGGGACCGGCACCGCTTGGGTGCCGGGTCCGTTGAGGAACAGGGCCACCGCTTGCCTGCGTTGCTGCAGATAGGATGTTGCGGTTCCCGCATCCACGGTCATGTACATAGGCGGCGGATGACAGCAGGTGACAGCGTGCGCTGCCGTGCGCTGGGCTGTTTTGTCATTGATGCGACAAGAGGTCTACCTACTCGTGGGCCTTGATGTGCTGCTGACTCTGCGTGCGTGCGTGCGATGCATACCATGTCAAGCAACGTGCCGGCAGACACTGTGACACGTGACGTTTGCCTGCTGAGACTGGCTGGGACCCCCATGACAGTTGACTACGTGCTTTGCCTTTGCCTGCTGGGATGCAGATCAGGGCTGATGTCGAGAACCCGCCGCTATCATTGTGCGGCATTGCGAAACTTGTGTGGTGCGCCGCACTGACGACAAGGCGCCTGCTGTGGTGCAGGGATGTTGACACAGTACTGCGCCAGAAATGCTGGCTGTGGTACCTGACTGGCCGAAACAGACACGTGTCAACTGTACTGGACTTTACATGTAGCCAGGTCGCGTCTGGTTCATGCTTGACAGAAGGTGAATCCTACCAGCTTAACCACACGCCATGCACCAGCAACCAGGATAACGAGCCCCTGTTGACAGGCCTAGGAGTGGACGCATGCTCGCGCGGTCACCATAAGGACATGCCACGGCGAATGCACGGCTCAGTGCCGTGCGGCCCCGGGCGTACTCTCACACGGCAGGGTAAAAGCGCTCACCAGGGCGCGTACCGGCCCGCCAAAGCACCGCACCAGCAAGTGGGCTCACCCAGGCGACCAATGCCCGCCTGTGCAGCAGCCACGCTTTGCACTGAATTTGAGGGCCACAACCCTCACGGCGTTCTGGAAGCCTAGCTGCGCTTTGCACGCACTGCGCTTATAAACGCCTGCCTTTCAAAGAATCCATGCTTCACACCTCACCAGTAAGAGCTTCAGCTGTGTCTCAGACCCTTCGTTCCCAGTACCCTGGCCACACCACTTCTCCAAACCACAGCGCCATCCACCGTACCATTAAGGGCGCCAAACCCAGTCTCACTCCTGCCCTGCAGTTGAGCGGCACGCGATTCGCCTGCCCACTTACCCCAAGGGCCACGTCCCGGCATCAAGACACCAACCGTGTCCCGAGAAGCCACACGGCCCATGCCACCGATTAGTGATGAAGCGTGCCATTTGGTTTTGAGAGATGCGTCTCCCCTACAGTCGTACAGGTTCGAGCGCATGGCAGCAGACATATGTGCCGTACGCTTGGCACTGTAACCCTCAGCCCGTTGGCTAGTGCGAGCCACCTGCGCACGCGTGCATGCCTGCTGGTGCCAAGACGACAGTGCGGACCCCAGCGCCCTGCCACCAGCCAACTTGGCCTCTCACGCAGTGTAAAAGAGCAGCACACCAGCCGCCTGCGTTTCTGTCTGCCACACCACAAAAGCAGTCGCGAAGTTGCGAACCCTGCTGTGTCCGTGTACAGCAGTGCATTGCAGACAATACGGCACGGTCATCACAGTCGCGGTACGGCAGAACGTCCGCGTTAGCCATTATGCACATGTGAGCCCAACGAGTTTTGTAGCGAAGAGCGATACAGGGTGGCATGGCAACCGGCGGCGTAAAAACGCAACGTTGCAATTCCGTTCATATTCAGCAGGAAATTGTGCAGGTGCAGCATCCCTCGTTGCCCACGGCACACGCCTTTACAACATCCCAGACCCTCACGACACCCGTCAACCCATTCACTCACCGCACACGCGTGCAAGGTCCTCCCCAACGATCTTTCCCATGGGCCATCCCCGGCCATCAACGGCGTGTGGTCCGTTGAAGAAATTGATTATTGAACACCCCGTTTCCCTACGAACACGCGCTTCTGCTCTCGTGTGTGCGCACCAAATGCGGGCAACAGCACCACCAGCCACGCCGGCTGACGAATCATGACCAGCAGCGCTGCCTCCCGCACGGTTGCTTAAGACACTCACTCGTGCCCATGTGAAGGCACCTTATTCTGCTAGTTTTCCCAACCACTCGCCCCTGTGCCCAGAACCCAATCAGACCCCATGTGTGCCGATGCCAATGCTGTCGCAACACAGTTCAGCCCGGAAGGCAAAGAGGCAGGGGCCTTTGACCCCAGCAGCCTTGGGCTAGGCCAGCACGGTTGCTGCCCAACCCACAGCCCCTGCCCCAATTTCGCTCCCGCCGCCGCACACCCAGGACCACGCACTCTCATTCCCCTGAAGTCCCTCCCCTTAAGCCCCTCTCCCCAAATTTTGCGCTGGGTGCATGTACCAGACATTCGTTGCCCCCCGCGCATTCATTGCCTCGTTCGCGTCTTCCCTCCTTTGATGTGTGAGTCCAATGCGCTGAAACCACTGCCTGGCGTCATACGGGGCCGCCTGGCCCGCATGCTGCAGCCCCATTACTTTCATGGCACCAGCGTATCCACCCCTTGCAGGCCCGCACGCTCGATAGTACGGGAGTCGGTGCCCACCGACCTGCACACCGACCTACGCAGCAGTTCCTTTCCACCGTGCTCACGCCATCTTCCCTGCCGCGTGCAGCTGGTCCCGCCGATTGTGCGTCACCAATTCGGAGCAGCGCAATCCTGACTCCCAGCTGCCTCGCGCAGTGCGTCCTGGGCAGCTACGATTCACGCAGGGCAACCAAGCGAGAGCGCTCCAGGCTCCAGTCACGCTTAGCGCGGGCCCCAGGTGGTCTGCAGGAGGGCGCAAGCAACACAGAGCAGTTGCTTATTCTCCCGATACGGAACCGTAATGACTATTCATTGTGCAGGCTGAACAAGCCCCTCCCGGATGCCGCCCACCCTGCCAAAACGCAGCTCAGTGGCGAACGCCCCGGCCTCCCCTACTGAAGCCCTTCCGCCCTGCTGACCCTCCTGCTCCTCCCCTTCCCCTGCTGACCCTCCCCCGCCCTACCCTTCCCCTTCCCCTATGCCTCCACCTGCACTGCCTCCCCCGCCCTCCCAGATTTCCATGCCCTTTGCCGCTCACCTACAGCCCGAGCCTCGAACCCCGTCCCCGGCCCTCACTCTCCCAGCACCACCATCCTGCCCCCTCACCTGCAGGCCCGCCCCCTGCACCCCGCTGCCGTCCAGCGCCACGCCCTGCAGCACGCCGCCGTGCACAACCCCCTGGTGGCCCACGTGGCCCACGTGGCCGTGCGGCACCACTCCCGCCTGGTAGTCGCCGTAGCCTCCGACGGCACCGGAGCCAGGCACCAGCGCGGCAAGCGTGTAGGCGCCTGCGCGGGGTGGTGCAGGAACGGTGGGTGTGGGGCGCAGGGACGCACGCTTGCTCGGTGTGTGCGGGGCATGGTGCTCTAAAGGCGACACGTGCAGGAAAATGCGATTGAAAGGCACTGCGCAGGCTTGCTGCTTGGTGCAACACAGGTGGCGCAGGGCATGGGACAGCAGAGGCTAGCAGATACCAGCACATTTTCATTAGGCGCCTGCCGTGAGCACCACAACAGGGAGCCCAAGACGTGCGCGGCTCGTGCAGGGCCGCAAAGGCGCGCCCATGTACACGCCCATGTAACCCCCGGCTCCCCGGCCGCGGCGCATGCCACCAAAACCCGACAGAACGTGCATGCACACCTAAGGGTGGCCCCCAGCCACCCCACCGACCTCATGGCACATGCAATGGCACCGACAAACAGACGCCTTCGCCCCCTATTTCAACCCCGCTCACCCTGGATGCCTCCGGGCTGCTGCCCCGCCGCGTACAGCGCCGCCTGCTGCTGCGCGCCGCCCCACTGCTGCTGCTGCTCGTACTGCTGCTGCGGCATGGGCTGCTGATGGACGATGTACTGCTGCTGCTGCTGCCCGCCCTGCGGCACGCCCACCTCCTGCACAACCACCGCCTGCACCTGCTGCTGCTGGGCCTGCTGCTGCGCCGCCTTCTGCTGCTGCTGCTGGCTCTGCTGCTGCTGCCCTTGAGTGGCACCCTGCCCCGGTGTGTTCCCCTGGCCCTGCTGGGCCCCGCCCGCGCTGTTGCCACCGTTGTTACCGTTGTTGATGGGCACCACCTGTGCCGTCTGGCGTACGGGGGCTGGCGGAATCGGGGCCACGCCCATGACGCCCGGAGGCGGCGGGCGGTTGGGATACTGCAGGAGCAGCAGCACGGCAAATGGTCCGGTCAGCATCAGCACGCCATGTCCTCTACCCTCGCTCTGCATGGCACGGCGCTCCGGTCTTACCGTCATGTCCGTCGGGCATGACGCGCTACATTCCACCACGGAGCAAAATTCCTTGCAAGCGCGCCCTTGTACAGCACAGATCGACCAGCAAGGTTCACGGCACTCACCCGCGCCTGGCCCATCCCGCGGCCGCCCACCGGCACACCCCCGCGGCCGGGAAAGGGCCCGAGGCCCCTGCCGCTGCGCCCGCCACGGCCGCCGGGCGGGTAGGCGAAGCGCTGCTGTCCGGGCCCTCCCTTGTGCAGGTGGTCGCGGGGCACCTCCAGGTGGTAGGTGCCGGGGGCCAGCACTGCGCCGTTGGGGCCGATGACCTGCATGTGGCCGTGGCCGCCCATGTTGAAGCCTGCGTAGAGAGCGAGAAAGGCGCCCCGGGAGGGCAGTTTTTAGCACGCCGTCAGCCGCTGACGACCTTTCATACATGTCAGGTACATTACGGA
Source organism: Chlamydomonas sp. KOR1 (assembly GCA_036984285.1). NCBI lineage: Eukaryota > Viridiplantae > Chlorophyta > Chlorophyceae > Chlamydomonadales > Chlamydomonadaceae > Chlamydomonas > Chlamydomonas sp. KOR1. Next base: position 247,029 of record BQMZ01000371.1, read on the forward strand.
TGTGTAAGGCCACCTGCCAACTTGATGGGCTGCTGCACCAGAGCGCCAATTGAACAGGTGCAGTGCGAAACCCGCTTCCAGCTCACTACAGACAGTAGGGTGAACAGTAGGGTGCACTACGGCACCCCTACCGTGTGCCCCAGCCCACTCGCCAGCCATCCCGCACGCACCCGCCATCATGTCGGTCACCTCCTCCACCTGGCCGTACTGGTGGTGGTGCCTCCGGGGCCCACCGTGGTGCGGGAGGCCGCCATAGTGCGGCCCAGCGCCATGGTGCCCCGGGAACCCCATGTGGCCGCCCCCGTGGGGGCCGTGCATCACATTGACGCCCTGCTGCTGCAGCCAGCGCTTGCGGTTCGAAAAGCCCAGCACCATGCGGTTCTGCTGGATGGCCTGGATCATGTCCGCCTTGGTGCTCACGAACAGCTCGATATAGCGAGCGCCGATGGCCTCCTTGTGCTTCTTGAGCGCCTCGCGCTGCGCGTCTTCCGTCTGCAGCTCCACGAAAGCCTCGCCCGTGGGGCGGCCGTCGGGGGCGTACGTGAACACCACACCCTCGATGCCGCGCACCACGGGCACATCGGAGCCGAAAAAGTTGAGCACGTCCTGCATTACATGCCGACGGCCGTAGCAAAATGTAATGTGAAAGGGACGGATGACCAGTGAGCATCAAGACGCGTCGGGGTGTGCGAGGTGCAGCTGAGGTGCGCAGCGGGACTCCGAAACCATGAGCCCAGCGGGGGGCTCCAAGGGCCGTGTCACCAGGCCCGTGCGGTGATCGAGCGGTGTTGGCTGGCAGGCTGCATGTGGGGGTATTGAGTGCTGAGGTGCGCGGGGTGCTGCGTTCCGGCTGCAGACCGAACCCCGGCCAGCGCCCACCTGGGCTGTGGCGGTGTACGGCAGGCCCCGGCAGCGCACCACAAAGCCGCGCATGCGGTCAACGCTGAGGGACTTGGCGGTGGCGAGGTCAGCCTCCGTTGACTCGAAGATCCTGTCAAAAGGGGAGTGGGCAGGGGTTGGCATGCAAGGGACAGGGGAGGGAAAAGATTGCCGGCATGCTCTGGACGTGGGATACTTGCGTGGCGCGGTCGCGCATGACCGTAGGGCATTGTCATGCGGACGAGCCTTTTCAGCTGCCAAACCTTTGGTGATCCGTTGGCCGGCTGCGCAGGTGGCGTGCAGTTTCAGCACGCGGGCTGATGCCAAGATTGCGTGCGTGTTAGCGGGGTGACGTTGGTAACAGCCAACGCTTACAGCCGCGCGTCTGAAGGCGGTGGGCGCCAGGATGTGCATGCAGATGCACACCCTTGCGGCCCCAATGCAGAACCCATGCAATCCCCTGGAAATGCTGATGAACTCTAGTGGTTGCAAGTTGTATCCTTGTTTTGCACTGTGTGGACATGCCCCTTCACTTCGTGTCGCAGGTGCAGTAGAGCTGGGGCGGCGTGCCGGGTCCCTCGAGGCGATACGAAGTGAAACCGTCTCAAAACACCAGGAATTCGCAGGCACGGCTGAGCGCAACAATGTAACACCATATGCTCAACACATAATGTCAAACCCGCGCTTATAAATGCATGCAGTCCCGAGCCGGGCCTGCCCAGGTGCCGCGCGGTTATGTTGACGCGACGCCAAGGCTGCAGCGCTCAGCCTGTACCCATTGTCATGATTTGTGTACACTTACTCCACGTATCGGTGTCCCATGGTTTGCCGATGCAGCTTCGTTATGGCATCCGCTGCGGCAGCAATAGAATCAAGCTGCACGTATCCCTCGCCCGTAGAGCGCCCTGCATACAGCGTACACATGAATGAGCAGCTAGCTGACATTGTGCGTAGCTGTCCATAGCCTGTGGAAGGTCGTGCTCACACGGCCAAGATCCCGCTCGAGACCTGCAACCAACTGTACATTTCCCCTCACCTCCACGCCTGCACACAACCACTTGCGCCACGTTGAAGTCACTAAAGAACTGGCGTACATCCTCATCGCCAGCTGAGAAGGGCAGGCCTCGCAGCCGCAGCACTGAAGACTTCGGGGCGGGAGCTGCGCCCTGGCCATCAAACCCCTCCACCGCAGACGCCTCGTCCGCCATAATGACTGCTGAGCAAATAGGAACCACAGTTATGCCTTGTTAGGTCTCAGGGTGGCCTATGTCCCTGGCCACGCTTATCGCACCCAGTGATTAGTCCCGGAAAGCCCCAAACCACCTCCAGGCGCTAGTTCCACCCCCTACAGAGTAAGTCTATATCCTTATGATCACTGGCTATGCTGTGCGCCGCAATGAGCGAGCCTAGGGTGTCGCACAGCCGATGCAAACTGGGATTGCATAACGACTGAGGAGTGACGACCGGATCTTGCTCAATGCGCATCCTTGAATATTATGTTTTGTTGTAATTTTACATGGGTTGTCGTCCTGAGTCCGCTACGATATAGTAATGGGTTACGGATTATTTTCGAGTGAAACCGCATTTGTTATTTGTCAATTGATTTTTATAATCCATGTGGAGTATGAGGTTTTAGTCCACACTCGGAACTCAGTGTCGGACAGTTTGGTCTGCAGGGAGGTGTGGCTTGGAAGGTGCAAAGAGGGTCCAAGGAGGAGGCTTAATCGCATGAGGCAGATCTTACCGATGGTAGCATGTCATGCCTGTAGAGCTCGGGGCCGGGCTAGGAACAGACGAAACCGCTCGTGCGGAGAACCGCTCCGGCTGGCTCCGCCGTCCGGGAGGGTGAACGGAGTGATACGGCAGGCAGATTGTAGGCAGCATATACAATTGTTGCTTGGAAGCGACTTGATTGTCGCGGCCTATTTCGTTTCCCGCCGCAGAAAACCGCCAGTCTGAACCAGTCCGGCGCAGTGACGGGCGGGTGTGCGCAGGTGTGCGGCATGTGTACTGGTGGCGCAAAGCGCGCGTGCAGCTGCTTCCTTCTTGTGGGTCCATCAACTACCCAGGCCTACACCTCCTTGAGCACCATATGTTGGCATGCGTAGCATTACCCTGATGGCGGACTCGACTGGGGTGCGGAAAGTGGTCCATGAGGTTTCATACAACAATTGCACTCAGCCACTCACCCTGCATGAGGTGCAGTTAGCTTTCGGCCACAACGCGCGACATGGGAGAAGGCTTGACATGGGAGAAGGCAGTGGGCAATGCTATGAACGGGATGTTAGACCGTGGGCCCTGCCCCACGGCCCAGCACGGCCCTGCCCTGCCTCGCCCTACCGGCATGGTAAGCCGTTTCCTGGTCGTTGTGCAAGCTGCGGGCCGAATGATAGTACTCCTGACAGGTGCGGTCAGAAATATAAGGACCGTGTGGCCACATCATCTGGAGCGTATTACAAAATGCCGAATGGCATACAGCCCGCGCACATTGCTCGCAGCGAGCACCGGCCAAATTGGTGACGTTGGACCCCTCCCTGTCGCATCAAACAGCCACGGCACACAGAGACAAATTGGTTGTTTACAGGGGCCACCTCCAGTGGGAGTGCCGTAACACACCCAGACACCGCAGAACGCCGTACAGGCTTCCCAACAGGTCGTAACCAGCAGCATGGTGCGGCCGCATGGATCATGGCGAGGTCACCACAAGGTCCACAGGTACATCGCTTCGGCCCTCAACTCCGCGTGGTCAGTTCCCTGCAACCCCCACACCGGTTGAAGCCCTCCCAGATCCCGCCATCCTAGCCGTTCAACACGGCACTCCCACACTCATGATGCACGCGCCCACGCGGGTGCCCCTGCAGAACTGTTGTTCCCTCCCGCGCGGACAAAACGCAGGGCGGCCAGCAGGACACCAGTGTCTCTGGCAAACACGATACGGACACCACCGCGCCCTTTCGACTGACTAGAACGCCACTGTATCATGGATCACGGACTCGGCGTCAACGGCCACACCAATGCGCAAACGGCATGTCGTGCACAGCAGGCCTCGTCGAAGGCAAGGTGCAAACAGTTGCGTGTCGCCACTGCGACGACATTGCTCGTGGCCATACGGTATCCGGATGGCTGGCGCAACGGGCACCTGCTGTGCGACAGCGCCTCCGCAACAGGTACGCCCAACAGGCGAGTTCTACGATGCGCTACTCAGTGTGTCACGGTATGTCCAGCTTCGCACAGTCACCGTTTGGCGTGAACTACTTCTTCACGACATTCTTGGTCAGGCTGGACAGGAGGCCACCTGCAAGGCCAACAGAACAATACCGGTAGTGCCTTGGGTGCAGCATTGGTACGCAGCACGACAGTGGTCAGGCAACGGCAGCATTCGCAGCCTTTGTCGTGGCCTGGTACAACCCTGCACATACCCCTCAGCCCTCACACCCCCTGACAAGACCCTTGTCCGCCTGACCCCTGACAAGACCCTTGTCCCCCTGACCCCTGTCCCCTGACAAGAGGCACAAGACCCTTGACCTGCGTCAACCGAACTCACCGCCTAGCGTGGGTAGTGCCTACACCGCCCTCTAGCCCATGCGGCAACGTGCATATGTACAACCATGCCCTTCTGAGGTCGCCACACGCACCTGCCGCTGAGCCCAGGGCGCTGGTGGGCAGGTAGTCCCCGAAGTCGCCGAAGCGCTGCTGCGCCATGGCCGTCACCTCGGCCGCCTTGTCGCCCAGCATGGAGCCTAAGGTGCCCAGCGAGCCGGTCTGGCGAAGCAGGTCAACGCGGGACGCATTCAGGCAGGTTACCGCTAACGCGTGCCAGGCAGCACAACACAAGGGGGTGGGTGGGTTGAACGCTTTATGCACGCAATACCGAACCGACGCGCACTATCGCCATATTGGGCATCGACATGCGCATTACCAGTCTGTGTACCCTGCTGCAGCTGCTACTGCGGTGTACACTCCCAGCGCGCCCACTCACCCCAACTTGCAGGCGAGCCTGCAGCGCGCTGAGCGCCGCGGCGCCCACGCTGGCAGCCCCGGCACCCGCGCCGCCGCCGGACACGTCGCCGCCAGCCCCCTCCTCAGCGCCGCCGGCCCCGCGGCCCCTGCCGCTGAGCGCGCTGCCCAGGTCCGCGAACGAGTAGTTGTCGGGCAGCTCCCTGGGACCTCCCAGGCCCACGCCTGGGAGCGGGACGCAGCGGAGCATAGTGTCATAGGCACGCCTTGCCAACAATCCAAGCGCGGGGTTGAGGCGCAGGACGACTTCCATGCCGTACGGTAATGGGACGACGGCTGGCGCGTAGGTTACTAACCTGACACGGCTCGGCTGAGGGAGCTGAGGCTGGATCTCCCTTGGGCCCTGGAGCCGCCCAAGCCGCCCGCCGCCGCTGCCGCGCCGCTGCCAGCAGCGGCAGCCAGGGCCGCCTGGGACGACAGGTTCGCCGCAGGCGCGGAGATGGGCAGGTAGTGGAAGCGCGACGCCACGGGCAGCACGTTGAGGGGATTGAGGTCCTGCGCGTGGGGGCAGCACCAGGTGGGAACATTGGATGTTCGTGCGAAGCGGCAGCGCCTGAATGCTGCCCACGTAAAGCTGCTACGTGGACAACGCGCGGGCCGCACCACTACCCAGCTACACGACATCACAACACCCCCTCGCAGGACCGCTGACAAGGGCAGCTGTCGCCGTCACCCTCGTCTCCTGCACACATATGGAACGGGGCCTGCGCAGGCCCTCCGCCCTCGCCTTTCGCTCACCTGCATGCCTCCCGTCGCGCCGCTCTTGGCTGCGCCCGCCGCCGCGCCTGTTGCCCCCGCCTCCGGGTGCGCGCGCTGCAGCTGGATGAGCGCCCCGAACAGGATGGCGCAGCGCCCGAAGTACCGAGCCACGTTGGCCCACAGGTAGGACTCGTAGGTGGCCCAGTCGATGGGGTCCAGGAAGTCCTGCGGTTCCGGCCAGTTGCGCTCGTTCTGAGACGTAATTCAACACTTCTTTGAGCCTTTCCTTGTCATTACTTCACAGCACGACGAGCCAACTGGACCAAGCACCCGCAGGCCGTGGAAGTGCATGTGGGCGTTGCTGTGCGTTGCTGGGTGAACCTCGTGCCGCCATTGCAGATGGATCCGTCCTCGACGACACGATATCATATCAGTACAACAAGCTCTAAAAGACAGGTCGTTACGCTGCACACGCTTCGGACTTTCCTTGCCAGGCATCCCGTGGCCAGCCCGAGAGCGCTTACCCACACCCCGTCGCACAACCCACGTAACAGCCGATCTGCACCCCGACACCTGCCTGCCGCACCCTGTCAACTTGCGTTTATTCCTGTTTGCTTGTGACCTTCTTGAGGCACATTTTGCCTACCTCCCGCACCGCATCCATAGCCCACCTGCAACATCTGCTCCAGCGCCGCCGCCTCGCGCTTCCGCTCCGCCAGCGCCGCCGCCAGCGCCGGGTCCGCCAGCTCCCCACCCACACCCGGCAGCAGCCCGCCCGCCGACGCCGCACCCGGCAACGCGCCACCGCTGCCTGAGGGATGCAGGCCCCCGGAGACACCCGCCCCTGCGCCCCCCACGGCTTGCCCTGTTGGCCGGGTGCCCACAGGCCGGCCGCCCACCAGCACGTCCCGGACGAACCGCACGTCCATGAGCAGCTGCAGCACGCCCTTCTCCGACACGCCACGTGCCGACAGCGCGCCGCCGGGCTGCAGCAGCTGCGAGTAGGTGGCGGTGGCGGCGCGTGAGAGCTCCCACTCCAGCAGCTGTAGCGCCTCGGGGGCTGCGGGGTTTGGCGAATCAAGTGGTGAGGTCAGGAACGGGTGCGGTACATTCCAGAGCTCAGGCAGGCCAACCAATACTCGGAAGCGTAATTGTGGTGTGAGCAGACGGCAGTATGAAGGTGGGGAAGTGTTGATTCTGTGTCAGATCTGGGGCACACCGCCGATGAGATGCGCTTTACACGTGGATTCCGGGCTTGACAGCAGAGCCATCGAACCCAGAATTGTCGTTTTCTGGCATGACCGTATGCGCCTCAGCGCGACGCAGCTACGCTGACAACCTCAAAGCAGCACTTCCTCGCCCGCACACTCACCTATGCGGTGGTCTCCCGCTCGGCGCACCTCGGCGCACGCTGCCGACAGGAACAGCAGCGCCGAGGCGGATGGCGCGGCGGGCAGCGAGAAGCGCATGTCCGCCACAGGCTCGGCCAGGGCGTTCTCCGCCTCGGACGTGATCACCGTTTCCTGATGAAGGTAACATCGCTTCGGTTAAGCAAGGCAGGCACGTCATTTCATCAGAGCCAGTGGCGCATAAACGATTCAGGGCTTTGCCATTGCGGGAAAATGACGGCATAGCCGTAGTGCCGGCCATAGCGCATGAGAGTTGTGCGCTAAGCCACCCACCTGCCACGACAGCGGCACCACGTTGCTAGTCAGCAGGTCATCCGCCAGCAACAGCGCCCGCAGCTCCGCCGCCAGGCTACCCGCCGTCCATGTCGCCCACGACCGGTACGCCGCCGCTGCTGCCGCCCGCAGCCGCTCCAGCACGCCCGCCAGCCGCGCATTCGCAGCAGCGCCACGTGCGCCCACCCCGAAGCGGCCCGCGCCGGTCCGGCTGGAGCCGCCCAGCGCTGCACCAATGGCGGCGCCGCCGGCAGCGGCCGCAACGGCGGCGGCGGTGGTGGCGGGCTTCCATCCCTCCGGGGGGCCCAGCATGACGGGGAGGTGCTTCGAGTCGGTGGCCAGGGCGGAGGCCAGGCGGCCCAGGAGGACCACCTGCTCAGCGGTGGCGGCGCCCGCGGGGCCGTCGCGGGGGGCGCCCAGTGCCTCAAGCCGTGACTGCAGCCTGGGGTGGAGTTGGGCAACAAGTGTCCAGAAGGCTAGGAGTTCTAGCAGGTCAAGGCAGGTACTGGTCGATCACGTGTATGAAGGTTTGAAGAAGGCTTCATATTCAGGTCGCCTTGTTGCGGAAATATTTCTCGCACGTGGCCTCGCTACCCACCACCCACCGTGATGCGATTGCGTTGACCAGCTCGGTGCAGCGGCTCTGCACGAACGGCTCCAGCTCCGCCGCGCGGCTGCCCTGCATGTCGCGCCGGATGGTGGCGGCGTGCACGGAGGAGGCGCCGCGCAGCTGCCCCGAGCCGCCGCCCGCCGCGGTGGCCACCGCCTCGGATGCGGCGCGCGACAGCGAGGCGGCGGACGCGGCGTGCGACACTGGCGTGCTGTGGACGGCGGAGGGCAGCGAGGCGGCGTCCGCGGTGCCTACCAGCAGCAGCACAGCCTGCGGACACGGGACGGTGTGCAAACCAAAGAACTTGCAATTTTTGGCCGGTGGGCATACTTTGCATGCTGTACGTGCTGCACAGCTTAAAAGCGCGTACGGTTTCCAGGGGTTGCTGTTGACGCGCTTGGTGACAATGTTGCAAGCTGCAGTCATGGGCGCACGGGCAGGCGGGGGTGCAGCACACCAAGACACGCACCTGCAGCATGGCCAGCATGTCCTCGTCGAACTTCCGCTGCATGGCCGCCACCTGCTGCCTGTACGACCGGTCCACCCCCTTGCCGCCCACCTTCCCGCCCGCACCTGCAACCCCCGCCTCCCCGACCGCACCCTCGCCCCTCAGCTCCGCACTGCGGCTCGCCGCCGCGTACCTCCCCGCACCGTCCACACCCGCTGCTGCCGTCCCCACGCCGCCCTCCCAGCCCTCCAGCGGCCATGTGCGGGTCAGGATGCAGCCCGCAGGCTCCGGCTCCGCCGCAGCAGCGGCCGCCAGGCACGCGTCAAGCGGCCCCTCCAAGGACCGGCCCAAAGCAGCAAAGCCCTCCTCAATCAGCTCCCTGCTTCGGGCAACGAACGGCGCGTGGAAGACCTCCTGCCACAGGTTGAGCTGCCTGCCCACCACCCACTCGCACACCGCCTCCCAAGAGCCCAGGTTCGGGGACGCGTCGGAGACGCCATGCCCATGGCCCTGCACGTGCGCGTGGTTGTGCCCGTGGCCGTGGCCGTGCCGCCCCAGGCTTCCTGCCGGGGCGATGACTCCAGAGGCAGACGTCGCGCTGCCCAGGGCCGAAGAGGCCACGGTGGGGCCTGTGCGGGCGCGCTTGGCGGCGCCGCCGGGCTGGACCTTGCCGCTGGCGGCTGCTCCGCCGGCTGCGGCGCCTGGGTGCTGCCAGTCTGCGATGGCGGCCCGTACCTGTGCCTCCACCTGCACAAGCGACACTGCGGTGGTAAGGCCTGATAGCAGGGGCCCGCACGCGGCGCTAAAGTCCTCGGCCACGGCGCGCAGCCAGCCCGCACAGGCGTGCTCGACCTACGTGGGGGCAGGGCCAGAGCCAGAACGCATGAGGGCGCTGCAGCACGGAAGGGGAAACACCTCCAGCGTGTGATCGTCATGGAGCGTGCCGAGCTTTCGCCATCGATCAAGGAGCGCGGTGCACTACTGATCCCGGAGGCTCGTACAAGAGTTATAGTTTGCGACCGCCCCGAGCCCGCGTTCACTTCGCCCCACCTGCCCGGACGACAGCGCCGCTAGCCGCTCCACCACGGCGCGGTTGGTACGCTTCCACGCCTCCGCCTCGGGCGCCGATGCGCCGCCCGCGTCCTTGGCCCCGCCCTGCTGCTGCTGCGGTGCGGCCGCGCTGCTGCTCCGGCCGCCAAACAGCAGCTCGCTATAGTCGGCCTCGTCCTCGCGGCAGCGCTGCTGCAGCAGGCACGACGCATCCGCGCCGCGGCCTGATGGCAGAAACAGCTCGCCCACCTGGGAAGCGAAGGGCACGGCATGGCATAAGGTTGGAAAGTGAAGTCCAACAGCACATGGAGCTGTGGTAGGATCCGGGCTTTGGCGTGGACGCAACTACTGGCTGTGCAGTATTTGCCCCAAGCCCATGCTCACCTATGTGCATGCCGCCAACACACCGTACGGTACCACACCGTGTCAGGTCGCTGCCAGCCAAGAAGGATGTGTGCAAGCCCAGGCCCACCTGTGCGACGGTCAGCTGCACCGCCTGCGCCACGGAGGACAGCACCTCCGCGGCCGTGGCGCTGGCGGCGGCGGGGCCGAGCACCTCGCCCTCCGCGGCGGGCGCAGCAGAGGCTGCGGCGGCTGCCGCTACCACCTGGCCCACCATGCTTCGCCGAGCCGCGAGGAACGTCTGGGGATGAACGACAGTGTCGGCTGTGTTGGACGAGGTTCCAGCTTTTGAACGGTCAAACCTGAGACGCAAGACCCTCCGCTGACTGCTTCCCAAGCGCTCAAGTGCGTGCCGTACACGCTGCAACAACGTCCCGCCCCTTTTCTTTGTTGAGCTGCCAACGAGGCCAGCGGTGTGTCGCCCTCCATGCTGAAAAGCATGAGGCCCAGGATGCCATCCCCCCCCCCACCTGCGCGCCTGCGTTGGCTGCTGTGTCTGTCGGCCCCCGCCCCTGCCCCACCTGCAGCAGCGCCCCCGAGTCCGCGCCCTGCAACGAGGCCATGGCCGCAAGCAGGTCCGCCGCCGCATCGGTGGACAGCTGCCGCTCGCCGCTCAGCGCGGCCTGCACCGCGTCCATCACCTGGGTCCTGTCGGGGCACGCACACGGGAGGCCGGGGCACATAAGCACAAGGGCGTTGGGCTACCAGCACGCGTGGAGTGCGCTCACGGTGTGCAGATTGGGTGTGTGAGCTACGTGTCAACCAGAAGAGCACCCCGTGCTGCCGCGGCCAGAGACACGCCATGACCCAGGCTGCCTGGACCGTGACCGCTCACTTGAACTTGGTGACCGTGGGCCAGTGGTGGCGCAACAGCGGGAAGCGTGCCAACACGCCCGCCGCCACGCCGCCCTGCGAGGCGCCCGACGCGGGCTGCAGCAGGTCGTGCACGTGCTCGGCGCGCAGGTAGCGACGGGCCGCGTCCAAGTAGCGTTTTGCGTCCAGGCAGCCCCAGATGAGCTCCGGGGTGTCCACCAGGTACTTGACGCGGGAGCCCACGGCTGCGGGACGGGGAGAGAGAAACGGTAGAGGGCCGGAGGTTTGCAGTACGTTGGGGTGCTGGCTGAGGAAAGGTAGTATGAAGGAAAGGACAAACGAGACCTGGTGAGCGTGGGGTATGGGCATGCGACGTGCACCTAGAGAGGCAGAGGCTGGCCCCAGATTTGTGGCTAGGTGGAGGTGGCTGCGAGCAGACTACATGGGTGGCGTCCGGCGTGCCTCACCGTACAGCTCCTCGTGTTTGGTGAGCGAGTCGCGCTTCTCATTGAGCAGGGCGTCTGACGATGTGAAGTTGTGGGCCAAGCCCGAAAAGGCATCCTAGGGGAGTACAGAGTCAGGGTGCACCATGTGACGAAGGGGTCTAAGAGCCCTTGCGGGTCAGGGGGCAGCAGGTGCCGGCACGGTCGCCCAGCGGGTGAGTTGCGCTGGCGACGCCAGGGAAGCGGGGAACCCAGGGCAGTTAAGCCAAGCGCACCTGGATGTTGCGAACATTGTTCAGAATGGTTGTTGTGTTCTTGGAGATGGAAAGGATTTTGTCTGCGCTGTCGATGAGGTCCCTACAAAGCAGGGGAGGACGCCAGTACCGGAGCAACAGGTCATTGCTTGGGTGGACCAGCCGGACTAGGACAACAGGGACTAGACTGTCAAGTTCATTACCTGTACGAGTCTCCGACCAGGTTTCGCAGCTGCAACTTCTTCTGCTCAATGTCCTTCCTCGTCCGAACCTCGATCTGCAGTGTGCACGCCAGTAGCAGCCGAAACTGATGTCTACTCTGAGCTTAATGCCATAGAGCGGAGCATGGATGCGGGCCTCGCTCCAAAGTAAATACGATCGACTAAAGCTGCAAACAGCTGCGCAACTTCACGTGCCTCGCGAATCTCGGATATAGTCTTTGACTGGAACAGTGCTTCAGCATTGCGTTGGGCATTGGTAAGCGCGGGCTGTTTTTGCCCAACGCCCAGGGCCCCCGCAGGAGCCCCGACCGAGTGCATCCTTCGGCGGGAGGAAGTAGAGGAACGCTATCCGACGTTACAGCTCATATCGCAGTGGCTACCTTTATGGGGGAGCACCGGTCTCCTCGCTCGATTTTTTTTACACACGGTGGTTATGGTTGTTGGCCTGCAGTTGCTCTCTGTCGTTTTCTTTTGCAGTTGTTCGCGCAGTTACCATCTGCATTTCATATGATACATCTATGCCAGTGAGTTACAGCGAGCAAGGACTGCCTCATATCCATGCGCCGAGCCCTACAGCGCTGTCTGCAGTCCTCCTGCCGAGGCATAGCGCGCCAGTCATGCCGCTCTAGTGGTTGTAGTCGACTTGGCTACTCTTGTCCCTTTCGCCGAGGCAGCTATGCGGGTCGGCGTCACGACCACGTCGCGGCGGCGAAGTCACGCTTTCAGGCGTCGAGCCTAAGCGAAATCCCCACCAGCAGCACGCCGTTACGCCAGATTACTACGGTCTCAGCACCAGCGGCGGTACGGGAAGTGGACGATGGCTTTGTGGCACCACCACCAGAGGAGTGGGCTAACTACGACCTCCTCATGGCCGGGTGAGCGCCCTGGTCCCTTCCGCCTAGGCAACACAGTTACGTGGGTTGAAGGCCTTCCCACACGCCAAAGCGTGACACTCAATCACACGCAAGCAACTGGACTGCTGCCAGCATGTACGGCAGCCGCGCAAACGGGCAGCTGTTGGGTAGACGCCTGGCGTGCCTGGCAGTCGCAGCTGGCGGCCCCAGGTCATCCCGCCCAGTCCCTCCTACCAAGGGCTGTCGGACCAGTGCCGGGCAATTGTGTCAGGAATCAGAGGGCTGGACGCCGGCTGGCCTTCAGCCCACACCTTGGCAACCCTGCCAATCCAACCTGCCAGCTTGGCGCAAGGCGGCGGCAGGGAGGCGCCGGGCGAGGGCCAGCAGCCGCGGCAGCAGCAGCAGCAGCAGCAGCACGCTCTTGTCCCAACTATCGCCAACCCATCCGGCTAACAACGCCGCATAGGCCGCACCTCCTCTCCTCCCTTGCAGCGCACGCGCGCTGAGCAGCAACGCCCACGCCGCCACCACCACCTCCGTGGGACCACCCACACCTCGCATCCACACGCCCCGTACCACCCAATACATCCCCTGAATCCTAGCCCCTGACTTTCCATACACACCCACCCGCCGCCCTCTGTCGCTCGTTGCCGGCCCCAGGTGCGAGCCGGTGTGGGGCCCCTCCCCTGGCAGCGAGCAGGGGAGCCCCCAGCGCGCTGCTCTGCGGCGGCCGCTGCGCGTGGCTATGCTGCTGAGCGGCGGCGTGGACAGCAGCCTGGCGCTGAGGCTGCTGGTGGCGGCGGGGCACCAGGTCACGGCATTCTACCTGCAGATCTGGTTCCAGGAGGACTTCAGGTGGGGGCATGGGGTGCGCCGCAGGGGCGTGTGCGCCGTCCGGCAGTACGGTAGTACGTTGGGGGTCGTGCGGCACGTGACATGGGGCACCTTTGGGTTTGGCGTACGGGTTGCGGTGAATGGCGCACGCGTTGCGGTCTTCTCGGGGCTGTCGCTATTCCTTGCCATCTTCGTCATGGCTGGTACCCCCTCCCTCAGGAACTTTTGGGACGCATGCCCATGGGAAGAGGACCTTGAGTACGCGCAGAAGGTAAGGGAATTCCAGGCTCGTGGGGTGTACGATGGTGACGGTAACCTGCGCATGCGGTCTGCGACCAGCAGGAGGGTGCAGTAAAGCAACGGATACACCCGGAAAGGAACCGGTGGCTAACGGGCACGACAGCGCAAACCAAAGCGCCATAGCCCTCGTAGGTGTCTAACGGGCCGTGGTTCGCTGACGTTGTGGCTCTCTCCCGCCAGGTGTGCGACTCCCTTGGGGTACCGCTGGAGGTGGTCCCACTCACCACACAGGTGCGCCCGGGGAGGTAGCGGCGTGGTACCATGGGGGCAGTCAACGAAGTACATTCCTTTCACTTGCAGGGGGTGGTGGGGATCCGTCGTGGGGATATGTGTTCGACGTGTAAAAGGCCTGCTTGCGTGCAGTACTGGCAGTACTGGAACCGCGTAGTGTCGCACAGCGTACCCTCAAGCAGCTCCCTCCCCGATTAATGCATTCAACTACTATACTTTTCCAACCTAAAAGTTTTGAGGAATAAGCGTGAAATGCGTCTTTTTGCCTCACCGCGTGCAGTACTGGGACCGCGTGGTGTCGCACAGCGTAGACGAGATCCGCGCCGGCCGCACCCCCAACCCCGACATCTGGTGCAACAGCCGCGTGAAGTTCGGCGCATTCTACGACTACCTGGACACCAAGTACGGCACGTCGTACGACAGGGTGGCGTCCGGGCACTACGCACGTGTCGAGCGGCGGGCGCGGCTGGGGCGGGCGGAGGGTGGCGGCCGAGGGCAAGGGCAAGGGCAAGCGCAGGGGAGCGGCGTGCAGGGGCAAGGGCGGGAAGGGACAGCGTCGGAGGAAGGAGAGAGGGGGAGACAGCAGCAACAGGAGGGGGAAGGGGAGCAGGCGCAGGAGGCGGTGCTGTTGATGACGCCGGATGCGGTCAAGGACCAGACCTACTTCCTGTCCAACCTGTCCACGGCGCAGCTGTCGCGCGTCATGTTCCCACTGGGCTGCCTCACCAAGACGCAGGTGGGTAGGGGGAGCCACGTGCCGTGCGACGCGTGGGTGTTGTGGCACGTGCCGCTGGGCGGCCCGAACAGTGTGTACGCGTGAAGCACGAGGACAGGGTGCAAGGCGTTGGTACGACGCAGGCAGGCAGCAGGGGGTTGAGTGCCGTACGATGCAGTGAGCGTGGGGGTGCTGGCCCGCAGAAGCGTTGGGCTCATGACCGTTGTGAGCCGTTGGGCGACGCACGCGGCGGCTGCTGCCTAACGGGTTTCATGGTGTGGGTAAAAAGCCGTGTGCCAAACCTGGAAGAGGCAAATTCAGCGAATCCAGTGCGGTGTAACGCGCCGTGCTCGCAGGTCAGGAAGCTGGCGGCAGCTGCCGATTTGGCCAACAAGGACCGCAAGGACAGCCAGGGGATATGCTTCCTGGGCAAGGCGAGTGCCTCGCAGCAAGGCTTCAACCCTACGGTACCCCGTAATACACACCGACGGCCGCTGCGTGGTGCCTGGGACAAAGTGGCTTGCGCACTGCACTGCACTGCTCTGCACTGCTCTGGTGCTGATTCGTTTTACGCATGTTTCCATGTCGAAATCGCGGCTTGTGCATCGGGCATCGTCCATGGTGGCTGCGCAGGTCAAATTCCACGAGTTTGTGCGCGAGCACCTGGGCGAGTGGCCGGGACCCATCCTGGAGGCGGAGACGGGGCAGCCGCTGGGGGTGCACGGCGGCTACTGGTTCTACACCGTGGGGCAGCGGGGAGGCATCAAGCTGCCGGGAGGGCCCTGGTGAGCACAGCTTTGTACACAATTTGTAAGAGTGCCCGCGGTGGGGGCCGATCCGGGGTCGCCTTTCGGGGCCTCAACGCGCCTCAAGGGCATGCGAGATGGTGGCAGAGGTGTGGTGGATCGTGAAGGGCCTGTGTGTTTTGCTGTGGGGCCCACCCATGGGGCAGCGAGCAGTAATCAAGCTGCCGGGAGGGCCGTGGTGAGAGGCAGCAAGATAGGCCCTGTCTGGAAGCCCGGAAGCCTCCGCGCCCCTTTGGTTGAGCAGTGTATGCCCAAAGGAACGTTTGTTAACGTTGCTGAAGGCATGCGCATCTCCTACTCGGAGCGGACCATTGGTCTACATCGCGGGAGCATTAGGGCACCCCCACCGCCTACCAACCGCACTCTGCCCCGCGCCGGTGCCAGCAGTTCACCTGATCCGCACCACACTGACGTGGTGCTCACCACATCCACCGCACCCGTACCCACGCTGGCATTCTTCCTTGTGACCTGTTACTGCACGTTGTAATGTGCTACTGTGACCCCCCAACTGCATACATACACACGCTGGCGTTCTTGCCTTCCTCCGCAGGTACGTCGTCGCCAAGGACCCCGTCCTCAACGCCGTACTCGTGTCCCGTACGTACTACGACGACAGCAAGGCGCGGAACGTGTTCGCATGCGGCCCCATTAACTGGCTGTGCAGCAGCAGGCCGACGCATGAGGGGCAAGGCAGCACAGGAGAGGAGCAGGGGCAAGGGCCAGGGCAGCAAGGGGCGGAGCAGGATGGGGAGACGGGGACAGGAGGAGCGGCCGCGCCGCTGTACGTCAAAGTACGGCACGGGCCCAACATGTACCGCTGCCAGCTGACGCTGTACGACAGTGCGGGCGCGGGCGGTACGGCAGCCGGGCAGTACGGCAGGGTGGTTTTGGAGCAGAACGACCAGGGGCTGGCGCCGGGGCAATACGCTGTGTTTTACCAGGGCGGGGTGTGCCTGGGGTCGGCAGTGATTGTGGCGACGGGAGAGGGCGCTGGGGCGGAGGCAGTGGCTGCGGCAGCTGAAGGGAGAGTTTGAGCATGACAAGGAGAGGTGCCTGCTTGCGCGGGCAACGCATCCTGTGAGCGTGAGTTCGGGACGAAGGAGCCAGGCTGGGCATGCACTTGGGAGTATAGGGCTGTACACCTCCAGTGCATGTGCAGCAGGATGGGGTGCAGCATGTTACAGAGTGACTGTTGAAACTAGGCAGAAACTACGTTTGGCAACCGTGGCATCGCGCTGCTAAAGCACTGCAGGCTGTCCGTAGGGCCTGTCGAAGGCTTCCACGGCCCTAGGCCCTGGCGGTCGTGTGTGAACCTGTGTGGACCGCGCTGTGCCCTGCCTCGCCGCGTGCCTCTCATGCGCACTAGCGTGCTGATGTTGCGTGTTGTTCGGTGCATCTAGGTGCCTTACTTTCTCACGTCCTTGCAAGGTGCAAGTCTCCCTTTGCATGCCCACACCCTAGCCCCTGACCCCAGTGCGCACGAGCGTGCTGTTGTTGCGTGGTGATTCTTCGGTGCACGTTCCGGCTAACGAGGGGGCGTATTGCCGTGCGACTCTTCCAGTGGACAAGTGTCGATGCAATGGGGCGCACTTGCGTCGTCCAAGTTCCCCCCGTGCATGCCCAGACCCTGACGACCCTCCTGTGCCGCCGTATGTTGCTGTCTCCTCTGCCAACCCCAGCCAGGGGGCGTCGCATCCTCGCATGCTTGCAGCACACCTGTACGGTTAGGCAGCTTGCCGCAGGGGAGATCTTCCCAGGGACCCAGGCTTCCCGCTGGTGCATGGGTGTCTGGGGTCTGGGGTGACGTCGTTGTAAGGATTACGTAGAACAGACCGTATGGATTGCTGCTGATTGCTGCGACAGTTGACCCCTGACTCTGGACGTATTGGTGCCATATGGCCAGCTGATACGGTACCGTAGTTGGTACATTCCTTATTTCCTTGCTATGTTGTTGAGCTGGCCGCGGCGGTATGGTACAGTCTGCCGTACCAGTAGTGCGCCGGTGTGCCCAGTGCCTGTCTCACCCCTGTGTCAGGAAAGTAGACAAACCAGCCTTCAAGCAGAGGCCTTGCACTCACGTTCCCCTTTTCGCGTACCGTGGAGCGCGTGCCCTGTGGGGCGGGGCGGGGTTCAGCTTTTCCTTCCTTGCTACTTGGTTACACAGAACGATGGCTTGCCCCTCGCCCGCCACTCAGCAACAGACTGTGGGTCCCACACATAGCCGCCCGCCGGCGTGTGTAATCACCTTTTCAGGGCATCAGTTGCGTATTGACTCATGCAAGAGAGCGCTTGCAGCCCTCTGCTGTATGTCGTGCAGGGTAATCGTGTGTTAGCCCGTTTGATGCCAACCAGCGACAACGCTACAGACTACATCCCATCCATAGATGACACGCAGACGTGCACCTAAAGACGCGTGTGAACAGCATACACGTGCAGCCGTCAAGCCCTGGCCAAGCCAACTTGCGCACCAAGTCACCTCGGGCACACCAAGCCGAACGCTGTACGCAATGCGCAAAAGCTAATCATGATGCAGGGCCATAATTGCTCCCAATCGAGCAGGCGCGTAATCAATGTCGCCCTAACACCCCACCACGTAGCGCCTATAAGCGTTCGTCAGGTTGTACCCCAACACCCAGCCGCCAGTCCTTTGCTATACAAATTAATGACATGTGACATGACACAACGCAAGCGTAAGTTGATACGCTTTTCTTTACTGGTCCTCCTCATCCTCAATCTGCTGCTGCTGGGTCTTCACGACATCGTCTGACAGGAGGCGGCGGCTGAGGAAGGGGCTGGGGGGAGGCGACGGTGGGGTGGGAGGAGAGGGAAGCAACGGGGGCGCGGGCGAGGGAGGCACCGGGGGCTCGGGGACGGGGGAGGGGAGAGGGAGGCGACGGGAAGGGGGCGGGGAGGGAGGGGGGAAGGGGCGCGGAGAGGGAGGCGACGGAGGGGAGGGGGGCGGGCTGATGGTGCCAATGGTGCGGCACACGTCCTCCAGGCAGATCTGTGGGGGAGGGGGCAGGGAGGGGGTACGGGGAGGGAGGGGCTTAGACACGCTCTGGCAACCTCTGTTCGGTGTGCTGGAGGTGGCCAAGAACTTTGCGTGGCGGGAGGTCATCGTGTGCAACACGCAGGTTGTCAAGGGTTTTGCGTGGCGGGAGGTCATCGTGTGCAACACGCAAGCAGCTAGCAAACAGCCAACAGTAGCACAACTGCGCAAACAGCAAATGTCTGCATGCAGCTGCACGGGTTGGCCCTCGCCTCGCCAACGCCCTCCTGCACCCCCCGTCTGCACCCTGCTCCCCGGTCACACGCACAGACACACACTCACCTCGACGCCGGGGGTGCAGGTGGTGTTGGCGCAGGGCACGCGGCACTGGCCGGTGCCGTAGTCGCAGATCTGCAGCGGCGGGGGCTGCGTGCAGAACTGCAGCGGCTCCACCACTGTGTTGGTGGTGTAGTTGACGCGGCCGCACACGGGCTCGCAGCTGGTGCCGTTGCATGAGGTGCCGGCGGCGCAGCGCACGGCGTCGGGGCCGCAGGTCAGGCCGGGGGCGTCCAGCCTGCGAGCACGTGGGTTAACATGGCACACCAGTTAGGGCGTGTGGGTTAACTTGTGGTGCAGCAGGGCGAGGGTGCTAGAGGCGGGGCTAGTCGGCGGGTCTGACAGGGGGCGAGGGTTGACGTGTGGGTCGACATATGTGGGCAAGGTGCGTGGGTTAGCTGTTGCGTACACTAGGGATGCGCGGGGAGTGGACATGAGGAGGGGCTGGCATTCAGTCCTGCACAGTAGACTAGGCACTGCGTTGCGACGCTCCTGCAGCCTTGTTGATGCAACAAGGGCAGAGGTGGTAGGACTCACCAGGTGATGGGGGCAGGTGGCATCGGGTTAGGTGGCGGTGGAGAAGGAGTGGGAGGCGCGGGAGAGGGAGGGAGGGGAGAGGGAGGAAGGGGAGAGGGAGGAGGGGGGGAGGGAGGGGCCGGGGAGGGAGGAGCGGGAGAGGGAGGGGAGGGGGAGACCACAGGCGAGGGGGGCGGCTCGTTGGGGATCTGGTCGTCCTTCCCCCGCTTGCGGGGAGAGGGCGGCTGGGCCACAGGGGGGGACGGAACGGGCTCCTCCTCGCCGGCCTCGAGCACCGTGTCAACGATCCACATGATGGCCTGAGGGGGACAGGATGTGGGCAAAGGCGGCACGAACAGTGTCAGAAACAGGACCTGCTGCATGCTACGGGCGCCTATTGAAAGGTCTAACCTGGTCTACCCTTGCGTCATGCCCTACATGTACAAGTACCAGTCTAATACCATACCCTACATGTACATGTACCAGTCTAATACCATGCCCTACATGTACAAGTACCAGTCTAATACCATGCCCTACATGTACAAGTACCAGTCTAATACCATGCCCTACATGTATAAGTACGGTACGATGCTTGCAGGATATTCGGCGGTACAGAGTTTGCGCATACGACTCACGTTCTTGCACTCAATGTCGGCCTGGCGCACGACAGCGCGGCTGCCGGAGCAGATGACCTCGAGGCGGAAGCTGCCGGCGCCGTCGGTGGTTACGCCGCCGCCGCGGCGGCGGATGGTGCAATCCTCGCCCTGCAGGTTGGTCACGGTGCGGCCGGAGCGGGGGATGTCCTCCGAGAAGATGGCCTCATCGAACACGTGGTATCGGAGCAGGGACTTGGTCGAGCTTG
Source organism: Chlamydomonas sp. KOR1 (assembly GCA_036984285.1). NCBI lineage: Eukaryota > Viridiplantae > Chlorophyta > Chlorophyceae > Chlamydomonadales > Chlamydomonadaceae > Chlamydomonas > Chlamydomonas sp. KOR1. The sequence continues at coordinate 266,990 of BQMZ01000371.1, forward strand.
CGAGGTCGTCGTCGAGCGCTTGCCGGCGGGTGAGGCCGTACTTCTCGTAGTAGTCCTTGAAGGCCTGTGGGTAAGGTGGTGGTTGGGAGTTGGGGTTGGGGGTTGGGTGGAAGGGCGGCGGGGCGGGGAGGCATGCGGCCTTGGGGCGGCGAGTGGACAGCAGTGGTGGCTGTGTGCCATGGAGTCGACGGGATGTGGAAGGGGGCAATGGTGGTTGTTTGCGCGAGTGGGCAGGAGGCAAAAGGCAAGTTGGGGTGCGGGCAGCAGCGCAGCACGGCAGGCGTGGAACGTGGGGCAGCCAGAGCGCGGCGTTGGAGGAGTGTGTGATAGGGTACGTGAGAGGGGAGGGCGGAGGGGCGGGAGTGCGTTGCTGCATCAAGCGGTGGGGGGTTATTGGTTGTGGGTGGTGGCCGATGGGCTGGGGCGGGGCGGAGCGGGCTTCAGATGCCGGGGGCCAGGAGCTGTTGCTTACCGGGGAGTCGGGCACGAAGATGGTGCGGGTAATCTCCTCGCCGTTGCAGGACCGCTTGGTGCAGTCCAGGAGCCACTGCGACGCGGGAAGAGCAAGGGCAAAAAGAGGCGGAAGCGGGTGAGCACGAGGAAGAGTCGGGCAGTAGCAGGAAAAGTTGTCGGCACGCTCAGTCGCTGTGACTACTGAGCAACGGCAGCAATCTGTCGCAAGTGTGGGCAAACCTGTAGGTCTGGGGCGCTCACCTTGTCGTATTTGCCGAACTTCTCCAGCACCGCCGCAAACTCGCCCAGCACTGATCGACACTGCCGCGAGGCCTCAAGCAGGGCGCTCCCAGGCCGAATGTCGCAAACGGCTTGAACTGCAGGATATAGGAGGATTGAGGGCGAGATTAGTGTCGAGCATTACGTAGAGATGCGGAAAGCTGTGAGTGTCAGCCCATGCCAGGCATGCGACGGTTACTAGGGTGAGGCCATGCAACAATCAGGCAGAAGTTCCAATGGTTACATTTCGCTTCTTATAGAGCTCGAGCCCTATGTACACGTTGCTGTTGCCTTCTCCTGTTGCCTTCTGTAGGCAGGTGCGGCGGCCATTCGCATGCGGAGTTGCGAACCCACCTCCAAAGGCCGCGCTTAACGCCACCACAGCGCATAGAAGCACTGTGGTACCACGACGTATTTGCGTCATGGTCCTGTTACTGCAGGCTAAGAAGGGCGGTCGCTGCTAAGGGGTGCGATGTCACAAACACCTGTAGACAAATGCCCGCTTGTAAGTCTACGCAGAGAGCGGATGTTTGCCACTCTTCGAGACAAGTGAAGGGCTGCGCTTGAACCGCTTAAGAGAAGCAAGGGGCCGAACGCCGTACGGCGTCCCTGTGGGGGGCGCGAAGCAACCGCTGCTGGGTGTTATTGGTGGCACGTTTTTACGTCCACACGGACCCCTCACGATCTTCCTGCTGCAATCGGGAATGATGAATTCAAACGATCATGCAGAATAAGCTCGATGGGTTGTCGCGTTGGTGCGTGAATCATCGTCAAAAGTTCGTCATAACGCGAGTTGTATCGTCCACTATGAGTTGTAACTGAGCTGGATGCCTGCCCTTACTGAACAAACATTACATGTACTCATATATGCTCGTACGCTCGGCGTGCGGAAGAGTCCTGGACCCAGGGGTCTGCAGAGGTCTCCCCTAACCTACCCAGCCCTGCCCTTGGTACCTGGGGAATGGGCCTTTGCAGCCGCGTGTGCGGGATATTGGAAAGCCTTTGGGCTCCATTGCCAAGCGCTGTGAATCTATGCCTTGATTTCGCACAACGGCAATCGCACAGAAGCCATGCACAGTCATCTGCTCATGGTTCATGCATGGGTGGCTATGCACCTGGAACCAGGTTCCCTGCCTGGAACCTCACAGGTTGGCTGGCCCCTGGGCGCCTGCTGCGCCACGGCCCCCATCTTCCTCTGTGCCTACCAGTCGTTGCTTGTATGCACATGGCGAGTGGGGGGCATCGATATATGCATGGGCGTACCCCACAAGTGTGGAACGCTCAAGCTCCCCACAGCTTGGCAGTCCTGTCCCCTATGGTCACTCGCTATGATGGCACTGGCATGCGGCTGCTTCGTGCTTCCCAGCTGAGTTCGTCTCCAAGGCCACGCACGACGCGTACGTTCAAGGCGTCCCGCCTTGCCCGTACGCGGTGGGGCGCTACACACCGTACCGCTGCACTGCTAGCGCTGCTACAGTACCGTTGCTGGCTAGGGTTGGCACTCGGCAGGGTAATAGGCGTGCTTGGCGTTTGCATCTCGACCGGCATGCAGTTGCCTACGTTGTTGATGCCACACAAGGTTGCTGACCTGAAGGAGTGGAGCTTGGCTGACACAATGTGCAACGCGCCAGTCTAGTTGTCATGCAGGCGTGGCGATCTGACGCTACGGGCCTAGTCGGTGCATGCTGTTCCGTATTAGGAGTGACAGGAGGAGGAAGGGCTGCGCAGAGCGTTCAGCGAGAGCATTCAGAGAGCGAGACCGACTCTGGGCACTTGGGGTCTCCCCTGCAACTACTTGCGACCTGCGCGCTGATTGCACGCGATTAGGCTCATTGCGCCATAGATTGTGATTAAGGTGAGATTTTTTTGCTATGTTATGCCTTTCAGGATGCATTCGTGCGCTGGCCTAGCCCAGTCAACAGACAGCTGTCACAGGTTCCAGGCCACCCTTCGCCAGCCCGACATAACCGCTGGCGGGCTGGGCAACGGCGCAGGGCTGGCCCACCCCGATTTGGATTTTCAGATGCAATGTCAAGTGGGGCAGGCCCAGGACGCAAAATGTTGCGTGCAAATAATACATTACATACCTCTATTTGTATATGGGAAAGGTAACGCCGCGTTCCCATCCCAGGCTACTGCGTAAGCCCCGTTCCGGCGAACATGCTCAGGTGCTGTGCAAGGACGCGCTGAATCTGCACAAGTGCAATTGATCACCTCATTGTGTTCTGGCAGACAGGAAGATATTACTACGGCTTCACGGTGGTCTGGCCAGAAGGTTTGGTGCACCAGGGTGCATAGTGCTGACCACCGACTGTGTGCGCCGCATGGCCCTCCCAACTTCACCCTGCAGACCGACCACCGTGGGCCACCACAAGGAAGAAGCGACATTTGTACTGCATGCTATGGCACATCAACGTACCTGTGAGCGAGGGGCGAGACCCTGAACCAGCTGGCAAGCGGTCCCAGGTGCGTAGAGGGGCCCTGCCTGGGCGCAGCAGCGTTTCGTTCCCACTCCCACTGCTTAATGCCCTTTGTGGCCTGCGCCCAAAGGACAGCAGAAGCTTGCAAGGTAAGAGCATAGATGTGACACTTACATTTGCGTCTGCCCCGGGTCTAATGGGCGCTCTGTTAGGAAGCCCATGGCACAATGACTGGGAAGTCCAGCCGCCATGGCACGGTGCTCCGGACTCCGTCCCCAGGTGACCCATGGGTCAACGGTCCATGGTGGCTAAGACAAGCCGTTAAGGCTCTCAAGCGCCGTGTTGCTGCGTGGTCTAGAAGACATGGGTCAGATACAACCCTGCGCACCTTGTGCGACGTTTAGCAACTCCAGGCATTGCACAGGTGAGGAGAAGGAGGGCAGGCCGGCGGTGGCCGGCACACACGTGTGCATTCAAAGAGACTCGCCAGAAAAGGCAGGAAGCTATACATCAATCCTGCCATACATCAACACAGTTGAAGCCACGTTGACGTTCACTAGAGGTAAGGAGCAACACATCGGACACCTTGGTCCCAGCCGCATGCCTGTGCTGCTGTGCATCGGTTTTTTTTGTATGTATGGATTTACAGTTTTGGCCCCCTTCCAGGGCGCAGCCTCGTCCCAAAACGGGGCAGGGCTGGCTCCGGCAATCAGGGACACGGGGTTTCCCACCCCTCTCGCTGTACGGTTAGGAGCCAAACAGCTCCAACAGGTTGGTAGACCGCAAAAAGAACGGGCCTCAAGTTTCACCACATCTCAGCCTGGCCCCGCCCCCACGCAGCTTCCCGTGGACGCACACCCACAGAACAAACAGCGTCTCTGCCCGTGGCCCCCACCTACCCTTCTACCAGGGAGGAAACCGGACACGAGGCAGCTGTACGGGGGAATTAGCCATAAGCGGCCCCCCGGATGCTGCTTTCGCTCCACCCCCTTTTAAACGCGTGAGCCTGCCACCTGCTGCCACCAAACAAAGGCCCCACTAGCCCCACAGACGCACGCCGCACGGAAGCACCCTTCCCCTCAGGCAGGCAGCCCAGACAGGACAGGCAACGTACATGTACTCAGTTTTTGGGCAGTGTCCGCCCTTCAGTTAGTGTTATGGGCATCCGGCCAGTTGCACATAAGGCGGCCGTCCACCACCCGAAGCCAGGGGTGGTCTGCGCCAACCCCGTCCCACCCCGTGCGTGGCACCCCTAGAGCTGCAAAGGCCCGCAGATGCGCCCACATGCTAGCCACCGCCCTGCGGGAGGCCTGCGATGCCAGGGACTGCCACTGGGGGACCGCCGCGCTGCCCCGCAGCTCCCTCATGCGTGCGTGCGGTTTTGGCGCGCACGGCACTGGTCGGCAATGGTCCCCTGCTGGTCGCGCTCGTTACGTTCAGCCGGCACAGCACATACAAGCATGGCACATAAACCGCTTTAGACCCTTCAATCTAGTCGCCGGCTCGCCAAGATAATGCCGCAGCGCTCAAGTTGCGCTGCTGGCCATACTGGAGCCGCTGGACGTCAGCAGCGACGCCGCCAACATGCCGGCGAGCAGCAGCTGCCAGATGGCATGTTATGGTTTGAAGATTGCCTAAGAGAGCTTTGCCAAGACCTCGAGGCCGGCAAGGAGCCGTTGGGCAGCAGCCGCGATGTCGCTACCTTGGTTATGTTGTCCATCAGCCTAGCGGAAAGGACGCCGCAAAGGGCAACCAGCCGATAACGATCTGGAGGGCAACGGAGTCAGGCGCGGATAAGCTGCTGGCTCTCTTCGCCGTGCTCCTCAGGAGGAGCTTCTACTCGGCCTCACCCGACAACCCAGAAACCTGCTACTACGCTACTCTGCGGCACCAGTTTGGCCTTGGCCTGCGTAGCTATGTGGCAAATATGCGCAATGGGCTTGCTACCGCGCTGGCCTGCGTGCGCGGCGACGTCCTGGCGACGCACGACGCCCTCCTGGCCGAGTGCGCGTCCCAGCTGAGGGACCAAACGCAGCAGCACCTCAGCGCCTCCTCCCCCTCCCCCTCCTCCACACCAAGCAGCACACGCACGTCCTCAGACGGCCCACAGCCACGGCCGCAGCCAGCACCCGCAGCACCGTCGGAGCTCTCAGTGCTGGACAGACTGGACAAGACCATGACGATGCTGGTGCACGGTGCGTTGGTCGCTGTGGACACCACAGACTTCCTCATCACCCCAAACCCCGCCGTTCACGCTCCCGCCAGCGCTACCCTCAGTGCCGTACTGCGGCCGGGCGAGCTGCTCGCTCTCCAGCAGCAGCAGCTGGGTGTGCTGGACCGCTGCTGCCGCGTGGCCCTGGAGCTGCTGCCGCTGGTGGCACCGTACAGCCCCCTGCGGTACAGGATGCGGGACACCGTGCCCCCCCTCTTCCGCCACATCAACAACGGCATCAACAGCCTGGCCATGTCTGCCGCGGCGCTACCCTGCATGTGGCAGGGCACGGTGGCCGGGCCACGGGGACCCGCCCCGCCTTCTTTGCGAGACCTGCCACTGGGGGCTGGCGTCAGTTGCATGGGCATCAGCAGCACGGGTGGCTGCGACAGAGGCATCGGTGGTAGCAGCAGCAGCAGCAGCAGCGGTAGCATGAGCAACAGCGGCGGCCTTCCTCCCTCTGCGCCTGCTGCCGCCAGCCCGCTGCTCCCTACCTCGCTGCAGTGCCTGCTGGCGGCGCACGTGGCCCGGCTGTGCGCCGTGCTGGACGGCGGCACGGACCACGGGCTGGCGGGGACCGGTGGCGGCGGCGGCCGCGGGCGCAGCGCGCTGGAGCACGTGCCACTGGAGAACGCAGGGGGGGAAGTTGCACCCAGTGACAAGGTCCCGCGGGCGCTGGATATAGCGCTAGCGGTGAGAGCCCTGAACCTGTGGAGTCGCGCGCGGGGGCTGTGGGAGGGCAGTGCTGTGCGTGACGTGTGGTGGGCAGCTGCTGCTCATGTGCCTGGTGCCACGGCTGCAAGCGGCAGCGGCAGCGGCCCCGCTGGTGGACAAGGCAGCAGTGGCGGCGGGGGCAGCGGCAGCAGCAGTAGCGGCGGAGGCGGCGGCAGCAGCAGCGGCGATAGGAGCGGCAGCAGCAGTGGCGGCGGAGGCGGCAGCAGCGGCGGTGCAAGCAGCGGCAGCGGCGGTGGAAGCAGCGGCAGCGACAGCAGCGGCGGCGGAGGCGCCGGCAGCGGCACCGGACGCGGCAACAACAGTGGCAGCAATGACGGTGGCCGCTGCAACCGCCAAGGGCGTGGCGCGCAGAGCGCAAAGGCGGCAGCGGCGGACTTGCGGCGGCGTCTGGCGGAGTGCGAGACGCAAGTGGCGTGCTGGGGTTCTTCGTCGGCGGCGGAGGCGACGGCGGCGCCTGAGCACGTGGCTTGCCTCCGCCGCACGCTGACGGCGCTGGAGCTAGAGGCGGCGGCGGAGCAGCTGCCGCCGCTGAACCGCAAGGCGACGGTAGTGCTATGCCGCCGCCTGGCCGCCGCGGCCCTAACGAGCATGCAAGACGACGTCGCTCCCCACTGCATCGCGGACCACCACCGGGCACGGCTGCTGGCTACGGAGGCGCTGCGCTGCTGGCGCCTGGCGCTGGCTCCGGAGCGCGCGTGCCGGCGGCGGCCGGCGCCGGCGGCGGCTGTACGGCAGCTGGAGGGCTGGTGGCGGGCGGCGCTGGACGTACTTTAAGTGATGAAGCTGCAGGGCAAGGATGATGAGCTGTTCCCATATGCTGCACCCCTGGCGGCGGCTGAATGGCCTGGCACAGAAGAGCGGCGGATCTCTAGGCTCCTGTGCGGCCCCTGCCGTGGTGAGTGGTCAAGGTGCTCGCCGAATTTGATGTGCATGTACAGCTTTTGAACATGGCAGGGCGTGGCCTGCGATGGGGTGCTTGCAGGTGCCGTAGACCATGCGCACCGGCATGAGTGGTGCGGGGTGACAGGCTGGCGTGTTGAACACCCGCTTGTGATACGTGTTCGCAATTAATATGGCAATCGGCAAACCCAAGCACAGGCTCTCGGCCATGTTCCCAGTCATGCCCGGCACGATTGCGAAACATTCCGACAGGAAAAAGCTGTGCCGCTTAAACCTCCATGCCGAACTTTTTCTTGTGCTCCCAAGTCCCAACTACAGCACGCCTCGTCACACTATGCCAACCCCTGCCTCCTGCCCTTCCCCCGCTCCGCAGCCCCGCTGCCGGCCTCCCTGCCCGCCGGCCCCCACCCCGACGTCGCCGCCGCCCTCAACTAACGCCAGAATGATCCGCGTGCTTTCAACAGACTACGGGCGGCACGGCGGCCTCTGCGGCCCGGCCGTGCTGCTGTGTGCCATGCAGCAGGAGCACGGCGCCTGGTGCGACGTCGCCATGTTTGGACCACTGGGCTGCCTCGGTCTGTTCATCCACATGCTACCGCTTGCACTGGATCGCGGTAAGCATGGGTTGAAGGAGACAGGCACAGGGCCGGGGGCAGCAGACGTGGACATGGTGGCGCGCCAGGCAGCTGTGTTTGCCAACTCTGTGGGGCTAGTGGCTCCCATGCTGGACGTCCACACCCTCGACTGCCTCCTCCGCCTAGCCAGTCTGCGCGGCAGCACACAGCTCGAGGCCAGCAGTACACAACTTGGAGCTAGCAGCACACGGCGCCTGGCCAGCAGCGCCTCAGAGGGCACCAGGGCAGGCCAGCCGCCTGCTGCCGCTGCCCTTACCCTCTCCTCCCCTCCATCCACCCTGGCCGCCACATCCGCCACCGACATGCTCGACGGTGCGGCCTTCTCGCACGACCCTATGCGGCAGCTGGGGCTGGTGGTCTCCCTGACGGCATGACAGCTGCTACCGGCGGTGTGCAAATGCCTGCGGCTGTTTCCCTGCGCAGTAGCGGTCCGGCAGGCGATGTATGGCTTGGTGCGCCTGCGCAATGTGCGTGCAGTTTACAGCCTGCTGGGTGGTGCAGTGGCTTCTGCTATTGCTGCAGTTGGCGCTGGTGGATGCGGGGGGCCGGGAGCAGCAGCAGGCGGGGCAGCCGGGGGAGGCGGCCCCGCAGGGCCGCCGGAAGAGCAGCGGCCGGACCACGTGCAGGAGGCGCCTGGGCAGCCGATGCCAAGGGTGTCAGGGGCGTGGCGGAGGCAGCTGCTGGACCAAGTGGATGTGGTGAGTAGCCTGACCGGCGTGTTACACTACTGGTCGCCTACCCACGGGTGCACCTGGGGCCGGGGCCTGGGCCTGCTGAGCCGCCGCTGCGTGCCCTGCTGCCCCCTGAGGTGCTGGGGTCCTGCCTGGACGCGGCGGCGGCGGTCTTCCCGCAGGAGGTGCACGCGGCATTCTGCGGCACGGCGGCAGCAGCGGACCAGAGGCAGGGGCAGGGCGGCCAAGGGGGCGGGGGCGGCAACGACCAGGCGTTGGCGGCAAGGCTTTATGTGCGAGTACTGCCAGGCAAGGGAGGTCCCCTGGAGCTGGATGGCAATTTGTGAGTGGGCAGTGAGGGCAGCTGCTTCTGGCGTGTGATGGAGCGGGGGCCAGAGGGGGCGGCGGAGGCGAGGGAGGCGGTGATGAGCGAGGCGGTTGAGCGGGTGGGGCACTTTGTGGGGCTGCTGGTGCCGGGGGAGGCATGGGAGGTAGCTATGGCAGCGGGACGTAGGGCCTTGGAAGGTGTGGGAGTCGCTAGCTGAGGAAATGCAACATGGCGCATGGAGATCTCCCCTGATGGAGGTTGGAGTGTCGTGTTAGGCTTATCGTGCAAGTGTACTGTGGTTTGTAGAGGAGAGCGGGTGCAGGTGTGCGACCACTGGTGCGGGTGTGCGAGGCCGAGGGGGGATGGGGATGTGCGTTTTGTGGGTCCGTTCCAAGTCAGTCAGGGCTCAGGAGAGAGGCAAGAGGTGGCAGATGTTGGGGCATGCAGAGAATGACGGGCACAGAACCATTGATGACAACAGCAGGCAAAGGGGCTGGCGGAGGTGGGTACTCGTGGACTGCTTCGATACTTGTGCTGCCTAGCTGGACAAGGAAGCGGCCAGGTGCTGTGTTGACCTTCGTTTGGCTGTTTTGGCGACTGCTGGGCTGGGTGCTGGCGGCGGAGGTGACATGGTCGGCATAGTACACGCATGTGCGTGATGCCGTGGGGGCATTGCCATGGAGTACCAGTAGTGACACGTTTTGTGTGCAGCAAGATGCATGCCGGTACTGTGTTCCGGATGGCCGGAAGGCGCATGTGGTACTACAAGCAACTGCAACGTGGAGTTTCGTACACCGTGCTCCGCATGCGTGTGCAAGCAGAGTACAGTATCGCAGTATGCCTGTGGATGGATGACAACAGCTGGTTGGTCAGAAGGCGCTTGGCTGGCAACAGCCGTGAGTACGGCAGTACGGCACAGTGCACGTGTGGTTACGGTAGCCCTTGCGACCTGGAAGACCAGCAGCGGAGGGCGCCAGCACCTTGATTACAGAGCACACTGCTCACTGCAACGCCGTTGTTCACGCACATACGGCACGTTGGGCTGGCATCACCGTGCCATTGCACGCACCCCAACGCAGCACAACCGTAAGAACATATCTCAATTTCTCATCAGGCTCCAGCACCCACCCGTAAATGCATCAAGACTAGCAGAAAGGCAAGGCGTGGCAGAAGAGGGAACAGAGAGTGCCCGGAGTGGAACCATGGGTAGTCTGGTGGTAACAGTAAGTACTGGTGAAAGTGGGGACGTGTGGACTCCTACGTGTGCTGCCTGGCTGGAGAAACGGAGCGGCAAGTACTACAGCAGGTGCTGCGCTGGCTTATGGCTGCTGGGAGCTGGCGGCGGCGGTGGGATTGTCGGCCTAGCACACGTAAGTGCGTGATGCCGTGGGGGCATTGCCGTTTGATACCAGTAGTGTTACGTTTCGTATGCAACATGTGGCTGTGGTGCTTCGTTCAGTTGCAGAAGGCCGGAAGGCCGGAAGGCGAATGGGTTGTTAAACGCAGCTCGGGCGTGCGGGTGATATGCCTCCTGCTCCGCATCTACTACCGGTACACACAGAGTAGGCGAGGACGGCGGGAACTCAATATCAGCAGGCCCCTGATATCAGGCGGGCCACATACAGCGCTACCGAACGACCTAATCGACCCCGGTGAGTTGCATCGTCCCTTGAACGACACGTGGCCATGACCTAGTACCGACCGAACTCCCCATCGGCCCAACGACCTCGGCCGGGCCCCGCGAGAGTAAAGCGCGTTCCGAAGCAATGTAAGCAGGCTGGACAACACTTCACCTTCCTCCGCCTTCCATAATGGACCTCAAGGTTGCGACCTGAACACAACCGAGTTCAAAGGCAATGCAGCAGCCAAGCTTTGCGGAACAAATCAGGTCGGTGGAGAAGGGCCTGACAGGAGTTAGGCATGCGCTAGGGAGTGCCAACATTTCTCAGGCGGGAAGAAATGCCCTCCTGGACGCCCAAGCTCTGCTCGAGCGCATACGTGAGAACCTCCTGCGCCAGCAACAAGAAGAACGCGAGCGCGAGCAGCAGAAGCAAAGCAACTGTAAGTCTGAAACAATCACTGCTGCGCCATGCGCACCGGCAACGGGCTGGGTGCAGATGCTTGGAGAACCCTGCAAAACACAGGGCCATGCTAGAGGCCACTCACGCTGTAGGATCACCACAGTAGTTCACCTGAAGAATGCAGATGGTGCTCATGCTGGGTCCCTGCAGACCTTCGCTGGTGGCTCACTGCTGTCATCCGAGAGGTGGACGAGGCCTTCGCGTTCTGGCCGAGAGGAACCCACGAGAAATCCCACTCAAGTAAGTTATGAAGGTCGGTGGGTCAGTGCTCCAGTGCTGCTTGTGCAACTTGTTACCTTCTGCCTAGTTTCGTCCCTTGAGGCGACGCGCACTTGTCGGGGGCCTCGGCTGCCGCTGCCGTGCACACTAGCATCTACATCAGGCTCTATGTCGTCTCTTACGATCTTCCCGGACGCCAGACTCATTGCCGCATGCCCTGCATCTTGCTCTGCGTGACTTCGTTGTTGGCGAGCTGACCACTACACTTTTGCCATGCAGGAAAGGTGTTCCTGACGATGGATGTGGTCCTGTTATTCACTGGCTGCTGCTTCAGTGGCAGCGCTGCAACGTGGGCGACATGTGGTCAAACGTGGCTGCAGCAGGAACGCTCAGCCCTTGCTGCAGCAGGGGCAGCGGCCTATTGGGGCAGGGGCAGGGCAACGCTCCTGGTAACAGCTGGAACGCTCAGCCCTTGCTGCAGCAGGGGCAGCGGCCTATTGGGGCAGGGCAACGCTCCTGGTCAGAGCAGGAACGCTCAGCCCTTGCTGCAGCAGGGGCAGCGGCCTATTGGGGCAGGGGCAGGGCAACGCTTCTGGTCACAGCTGGAACGCTCAGCCCTTGCTGCGCAGGGGCGGTGGCTTATGGGGCAAGTGCAGGGCAATGCTCCTGGTCAGAGCGGGAACGCGCAGCCCTTACTGCAGCAGGGGCGGCGGCTTATGGGGCAGGGGCAGGGCAACGCTCTTGGTCAGAATGTACGTGAACACTCAGCCTTCGCTGCGCAGGGGCGGCGGCTTATGGGGCGGGGGCAGGGCAACGCTCCTGGTCAGAGCGGGAACACTCAGCCCTTGCTGCGCAGGGGCAGCAGCCTCCGGGGCAGGGAAGCAGAACACATTGATGGTGAGAGCGACTGCCGATTACCGACTGCCAGGCAGTTCTTCACCAGCACCTCCATTCATGCACGACGCCTTTTGAACTGGCGGCAGCTGTTCCAGGACAAGGAGCCTCGCTGGATCCCAGTGACCACCATTTCCTGCTGCAGCTGCAGCCGCGATGATCAGCCGGCCGGCCGTAACAGTGTCATATGCATGGGATACGTTGTGCGTGTCTGCGTGGCGGTGCGGCTTACCCTGTGTGCAACATGCTATGCGAATCACTTGGTTGCAAGTCCGGGACACTGGTGGGCGGCCATTTAATGGGCTCTCGGTCAGGCAGGTTGCAATGTGGTGGTTTGGATTGTCGAAGGCAGTTGATCGTCCTATGCATTCAGAATGCACGGCTGGATGCTGCGCGTTTTCAAGGACGGAAGGCGTGTGTAGGGACTGCACGTATGGACCGTGGGTTGGTAACATTCTTGCCTGGCACGTCGGGCGATTGCATGCATGTGGGCGCACTTGCGGGCATTTGCAAGTTTCGGTGTGCCATGCACGAGGTAGGATGAGGTCGGCACAGCCCACCCCTGGCTTCGGGTGGTGGACGGCCGCTTTCTTTGCGTCTGGCCGGAGGCCCCTGACACTGACTGATGCACGGGCGGATACGGCCCAGGAACTAGTACACGAAGTGTGCCAATCGTACCCGGCTACCCGCTTTGTTTGCCTGCCTGGTGTGGCGAGTTGCTTCTGTAAGGGGGACGGCTGTAGGGCAAGTGGGGCCTGTGTTCGCGGGAGGCGCATGGGATTTTGATGGGGGGCCGCTACTGGCTAGTTCCCCGTACGGCTGCCTTGTATCCGGTCCCCCCTGGGCAGAAGGTTGGTTGGGAGCCGCGACAGGGGTACTGCTCATGTTCTTTGGATGCGCCTTGTTAATAAGCCATGTGGGGGCGGGCTGTGGTGGGCTGTTGTTTGCTTGCGCGGACACGTGGAAAGCACATGACGGTACAGGTACACGTGTGCCGGTAAGTGGACCCTATGTGCCCACCGCAGCACGTGGAAGTACCGTACTGTTACCAGCTGGTGTGTGTGTACCACTGTGCTGTACGTGCAAATCCGGTTCTTTCAAGAGCCATGCCCCGTCATAGTCCAAATTTGGGGTTCGTCCTCGGCGTTGGGGCATGGGGTTTGCCACTCCTCGCGCTGTACGGGCAGGAGCTGTCGCCCGTCAGCAGCCAGTGTCAGCTCCACGAATCCCAAACGAACGGACCTCAAACTCTTGCTACCTGAGCCTGGTCCTCCATCCAGCTCCTCGCAAAGACGCACTCACAGAACACCAGCAGCCGCCTTGCGTGCATCCCAAACCTGCATCCTCCACGGAAGACCCAAAGACGGCGCAGCCGTCGTGGCAACAGCGCCCCCCGATGCCGTGTCGTAGGTTTGGAGTCCCAAGTTCTGGTGGCTTCATATCGGCAAGGTACGTACGCATGTACAAAGTTGCTCTGGTCTGCAACAGCCTTGACACAGGTGGCCGGGCAAACGGATGCACTGAGATCCCAGGGAATCCCCACCACCCCACCAAGCATCCACGCACCGAGGGTACGTGACGTACCAAACGCCTTCACGGTTCAGCTACAGCAGGGACTGAGTCATTACGTGTCAGCTGCAATCCTCATTTATGCACTCTGAAGCAGGCGCCTCGGCCGTTACGTGTTCCCGTCTGGTGCCCAAGACGCGGGGACGGCGGGTGACCGGTTGCCCGCCTCAAAACGGCAGTGAACCACAACAAGGCATGCATTAGCAAGCACAGCACGTGAAAGGTGTGACCCACAGTTGATTGCACCACAGTTGAACGCCATGATGTTCCTGGTCTCCGGAACGCAGTTGAGCTATCAGTCACCATGCCCCTTCGTTTCGGCCAAGGGTGAAGCCAATATGAACCTGGGGAGCGCTACGTAGCAAGCATATGGAGGCGGCCCTGGCATGCGTGTATGGGTGGGTTCTGGGCGTCTGGGGCCCGTGTGGGCGCAGCCTGGCTGGGCCCTGGGCGGGGGACAGGCGGGCGGGTGCTTTTCCGCAAGGTATGGGCTAAGGCGTTGAGGGGCAGAGGCGAGCCGGTAAGGGGCAAGGGTGCTGCTCATGAGGCTGGTTGGCTCTTCCTCTTGGCTACAGTTTTTACATAGAGGAAAGCCGAGGAGGGCTGCCGTGGAGATGCACGGACAAGAGCTCAAGAAGGAGGCGCCAGGCGCGAGCACACACCAAGGGAGAGGGAGCCCCACACGCCACAGGGAGTGGGAGAGCCCTGCCTCGTCCTCCCCGCTCCACGCCGTACAGCTCCTTCAACCTCATCACAGCTACTTCTTCCGCCTGCAAGCACCACGCAACCGCCCCACCTGCACCACGTGAACTCCCTAGCTTCCACGCCTTACATGGGCCACTCCGTCGTCCCTCCACCGCCTGCCTTGCTCCCTCCCTCCGTCCCCTGACCACCCTCACGCCCCCGGCGCCACCCCCTCCCTCGCAGCCACGCTATCCCCCGGCCGCCCCACCACGTTGGCCACCTCCTTGCTCACCATCACCGCCCCGGGCTTTGCGCCCTTGGGCTTCCGCACCCACGCGCCTTTACTCAGGATTACGTCAGCCTTGGCGGCGCCCGTAGCCTTGCTGAAGTGCGCCGCCAGGTCGGCGGCGAACTGTACGTCAGCGCTGGCGGGCGGCGGCGGCGGGCTGCCGGGCGGCACGCGCAGTACCACGTGGCTGCCGGGCATGCCGCGCACGTGCAGCCACAGGTCGTTGTCGGCGGCAACCTGTGCAGTAAAGGATGGACGTGGGAGGTAGAACTCAGGGAACAAGGGAACGCGTATGGATATATACCGTACGCGAGCTGCAGGGCACATCGTGCACGCGCAGTCTGTATCACTGTCGGCCGCAGCCGCAGTAGCAGGTGCCCGCAGGGAGACAGCCTCAAACACCGCACGACGGCAGACGGACCTACACCTGCCAGACACCGCGGCCGAAGGACGGACCCATGTAAGGCTTCTGGAATCAACTTCATGCCGTACGTACGTGCCGTACGTGCTCTACGCGTTGCACACAAGCGGCACCACCTCCACGCACTCACCTTGGTGGACAGCACGTCGTTCTGCTTGTTGTTCCTCCCCACCAGCACCGTATACCCGCCGGGGCTGGTGTACCGCCGCGCGCCCGCCCCGCCGCCTTCCCCGCCACCAACCGCCGCCGCCGCCGCTGCCGCCGCCGCCCCCGGCCCGCCCTTGCCCCCACCGCCGCCGCCCTGTCCCCGCTTGGCCGCGCCCTTGGCTGCCCTGGCGGCGGCCTTGTTCGCCCTGGCGGCGGTCTTCTCGGCGAGGGCTGCATCGGGGGGCGGCTTCATGTACCTGCCTGCCACTAGCTCGTCCTGTGGGTGGGACGGCCCGTGTGGAGCAAACGAGTCAACCTTTACCTGCCTGCCACTAGCTCGTCCTGTGGGTGGGACGGCCCGTGTGGAGCAAACGAGTCAACCTTTACTTGCCTGCCACTAGCTCGTCCTATGGGGTGGGGGTGGGGTGGAGATATACTTAGCGGAGATGAAGTCTGGCCCTCGTGTTCCTCGTGGCCTGTGCCTTTCGGTTTCATGTACTTGCAAGCCGCTAGCTCATTCTGGGGCGGGGCAGGGGCAATTGCTATGCGTACAAAACGCGTCTCGTGCACGCGTACTGCTGCCAGACTCGCGCGCAGCCCCAGGCATGCCCGACCAAGCTACCTCTGCCAGTGCCTCCCTTAGGGCCGCCACGACGCTGGAGGACTCCAGTCCTCGTTACCGCGCGACAACAGGTCTGGAATGAAGCGGCGGTCCCCGCTGCAGTCATGCGGGTTCTGCGACCAGCACTCTAAGCCAAGGAAAGCTGCCGTGCCCAAGCGGCTAGAGTCCATGGACGAGGGTGAACCGGAGGCGCATTTTCCATTATTCGGCCTGCCCGTTCACCCTCGTCCATGGACTCTAGCCGCACGGCAGCTTTCCTTGACTTGAAAGGAGTGCTGGCGCAGAACCCGCATGACTGTAGCGGGACCGCCGCTATATTCCTATCTCTCTGCGCGGTAACGAGGACTGGAATCCTCCTGGTATCGCTCCACCGCCAATACCGTTTCACAGCCCCAATTGCTCGAACACCGTCACACACTGCCAGCACCCACACCCGCTAACCCACCTGCTCCTCCTTGCGCGCGGCCATGTCGCTGGCGTCGCCCCGCCACCTCCGCGCCCACACCGACACACCGCTACTCATGCCCAAATCCTTATCCACTGCCAGCACCTGCTCGTCTAACACACCTGCACCTCCTTGAGCGCAGCCATGTCGCTGGCGTCGCCCCGCCACCGCTTGAGGCCTGCAAGGCCCACCTGTGGAGTGCGCCGGGTGGAGCGGGAGGTGTGAGACACTGCGTGTGGTGCGCCGCGTGGGGAGTGGGTGTTTGGGCACGGTGTGCGTGTTAGCCTGCCACCCGCCACCGCGTAGCTCGCAACCTGCACAAGCCACGATCCACACCAGATCACCAGCTTGGCCACCACACCAACCTCCGCCGTCCGCAAGCTGCGCCACCTCTAAGGGTTGGCGGTCTGGGCACCACCAACCAACAGATGGCCTTTGACCCGGGCTTTGCATGGCTCAGGGCTGCTAACTTCGCACCCACAGGCGCTCATTGTCAGCAAAGCAGGGCACAATCCGCCACCCGCCACGTGGTACGTAGCAATCCGCACCCTCCTTGCTCCGCAATCCACACCGCCTACGCCCACCCACCTCCACGTCCTCCAAGTACGACACCTCCGCCCGCGCCTCCTCCAGCAGCGGCTGTACGGCATCTACCGCACGGCGCAGCTTGCGGGCCCTGTACAGCAGCAGCAGCGCGGCACAGCGGGAACAGAGCTCGGCGGCTGCGTCGGCAGCAGGAGCGCGTACACCAAGTGCAGCAGCCCTGGAGCACGGCGGCAACTTAATATGCATGCATGCATGAGCACAGGGCGGCACCCATGGACGGGTCACATGGCGCTTCCCTGCCTCCCAGCTTCCCTGCTTTTCTGCGTGCTTGCTACATCAGTCCTACAGTCCTGCATGCATACAACGCCCGCAGTGCACAAGTACGCACTGGGAATTGGTCGCATGGCAGCCCCCTTGCTTGGTTCACCCGGCCTACTTTTTGTACAGCGCCTCCGCCGACGCCACTGGCGGCTTGGTGGGGTCCAGGGCCAGGGTGAGCGGCGCACCCGTGTCCCAGCACTCCACCACGGCAGTGGCGGAGCCGGCGGGGATCCTGGGGAGGGAGAGAGAACGGGAAAGGATTAGGAGTAAGGGATGGGAATAACGTAAGCATTGTCCATGGTGTAGATGCCCACCACACCAGCGACGGAGCCAGCGATCCTAAGAGGAGGGGAAGGAGAGGGAGAAGGCAGGGTGATTTGCGGCACACGCACGTAGGGATTGGCTCCAGTGTGCGTGGATGTCCTGCCACTCCACCACAGCAGTGGCGGAGCCGGGGAAAATCATGGGGAGGAGCGATAGGAGGAGGAAGGGCTTAACCTTATAGTGCTCACACACAAGGGACTTTGCTGACCAGGCTGCCGCAAAGCAGACGAGAGGAGAGGGCCCGTTGGGTCAAGTTGTTGGGAGGGCACGCACCTGTACAGGTTTGCCGTGATGAGGTCCGCCTGCCGCTGCACCTCCTCCGACCGCCCCGAGTCGGCCAGCTGCTGCTCGAAGGCGCGCACCTGCACACGAATACAGGGCGCCGACCGGTCGTGAGTGGTGCTTTCCGATGCGTCTGCTTGTCAGGGACTTATGTACAATATCGTTCCCGCATCGCGCACACTGCACGCAGGCAAGGAGGCAACCGTGGGACCTCGGCCTGCACACCAGGGCATCTCTGCCCACTGCCCCCCAGCCCACACCCCCAGCCGCACTTGAGCTTCGACTGCCGTTCTCACACGCATGCACCTACTGCAAGTGTGTGTCAACGCGCATGGCATTCCACTGGACCATTCGCTCACCTTGCCGCGGGCCTTCTTGATCGCGCCTGCCACCACCCCCGCCAGCTTCGCGTGCAGCTGCGCGTGCGCCTCCGCGCCCTGTACGGGAGCGTAGTACTCCTCCAGCATCGCGTGTACGGAATCGTACCGCTTGCCGTACGCCCCTAAAACGGAGTACCTGAGTAGGCGCAGGGAGGGTGCTGGCGCATGGCCAAGGGTGCAGAGCGCGGCGGGAACGAGGCTGCGCCGCGCAGTGTGCCGCTGCACAAGTGGAGGCAGCAAAACCTCGTCCTTGCCCCTTTGCATTCCCCCTTACTCCTAAGGTTGCCCATCCCCGTACCTGCCGGTGTCTGGATCCAGGGAGGGCTGGAAGCTGCCCTTGGACACGTGCCCCTGCCACGCCTGCCACTCGTCGTGCAGGGCGGACCAGGCAGTGTCGTCCAGGGCCGAGGGGGGCGAGGACGGGTCCACGCCTGTCGGTCAGGAAGGGAACAGGCAGCATGATCTGGCATTGGGGTGCAATTGACACAAGGTCAAACTTACTGAAGATGGCAGGGGACCTGTTCGGGGTCCGTACGGTCGTTGTGGGCCGAAGACAGGCATATTGATCTGTCGTGCGTCACGCTACCTGCCCTGCTTGAGCTTCTACCGCACAGGCATATGCTTCTACGTCTGCCAAGCTTCATTACCACGTGAATAGCAGTGTGGCACGGCAGCTGCCCCAGACGCATCGAGCCCCCTCCATCCCGCACACCCCAACAACACACCACAACGCACACACCCACGCACCTGCCCTGCTGCACAGCTCCTCCACCAGAGCAGGGCTGACCCCGTGGAAGGCACGCAGGAAGCCGTCCACCAGCCGGCCCTGTGGCACCTTCGTACCCTCCTCCTCGCTTCTGCCCCCGCCACCTCCCTCCCTTCCCTTCCCAGCCGGCGCCGCCGCCGGGGCCGCCGCCGGTGAGGCCTTCTGTGCCTTCTGCCGCTGCCGCTGCTCCGCCGCCTGCTGCTGCGCCGCCGCCGCCATCGCCGCCGCCCGCCGCAGCGTGTCCCGCCAACCGTCGAGTCCGCCCGCCACGGCGGTTGGCGGCACGCCAAAGAGCTGCGGCGGCAGGGCGTACGGCCGGCCCACCTGCACCTGCCGGTGGCTCGACATCATGCCACCCACCTGCGCCGTACAGTACATGCCGTGCATGCCATACATGCGCATCTTCAGTGACACTGGTGCACGCACCAGGGCGAAGCATCACAGGTGTGTGCGCACTGGCTTGAGTAGCCGTACCATGGCTCGACGGCACATGTGCCGGAAGTACGGCCTCCCATGTTGCCTCACATGGTTGGCTGCTACGGTATTAAACCATTCATTTAGATGTCAGAGGTGCCGAAAGCACAACCTGTCACACAATCCCACCTGGTAGGCTGCTGCGAGCACTGTCCCCTGCTCGTCCGTCAGTACGATGTTGCTGTACCTGCGACAAGAACACAAGCAGCCAGGACTGTGAGTCCCTCCGCAAGCACCGGGCGTTACGCCCTTACCTGCAACACAGTGTACATGTGCAGCAAGCCGGCACACTTCGCTCGCTCGCTTCCACCACGCCGTCTCCCCCCACCGCTCCATCGCCCGCTACGACGGCACTCATTCCGTTTCGATGTGGCCAACCCCCGCCCTCAGCGTCCCACCTGGCCATGACCTCGCAGTACAGGGTGTGGGTGGGGGGCTCCCCTGGCCGCACCCCGAACGCCAGCGCCGCCACGCGCTCCCACGCACAGGGGAGGGACACGCCCACCAGCACACGGCCCGCCAGAGCACTCGAGACCTGGAAACAGTGGTGGGCGGGGAGGGGTTGGGGGCGAGGGATGAAGGGCAGGGGTCAGCCGCGTGCTCTCAGGCAGTCGGGCAAGACACGGCCCACCTGCTCCGCCAGTGTGTACAGTTCCGAAGCCCATCCTCGAACATCTCCTCCCCCTACCCCCCACACCTGCCCTCCCCGCAACCTGCCCAGCTCCCCTCCACTGCGCCAGAGCCCCACGCTCTCCTTTTCGACGCTCGCGCCCAGGCATATGGACCAGCAGAGTTATGTAACTGAACTATGTAACTGTAACTTACCTGTGCCTAGCAGGCGCGTACGCCCACTCCAGCCCCCACCTGCTCCGCCAGTGTGTACAGCTCCGCCGCCGCGCCCCGCTCCGGCGCCTCCCCGGGGCCCAGGGTCGCCACCCGCCCCGCCACGGGGTGCCAGCACAGCCGCAGCCAGCCGGAGGCGGAGGGCGTGCGCAGCCGCAGACACAGGCTGGTCTTTTCCGGCATGAGGACCTGGGGACGGGGAAGGGTGTGCGATTGGGCGGGGAAGGGGGCAAGGGGCAGGTGGTGCTGGTGTGGTGCTGCCGGGCGACTGGGGGGAGGCGGGGCAACGGGGCTAGGAGAAAAGTGCGGCGGTGCGGGAGGGATGCGCGGGGTGACAGACGCCCCACGGTGCGGGAGGGAATCCAGGGCCCCGGAGCAGTACGGATTGCATGGATGGCGAACGGGATGTGGCCTAGGGGACGCATTGGTGCTCGTCCAACACGCCTGCGTTCGCGGCTCCTGCGTGGTCCCGAGCTCCTGCCCGCGCCAAAGGGAACGAGGGCGCTCTGGCATGCACACATGCGCACCTGCTCCACCTTGGCCGGTACCCAGCGCTCCCGTAGCTCTGCGCAGCTGGCCGCCAGGGTCGAGAAGTCAACAGGCTGCACAGCCGGCGTTGACCTTGGCTGTTGCGCCTGAACCTGGTGACCATTGGGCTGCTGCTCTCGCTGTTGCTCCGCGCCGGCTGCTGGGGAGGCGTCTATATGGCTAGTTCTAGCATGCGTAAGTGGTGCTGTTGATGCTACAGATGACGTGGAAGAGGCTGCCGTGCAGGTGCGGGGCAGGATTGCCTCGTGGGTTGGCGGAGGGGCGAGCCACGGCAAGGTGTTGCAAGTGGTGTGCGCAAGGCCTGGCCCACGCCTGGTCCCGCCATGGCGAGACATCTGCGCTGGCCATTGTGCAATGTGAGCAGCATTGCTGATGGTCCGGCTGAGGCCACCAGAGCAAGGCGGCAGAGCGCAGGCTGGTCGCATGGTTTCGGGTGGGGCGGAAAGACAGGGTAGCGGCAGCAGATAACGTTTATCTACGTGTAATCTGTGTTGTCTCAAGCCACAAATACTGCTCCTACAAAGGAAGTGACTAAACGCGAGCCAACCTCGCCCTGCTTGCATGAAGGAGCCCTGTCTACTACGTAAATCCATAATACCTTTAAGTACAAATTGCATAGCTCATATTCACGTATGGGCATGCGGGAGCTTAGCCCGCAGGACGACCGCACGACTTCCATGCGGCGTTTGTCGAGTCATGAATACAGTAGGGCAGCACACACGCTCCAACGCAAGCTCTAGAAGTGAGTCAAGATTTAACAAATACAAAGAATCCAGGGCACCTTTGCGGATAGTAACTCCTGACGATTCCTTCGGGTGTAGGAGCACTGGCGCGCGCGCGTACGCTCCTTCCTGCGCCATAATACCATGAAACAAACTCAGTCACCATTTCAAGCAATACCCACATCAGGAACTGGTCCTTAAGCTTTTGCTTTGGCTACAGCCCTCGGAAGGCGCACTTCGTGCGACCCGCCCGCAACAGGCACCTTCGCAGCACTACAAGGAACTAGCTTCGGTCTAATTTGACGTTTATAATACCAGTCGCTATACCCCAGACCCTGTCCTTCTCCCGCGCACCTGCCTCCTGTCGACATGGAAATTCCCCTCTGCACAAGCGTCCTCCCCGAAATTCCAGAGGCGTTGGGCATTCCAGAGTCAACTCCGACCATGGACATCATATCCCCCCGGCACGCCCAGGTCCGGCAAGGCCGGCAGCAAAGCGCGCCTGTGGCCAAGGTCACCAGCAACGGCCCGCTTCATGGACGCAGCAGGTTCGCTCCAGCCGACCCTGTGGAAGCGGGACAGGCCCCCACCATGCAGGCCAAACGGACCAGCAGCGTCAGGGAGGAGGATCTGCCCTTCCCTGTTGCGAGCCATCGGATGCGCAGGTCCAGCTGGGCCCCCGACCACGCAGCGGCAGTGGCACAGCCGCAGGGTGCGCAGCCTCACGGCCTCGAGGTGGGTGGATGTGGGCTTCGGGGTAGGCATGCTGTCAACAGAAATGGCATCTCCGGTATGCCTCGAGCGACTCTAACGTTCAGCTCCTGAGGGCGTGCGTTGGGTGATTGGTGCTGTGCACCTTTGGTAGCCGGCCTTCCGCACCAGCACCTGCGCAGCATTTTTCTCGCAACAAAACCGCCCTGCTCTCCTCCCATCTTTCCACCAGGCGCTGTGTCCGGAGGACCTATACCGCCAATTCGTCGCCATCCGCAACGCCGTACTGCAGCGCGCCGGCGCCGTCGCACCATCTGAAGCCACGTCAGACCCCCCAACACAGCCGGTTGCGCCACCGGAAGACCTGCCCACTGACCCAGATGGCAGCAGCCGCTCGGCTTCCCAGCAGCCAGCCCACCACCTCCCCGACCCCGACCCACATCAGATCTCCGCCGTCCTGCCGTCCACGCAAAGCCACCACCATCCCCTGGCCCTGGCAGCAGTCACAGCAGCAGCCCCCTCCGACCCCGACTCTCCCGCCATTATCGACCTGCAGCAGTACTTCCGCTCCCCGGACAACAGCTTCAGCGGTGTCGTGGGGCCAGCAGCATTCCCCGGCCATCTGGGTCAGGCGTCACAGGCCGGACAGGACTCCCCCGCTGGCCTGCCTTACGTGCACGGCTCAATCGCACTGGAGCCCCTGTCCCTGGGCAGGTCCGACAGCACGGACCGGAACAGTGCCGGGGCAAGTACCATGGCCAGTTACGACGGGCGGTCTACTAGGAGCCGTGGCAGCGGGCGGAAGGAGGCAGATGCCGAGCCTAGCGGTGCGGAAACATCAGAGCGCGGCAGTGGGAGAAGCAGCCTAGGGAGGCAGGGTGGTGGGGAGAGGGCGCGGGTGGAGGGCTGCCTGCCGGAGCGCACGGACAGCTTGTTTTCCTTGGCCGCCACTTCTACGGAGCTGCCGAGGGAGGGGCCCTGGCGTGTCGGGGTCATCGCAGCGGCGGGCCAGGCCTGGGAGGTGGAGGACGGCGGTGCCGCTGGAGGTGATGGCGGCGGCCGCGGAAGGCGGCGCAGCGTTGAGGTGGTCGTGGTGCAGGTGGGTGCAGCGGATGCGGTGCGGGAATGGGATGTAGGTAAAATCCCTGACCAGCAGACGACGTAGGTGCTGGTTGGTGGGCTGGGGCTGGCAGAGTAACCTTGTTCGGTCGGACGCCAACTTGGTGTTCCACGCGGTCACCCAATGTGTCTTGTTTCCTTGTCCAGCGGCCGCACCGGGTAACCAACAGACGGGCGTGTGCGAAGGTGGCTGGGCTTATGTTAATGCAGGTTCGTGCGCAGCCTCCGATCGGCCGGCCTTCTTGCCCCTCACATTGCTGCCGCAGGAGGACCTCGCCGGCCTTGCCAGCCAGCCCGGCTTGGGCCTGGACCTCCAAGGCACGCTCTCCAAGGGGCCCAAGGAAGCAATCACCATCCAGCCTGAAGACGGCGTTCCATTGATGACTAACCTAGACCGCCCGGGGGGCCTTGAGCAGTGCCAATCTGAGCTCTCAACCCCCGGCACCTGCCTGGAGGATGAGGGAGAGGGCCTAGGGACGGACCACCTGCCAACGACGGAGGTGGCGCTGGCGTCCACGGTCGCCTCTGCGGACTACATGGAGGCGGTGCGGTCGGCGGCCACGGGCCCCGAGCTTGGCACGTCGGGCCAGCGAACCTCCGCGCCCGCATCCGCCTCGTCTTCCAGTCGGTCCATGACGACAGGCACCGGCGCGGGCGGGGGCGGCATCCCCGCAAGCGACGACAGCGGCAGCGGCGCTGGCGGTACAAGAGCCGCAGGGGACAGCGGGAGCGGGAGGGGAGGCGCCGCTGAGGGCGTTGTTGCTCCAGCTGCCGGAACGGTGCCGCTACCTTCCGGCGTGCCCGCAGGTTACACACCGCTGCCGTTACCGTTACCGCTGCCGGCTCTGCTGGCGGCGCCGGGCAGCCCGAGTGTGCCCGCGGGTACGGCAGGCGGCAGCTGCTACCGGCTGCCTGCAACGCGGTCGATCGTGTGGACGAGCCGATCGGTGGTGGAGCGGTGCCTGGACAAGGGAGTCCCGTTTGCCGCCATGACGGAGGAGCAGTTTGGGGCGGTGGCGGCGGCGGCGGAGCAGCACGACTGCGCGCTGGCGTACCACCTGCTGTCCTCCACGGCTGTCGTGTTCCCGGGGATAGGCCGTCATGCGGCGAGCTCTGGCGGCGCCGGCGACCAGGCGGTGGCGGCGGAGGCGCCCTCGTCGCCGGCTAGCCCACGGTGGCGTATTGGGAGTCTGGGCAACGGCGCAGGGGCCGCCGCGGCGGCAGGGCTGGGTCTGGGGCTGCTTGGACGGCGTCAGGGGGCGGAAGCGGCAGCCACGGCGGCGACAAATGCAGCCCGGAAGGTGCGGGCGCTACTGTACGGCGCAGCGGCAGCGGGTGAGCAGCAGCCGGAGGAAGGGGAGGTCGCACTGGCGGCGACAGCAACGGCGGCGGCGGTGGGTGCCCCTGGCGGCGCGGGCCTGCAGCAGCTGCACGTGTTCTCGCCGGCAGAGTACCAGCGGCTGCTCCTCGCAGCGCAGTACGGCGTACGGCACCTGCATGAGATGCTGGTCGCGCAGCCGGCGGTGGCGACGACGGCTGCGGCGGCGCTGTCGCTCACTCCCTTGGCGCAGACGCTAGGGGGCGCGGAGCCAGGGGACGCCGCCGTCCCACTTCCACCGCAGGCTGCCTCGGGCCTTGCATGCAGCACAGGCGCCTCGGTGCCCGTTGAGGTGCCAAATGCGGGCAGCCCAGGCGGAAGTACAGGCATCAGTGCGTCCCCGCCCACCAGGGGCATGGGGCTACTGTCTCTGGGCTCGCTGCTACGGGGCGGCGGCACCGGCGCTGGTCCCACAGCAGCAGGAGCCGGGAGTTTCAAAGCCCACCGCCGCGCAACGTCCATCGGGAGTGACAGCAGCTTCTCAATGGCCGTCACTGCAGGCCTGGGAGGTGCGGGGTCTGGCCCGGGCGGTGCTTCCGGGCCCCTGATGAGCAGATTTCAGTCGAACCGGGAGGGCAGTGCGGCGGCGGCGGTTGTTGCGGCGCTGTCTCCCCGCTCCCGCTCTCGGAAAGGTACGCTGTCAGCCCAGCCCTTCACCGGGCGGGATGGCCCTGTACTTACCGTAGCGTGACCTGACTGCGTCTGCCACCCCGCAATGCAAGTGGTGTAGTGGTCCTGACACGGGTACAATGCTTGTAGGTGCTCATGCCTTTTCCCTGCCGCCTGCAGTTCCTTGCCCCAGCGACGGCGCCGCCCTGTCGGCCGTGGCGGCCCTGCGGGAGCACCGCGTGAGGGCCCTGGCGGCGGCGGCGCAACTGGGCAACGTAGCGCGCGTAGCATACCTGGTGGTGAGTCATTGTTGGATAAGGGCAGGACAGGAGGAGAGATATGACCTGCACGTGCCTTGGAGACCCGCGGGGCGTCAGAGGCGGTGTACACTGCCCTGATACCATTATGCAGGGGCTGCTGTGCTAAGGCCTACCTTCGGCCCGCCTCTCATGCCGCCGTTGGGCTGTGTGCTGACTGCCCTCATCGTGCAGGAGCACGGAGCGGACGTGAACGCCACGGACTCGCCAGCCAGCCCCGGCGTGCTGCGTACGGCTGGCGGCGGCGGCGGCGGCGGTTGCCGTACGGCCCTACACCACGCGGCTGAGGCGGGGTCGTTTGCGGTGGTGCAGCTGCTGCTGCACCACGGGGCGTTCGTGGGCGTGCGCGACAACGCTGGTGGGTATGGAAGAAGAACGGCATCTTCGTGTTGTGCTTTGGCATTCCTTGTTGCAAGTGTGCTTATGGGCGCACAGGATCCTTGCTGGTCCTGGGGACAACACGTGCTGCTGCTGTCCCTAAAAGCCCTGTCGCGCATTGTGCACTGTCGCGCAATGTACGTCTTGCGTTGACCAGGTTTGCTTGCTACGCAGTCCACTGTACCAAAGTGCTGTTGATCTATGCGGGTAGCTTCAGCAGTATGGATACGGAGCCTAAGTGTGGGCCTGGCACGTGCCTCCCGCTGTCCCGCGCCCTCAGGCCGCACAGCGTACGACCTGGCCCGGCGCAAGGGCCACGACGTTGTGGCAGCCCTGCTGCGGGAGGCGGCGGACCAGCAGCGCGACATGGTGCGCAGCAGGACGCTGGCAGAGGGGCGCAGCGCCGCTGCCGTGGCGGTGATGGGGGCGGCCGGCGGCGCGGCGGGCGTGCTGGCGGCGGCGGCCGCGCACCTGCTCAGCAGGGGCAGTGACGCGGAGCAGCATCAGGAGCGGGAGCGGCAGGCAGGGGAGGAGGAGGAGGGGAGGGAGGCGGTGGTGAGGAAGGGCGTCGCGGGGGTGTCGGCGAAGAGCGGGAAGCTGGCGGCGGCGGCTGACCCCGACATCTCCGCCGTTGCTCATTGCGAGATCCAGCAGGTGCGTGGCAGCAGGTATCAAGTGCGCGCGCTGGCATTCTTTTCCTTGGCTTGCTGCTACCACGTCGAAGCTAACCTGACGTGCTGGAGCTGAGGCTGTTTCGTTTCTTCTTCTGTGGGAATGCAGAACGTGGGCGCTGCTGGCAAAGTGCCGGAGCAGCACGCCGCCTCGGGCGACGGGATGGAAGGGAAGCCGGATGGCCCGAAGGTGTCTGGCGGTGGGGCGGACGCGCACAGTGCGCAAGCCTGCGCCAGCGGCGACGTTGTGGAAGCCCTACAGGCGGCGGAACAGCGGCAGGAGCAGCAGCATGAAGCCAAGCCCAAGGCGCGGAGGGGCGGGCTGTTTGCATGCTTTGCGTGCGGGGCGTAGGTTGGTTAGCAAAGGGTCAGTGCGCGCTTGTGCCGGGGGATGCATGTTGAAGTCAGGGGTGACTGCGTGGGACGAGGAGAGCTTGCTGGTTGCCCATGGTAGGACACTGCGTGGTGCAGCTGGTGCAGGCTCGCCGTCGTGTAGGTTTAGGACGGGCATACCGATAATGCCCTACATTGACCACCCTGATAAGTAATTGGTAGGGTTGTTACACCTTGGTTGTGGCACGGCACGGCAAGGTGCAACTGTCGCTGGATCAGTGTTTTCATCCTGTCTCGAATGGGGACAAGCGCCGCGGAGGCACACAATGCTTGACACGTTGCAGCCAGGTTGAGAATGCAGAATTACATAGGAGGGCCAGGGTGTAGGCATGCAGGTCCATGCACACCTAAGACCTTAGGGGCAGAACATCCCCTCCCCTTAGGGTGCCGTGCAGCCATCCACGGACACCCCAACGCACCGAACTAGGTCACTGGAAGGGCCACAGGGCAATACACCTCCTCACTAGACGGAATGCACACCGCATGCAAGAGCAGGTACAATCCATTGAGCAGGCGACGCAGGTGGTGAATCTGTGTTGGGCGAGCCACCCAACACCACACGACCGCCGGGTCCAGACGCAAGGAAGCAGTGGGACTCCGGCACCGTGTCCCACGCACGCGGGGCAATGCCCAGCGAAGCGAACGACTGCAAACGCGCCCAAAAGTCAGCCAACACCTCGACCGAGGTACGAACGAGCACGGAGCGCTCCACACGGCTACCAGAACCACCCGTACGGTAGCGAAACAACCGCCTACGGCCCAGGCCCAGAGCTGCAACGCAGGCCAGGCACACCACATCCCACACCGGTTGCCGAGTGATAGCGTCAGGAGGCACCGCAAGCCAAATATGGCGAGGCAACAGCTGCAAACCTACCACTTGGTTGAGGGACGTACCGTACCCTGCGTGACTGCGTGCATCAGGGCAGGGCACGCCTGCCCTGGCGCGCATCGACCGAAGGTGCATAAGCCTGGGCATACCAGCGAGGATATATAA
Source organism: Chlamydomonas sp. KOR1 (assembly GCA_036984285.1). Taxonomy (NCBI): domain Eukaryota; kingdom Viridiplantae; phylum Chlorophyta; class Chlorophyceae; order Chlamydomonadales; family Chlamydomonadaceae; genus Chlamydomonas; species Chlamydomonas sp. KOR1. The sequence goes on from BQMZ01000371.1 coordinate 294,771, forward strand.
CTCTCCTGTACTCCATGACATAGGCCTGGAAGCCAGGAAAATTCGGAAACAGAAGAAAGGTTTCGCGACAGGGACATTGTGTCCGAGCGCAAAGCAGTGACTGAAACTTATATACTATGCAACTGAGCTGTTAATATACCAGGAATGCTGGCCATATTGCCGGCTGTCGCAGACTTGCAACAAACGGACTTCATAACATGTTGGAAAGGAGCGTCCGTGCTTTGCGGATGCCACATGAACTTTCCGGCTCTTCATGACGGTATGTACCTCCGTGGCCAGGTGCACTTGCATTTCGGCAAGAGGCTGGTTGGCACGTGGCACGAGGCGGAGGAACTGGGGCCGCAAGTGGGTTCTGGCACACAAACTTCAGACGCCCCTGAGCAAGAGGGCTCAGCCCACTATCCCAGCATTTGTGGAGCTGACACCGCTTGTTTGAGGTGCGACGTGAGCGCGAGGGTGAGCTGGGTGAGCTAGGCGAAGTCCCCAAGCGCTCGGGGTCCGTCAACTAATTCCTCAAAGGCCGAACTGTAAAGGTTGCTGCTTTAAGCCCTAAGGCTTTCAGCAGTACATGCGCATCATCCCCAGCGCGCTGTGCGTCGAGTCACTGGCCCATGGGTCAACCCCCCTTAGCCTAGATGTGGAAGCTCATGGCGCATTGGCGCGCAGCCATAGGTGTGCAACAGCCCCCTTACAGTGACAACGAAAGCCTAAAACTTCGTCTGTCACGCATGCTTTAACTGTTGAACTGTCTGCTTCAAGGCATTGGCCATGCTGAGGTCGGCGTTTCCCAGCAGCCTTCCTGAGCAGCGGCCGCGCGCTTTCGGTGGTCGCACCGCCGCTCGCCTGGCGCCGTTTCCGCATCAAAATGCAGCGCCATCTATCGCAAGACCCTTCTCAACGCCTTTGTCCAGCTGCAAAGCGGCTCCGAGGCCCCGGATCGCTGTCATTCCCGGCAGACGTCCCGAATCCGGAAGGGCTCTCGGCCACGCCCCTGCCCCAGCCTCGTTCGCTCTGCCAGCACCCGCGAAGGCCTACTTCTTCAACAAGCTTACTAATCATGAACATCGCGGCGGTTCGGCGGCCCCGCTGATACCGCGGTCCTCAACCGGCGGACAGTTCCTGGTATCTACCGCCGATAGTCAGCGCGGGAAGCCACTGCAGGAAGCTAAGGAGGAGGGCAACCTGCAGACTGCTGGTGAAGATGAGCTGTCGCACAACAGCACCGCCGACAGCAGCGCTTGCGCGCCGGCGGCGGTTGATGCTGTGATGGGTATGAGCAGCAGCAGCAGCGGTGCGACCGGTATGGGTCATCACCCCACCTCCCCGCCTCCTTCCCCGCCTCGGCCACCCCCGATACCTCTGCCATAGCTGCTGCCCGGCTGCTGCGTGGGGTCCTGGAGGCCGCGCTGCTGCCCCGCCTGGAGGCACTGGAGGGGCGGATTGCGGAGGTCCTGGAGGGGAACGTGGAGCTGATGCAGCAGGGCGACGCGGAGCCTATCCGGGGAAGTATGGAGTTCGTGCAGGGGAATATAGAGCTTATCCAGGGCAATATGGAGCTCGTGCAGGGGGAGATGAAGCTTATCCAGGGCAATATGGAGCTCGTGCAGAGGAGCGTGGAGCTGATGCAGGGGAGCATGAGGGGCATGGAGGGGCGGATTGCCGAGGCCCTAGGGCAGAAGGTCGTGGAGGCAATGGAGGGGCGCATTGCGGACGCCGTGGAGGGGCGGGTGGTGAAGAGGCTTATGGACATGGAGCAGCAGCGGGAGGAGAGGGCGGTGGGGGCACGGGAGAGGCAGCTGACGGCCGCTTTGGAGGCGATGGCGGCTGTGCTGCGGGACCGGGGGCAGGGGATGGGGCAGGGGCAGGAGCAGCGGGAGCAGGGGCAGCAGGTCCAGGGGCCGGGGCAGGAGCCGCAGGAGCAGAAGCATGAGGAGGCGCTGGCGGTTGCGGGGCAGGAGCAGCGGGCTATGGACGAGCTGAAGGTACGTTACGGTAATGTGGGATTGGATGTGGGCAGGAGTACACGTGTACGTGCGGGGCAGTTGAGAGCACGCTGGTGGCGTGTGAAGGGAGGGAGGGGTACAGGCATGTGCGTGGCTGGGCATTGGGCATCTGTGGGTCCAAGGGTCTTAACAACGAGGCACGGCACGCACGCGTGTGCGCAGCTGCGAAGGCGCTACACCCATGTCCCATATGGTACTGCTTTCGTGCTTTCGTGCTTTGTCACCCCAATGATCTTAGAACGCCGCTTTACTCTCCTGACTGGCGTGCCATGATCTTCGCTCGCCTGGGTTTCGCACAAGATCCCTCTGCGCCCCATATGCACCAGTGTCTCCGCCCCAGCCAGGAGGGCGCGTGAGCCCATATGTATCCACCCCAACCTCAACTGCGCTGTCGCTCATCAGCCCTGACGTCCACATGCTTGCTTGTGTGTTGCCTCACGTGTGTTGCAGGCTGGGATAATGGCAGCGCTGCGCTCCGACCTGCAGGCGACGGTGGCGCAGATGCAGCAGGAGCGGGAGGGGCGGGTGGCGGCGGCGCAGCCGGCGGCAACGACAGAAGTGATGACCCAGTCCAGCGACATCCAGGTGCGGCTTCCGGAACGCCAATCGCACTGCCCAGCTGTGCTTGCTCGGACTGGCAGCGGGCCTGGTGGAGGCCCTAGCTACTAAATGAAAAAAACGCCTCCAGTAGTGAATGCCCAGAATGAACGGACTTTTTCCCAAGGTATACCTTGCGGCGGCGGCAGCAGGCAACGCCCTGGCCAACCGGCAGCACGCAACGCCCAGCAGCTCCAGGCACCCGGCCGCCTTGCTTTAGCGCTTCAATGCCCCCGCCCCGCGCCGCCGCTTACCCTTAGGCCGTTTTCTCCTTATCATTGCTGCCGCCACCCTGCTCTACGCAGGCCGACTGTTTCCGTTTGCCACTTACCGCTCCGCGGTTTACCAAGCCACCTGCCCCTTACCGGCCCCCTCCCCCGGCCCTTGTGCTTACCAGCAGCAGCTAACCAACCCCAAGCCCGCGTGGATGGAGGGGCGGCTGTGGTGGTGCCTCAAGGGGGCGGTGACCGGCATTTGCGTCGTGGTGTACGCAGCTGCCTTCGTTGGCGCTGTGGTTACCATCTTCGCCGTCGGCGGAAACACGGGCCTGGACGTGGCGGAAAGGTGCATCGGTGCAATAGTCGGTGGTTGGCTTGCACTCTTGCTGGGCGGAGGATTTCTGCTCGCCGTCCGTTAGTCGCCTTCCTGCTGCTCGACTGTGCTCAGTTTACATACAGTGTCCTGCTTCTCCGCTAGGAAGCATAGCTTAGCGTAGCGTTCGTGTCAAGGTTGGCACTTACCGCACCAGACATGCACGGCCGACTGGGGGCCGCTTGGCGGCCCGGGTGCGTACGAATGCAGTGCATGCCGTGCAGGTGCGTCCCTCCTATCGTGTGCGTGCGTGCGCGTGTGCGCATGGATGCATGTGGGTGAGCATGTGCGACCTCAGAAGGTTCAGATGCGGCAACAGGCATGGTGAGCTAGGCCCCTGTCGCTAAGCTGCTGACTACGGGCCACCTGCATGCAATTCGTCCATGGCAGCTTGCACGCCCCTAAGGGCCAGTACGCAAGCGCTTTCGTGTTTCCCAAAAGCAAGCAAGCAGATATCGCTCCACTATGGGGGCCGGTTCGGTGGTGGTGCATGTTATGTGCGCACGACATTCGACAACATGCTTGCTCCGCCGCATCATGGGATCAGGGATTGACGGCGCCAGACCGCTTGCATGCGTTGCCAGGTCTATCTGCCGTACACTATAGACACTACAGTCAACCAGCTATCGTGGGTCAGGTTGCGTGCGGTGTTTGATGCTGCTGTTGAGATGCGAAACCAGCTGTTGCAGTAGCGGTGCGTGTACGTACTCGTGTGCGCCACGCACTGCTGAGGTGCGCTTGGGTGCCGTGCCGTGTGCCCCCGGCGGGGAGGCTGGCTGCGTGTGGCTCAGGAGGAGTAAGAAGCCGTCGAGATGCGCACTCCCTAGGCGTATGTATCTAGATAGCCGACATTCACACGGACCGCTGCATGTAGACAGCATACCGTCCGGCATGTTCGGCATGGACGGCACATGGTGCATGAGAGGTGTGAGGTCATTACCAGCAATCTTTGGTACAGATCGGTGCCCACAGGTTCTAGCGTTGTGCGACCTCAGTGCCAACAGAAGCGAGTTCACCAGTATAGGCTTGAGAGGCGGGCAGCTTTGATGTCAGCCCGCCGAGCGAAGCACTGCGCTTTAGGCCGTGTCGTACGTGCATAGCATGCATGATTGCATGCCGCAGCAATTCATTTTTGGTATGTCATCTGGTTACTATACTTCACACATATGAAAGGCAGGCAGCTTCACTAGGCCGTCTGACGCCGTGCTGCCGTACCTCGACCGACAACAGCCTTCAGAAGTGTATGCCAACGCCCCAAGCTACCCCGCACGTGCGTGTACCTGTGCGGCGGCCACCACGCCCCCTTCTGACCACGCCAGCAGGCACACGGCTAACACAGGCCCGTGAGGGGCCAAGCGTAGGATGCAGCTCAGCCTGAGACATCGCCGGTACTTAGACATGTGCTGCGATGTGGGTTTGTTGGATCGGTTGGATTGGCACTTCCCAGGGGAGGCACGTGCCGTGGCGAGGTAAGCGGCAGACCAGGGCCCGTTGGCTGCATGCCGAAAGCCTCCGGGATTTCGATAAGACAAGTTGGGATAGCTAACTTCTTTTGAATTTCAGCCATATATGCCCATGTGGCGGAAAGCCGCTCGTCCCTAGCGCGCCGATATATATGCCGAGCCACCCGACCCACGGGCCACACCCCATGCGCGGTGCCGATTGTTTCGGGCAATCCGCAATCGGTGCCAGGCAGCCCCACGCAGACCGTAAGAGCCTCTTAGCTTGCCTACTATACATAGCCTACTTTTACAATTATCTTGTGCAATACACAAGCCATGCTGAGGCCAGCAATGTCCAGCAGCAGCCTTCCGGAGCAGAGGCTGCGCGCGTGCGGTGGCCGCCCCACCGCTCGCCTGGCGCCGTCCTGGCACCACGCCGCAGCTTCATCTATCATAAGGCCCTTCCCAACGCCTCTGCCCAGCTGCAAAGCGGCTCGGATCGCTGTCATTCCCGGCAAGGGTCCCGATTCCGGAAGGGCTCTCGGCCACGGCCCGTTTGTCCCTGCCCAAGCCTCCTTCACTTCCCTAGCACGCTCAAAAAGTAACTTCAATTCTAAGCTTACCATCAGTGGGTATCGCGGCATTTCGGCGGCACCGTTTGCCCCGCGCTCCTCTACCGGCGAACAACTTCCGACACCTACCGGTACTCATCGCGGAAAGCCGCAGCCGGGATCTAATGAGGCGGGTCAGCTGCAGACTGCCGGTGACGACAATGAGTCGCAGCGCAACAGCACCGCCATCAGCAGCGCTAGCACTCAGATCAAGGGCGACGGTCCGGTCAGCAGCAGCAGCACTTGCACCAGCAGCGACAGCGGTGCTGCGGGCCAGCGCTCTGCCTCCGCCTTTCCCACCTCAGCCACCCCCGACGCCTCCTTCGCCTTACCCGCCTCAACTGCCCCCGAAGACCCCTCCGCTCAGAGCTCTGCCTCCGCCACCCCCACCTCATCCTCCTCCGACGCCTCCGCTGTCGCCGCTGCCCGGCTGCTGCGTGGGGCGCTGGAGGCTGCGCTGCTGCCCCGCCTGGAGGCAATGGAGGAAAGCATCTTGGGTACCATGGTTTGGCGGATTGCGGATGTCGTACGGCAGGAGCAGGGGAGGACGGAGCGCGGTACGAGCCTGCTGCCCCTGCTGCAGTCCATCGAGGGGAGGATGGTGGTGGTGCAGGGGAGCATGAGGGGCATGGAGGGGCGGATTGCGGAGGCCGTGGAGGGGCGTGTGGTGCAGAGGGTGGTGGAAATGGAGCAGCAGCGGGAGGAGGCGGTGGGGGCGCGGGAGAGGCAGCTGACGGCCGCTCTGGAAGCGATGGCGGCTGTAATGCGGGACCAGGGGAAGGGGATGGGCCAGGGTCAGGAGCAGCGGAAGCAGGCGCAGCAGATCCAAGGGCAGGGGCGGCAGGGGGAGGGGCAGGGGGAGGAGCAGGAGCAGAGGGATGAGGAGCACGGGCAACAGGAGCAGCAGGGTGGGGGCCAGTGCAAGGGGCAGGCGGAGGCACAGGAGCAGGAGCAACAGCAGGAGCCGCTGCTGGCAGTCGCGCTTGCGGCCCAGGAGCAGCGGGCCAGGGAGGAACTGAAGGTAACGTGGGTTAGTCTGTGGGGCGGTAGTACACGTGCCTGGGGTACGGGACGGTTGAGAGCCGTTAGGAGCAGTCTGGAACAGTGGGGAGGGGCGCGGCGTGCAGGTGGCTGGGCCTGAGGAAACGGTGGGGGCCGGAGGGGCATGACACACATACATGCGTTGGTGCCCGTCCTGTTCGTGTGCTGTGTCCCGGCGTCACCTGGCACCCCATGGCACTGCATTACACACACCCGTGTCTTTGAACCCAGTGGCATACACCGTACCCTAGCACGTTTGCGCGTGATCCACAGACTGCGTGAGCAAGGTAGCGTTCTTGCGAGCCCATGTGCGATGTGCCCACCCCACGTTACGCGGTAGCTTAGTAGCCCTGCCTTGCGCTGCTTGCTTATGCTGTTGCTGGAACGCAGGCGGAGGTTATGGCAACGGTGCGCGCCGAGCTGCAGGCGGCGGTGGCGCAGATGCAGCAGGAGCGGGAGGGGCGGGTGGCGGCGCCGCCGGCGGCGCAGGGGCAGCGGATCTCGGAGGAATTGAAGGCATGGTGGTGTGGGCTGGGTGGTGGGGCGGTTAACCATGCATTTGAGTGTCTACAAGCGGCGCGGGTACGTACGGGGCGGTTGAGAATCTGATGCTGTGGAGCGTTTGGGAAGGGAGGCGTGCAGGTCGGGAGTGGGCATCGGGCGGGGCAGGCGCGCGCGCACGCCACCTAGTTCCCATACCGCTCTCATGCTGTGTTCAAAGTCGCCTGACACCCGGCTGACTCTACAGGGCTCGGCCGCAACAAAACCTCCTTGCGCCCATGCCGCCCAGGCTTCAGTATGCCTCGGTACCGCATACCGGTACATGCACG